>JARYHS010013630.1:361229668-361402427 GCA_031002005.1 Vandiemenella viatica | reverse complement strand
GGATTCGAACCGGGACCCTTTAGATCTCCACTCAACTGCCTTAACCACTGAGCCACCAGACCGTTCCCATGGTCCAATTCAAGTTTATGTTCTGTGGGGTGCTTTTATGTCAGCGCCAGATCTTGTTTTCGCGATAAGTGATGAGTTACAAGGATTATTGAGGTGAAATGTTTTAGTGGATCATAGTCGCATTCCTTGAGAAAAATGGAAGGTTTGAAAGAAAATATAGCGCAGTGCTCTACAAGAATTCGAAAACAATACAGTGACAGGATGTCCGTGTGATGCAAACCACCACAACACAAAGAGTGAGGCCGACAAAGTGGTTATCGTGAGCTATAAATGGTTAAAAGCAGTGTCTGATAGCCTTTAGCAGGGGCTCCTTGTGAGGTAATCCGTGAATCATCTCCAGGCACGTGCCCTTAGAGGGCAAATGTTTTCGATGGTGGCCAGTGCGAGGCTGGAATTGTGCTAAATGTTTAAAAATACGCCTCAGCTGTGCGGGCGATTCAGCAGCCTTGAAATCGTTTCGTTTTTCGGAACGGAAAGCTTCGGTGGCCAATCAAATCGATTCCCGAGTGGTTTTAACAATTTGTTAATGATGTTCTATGTGCTAAAAATTCGGGACGAGGGAACAACACCACGCCATCGAGAAGGGATTGAGCTCTGGATTTTAGCCTCGGCGGAGAGTCATTCTGTTCCTGGATTTGATGGAAGATCAATGTTTTACTGGCGACTTACTGACGGGAGCCGGCTGCCTCGGTTGACGATAAGCAACAGTTCTGATTTTTCATAACATTTGTCGATACCTGCGCTAGCGGCAAGACTGGCTATCCACCTTGTTTTTTTTTTTTTTTTTTTTTTTTTTTTTTTTTTTTTTTTTTTTTTTTTGCTTATGGCTTTACGTCTTGTCGAGGTAATTGGAGACGGGAAAGGACTGAACAAAGGAATGGGAAGGAATTCCGCTGTGGCCTTTTCAAGGAAGCTCCCCGGCACTGGCTATCCAGTGGACGTGAAGGATTCGAGGATCAAACGGCTGTATTGCCGGGTTCTCCACACTACACGACAACGTCTGGCCACAACTTGGTTTGTCACATCATAAACGGCAATCACTCGGCTCACAACTCTGCTACCAACGTACAGGCAACGTAACAGTATCCTGGTTACAAACTTAGAACAATAAAATTCTTACGTTCGCAATCAGTTCACAAAATGGTCCATTAAATGAATCGCTTTTAATTAATAACATTGTGATCTCAAGTTTGTATGAGAGTAAATAAATTCATTTAAAATGTTTTTGTCATTCATGTTTGGCTTTGTCATTTATCTCCCTTCATTTTTACGTGTATTTTCATTCAAGGTTAGGAACAAGTCCCACAATTATTTTATTAATTAATCAGAAATGTTCATTACACGAGAAATTTCACGAGGTACCATCTGGGTCACTTAAAGTTATATAAATTCCCACATCTCACACCCACGTTTTTTTCCGGTGATGACCAATCGCAAATCTTAAAAAAAATGCCGAGAAAAACATTAATACGCACCACATGTATTAATTACTAGAACGAGAAGGATTTCAGTTAACGATATTTTTTCTGTCATCACTTCCTCCACCTCGGTTAATTTTCGTAAGATAGTAATGATCACGTTAGTAAAAGTTTCACAAGACACTTACGACTCCAACTGGCTGTGAGCACAAACATCTGTTTGTTTATGACCTTTCCACGCAATAAATGTCCCAACTGTAAATTTGAAGCCTGTTACAAAAGGACTTTTGGCATGTGACTGTAGATATTTTATATTAGGATGAGTTAAATTTATCTATTTCTGTGAAGTGCCCACTATAGTAGTGAATGAAATACGCTCTACTAGTAGCATTTGAACCAAGATTTCTTCCATCATTCCACCAATCATTATATTACTATAATTGTTTAGCCACATGATCACTTGCTCTTCATTAAAACTAGCCGTCAGTGTCAGCAGTAAACATAACTTGGCTGTAGGCTTATTGAAGTTGTACCTTTGAGGAAGTTGGAGACGTCCTGAAGCTGAGGGATGTTGTCCTCCCGGTATCCGCAGTTTTCGATCAGCAAGGGGAAGACGTGATTGTGTTCCCTGCAGGCGTGCGTTGGATACAGCTTGGTGAGCTCGCGGAAAACCTTTCCCCACGTGGCAGTCTCTTCAGCAGTGTACTCCACGTGTGGCAGCGGTTCGCCACTGAAAAAAATCACGCAACATCCGTCAGTGGTGACAAACGCATAGTAACATTAAAAAATGCTATTATTTATGGTATTTGGTTCTGCAAAATTTTCTTCACCAGATTTATTTGCTGGTTATTCTTACGAAATTACAGCTGAAGAATAAATATAATTAACATTAAGGATTCAACTTTTAAATGGCCAATGTTTTAAAGAAAGCACCAGTTGATGGTTTCTTACAAATTATAAAAGGCAAGAATGCAGACACCCTGAAAGAATCGCGGTGTTGTATTCGCTTATTCCAATTGTCTTCGAACGGTGTGGTGTTACGGTGTATGGGAAAAAAATGTAATCAAATGTGTTTTCTTGGCCTTTTTTGTGGTGCTTATATACGCTATATTTATTAGACCATTATTATCTACTAGCTTTACTGAAGATTGCTATTCTGCAAAGTAATATTTGTAATCACTTGAAAGTTGTATGATATGCAAAACAGGGCACGACATTATAGCGCAAAAATGATTGTTGATAGATATCGGTAGGAGAATTAGGTGCTACATGCCTATGATCATAAAGTAACTCTTGACTGCGGACAGAATGGATTGGGAAAGTTTTGTTTTGTAGGTAATGGTTCAAGAACTGGAATAACCTGTAAAAAGCTAAACAGTTTACCTCATGCATTAAATGTACTTAGATTTTTCACATAATGCAGAAGCAGGTTTGTGAGGAAATTGCCGCCGGAAAATAAGCTCAAGAATGACTAATTTATAATTAAAATTAATAAACAGGTTTGTTACAGTATGCCTTCATGCTTTCATACCGCCTGCTTCACAGTGGTCTAGTTGTATTCATACCTTAGTCTCTGATCCCATTGTCCTCAAAATTCAACATGCATAGGAGCCTATGGGTTCTTTATTACAGAATTATTATTATTATTATTACTTCTGGTTTCCGCCTCGTCGACGTCGAGTTCATTAGAAGCTGGATGGGATTGGGGACAAGGAACGGGAAGGAGTTCGGTCATGGCCTTTTAAAGGAATCATCCGGCTACAGAATTATGTCGTGTGATGAGTAACACGTAGTATTTTGAAACTAGATGCTTTTTACTTCAGGCTGCAATGATAGAACACACTCACTTTAGACATTATGGTAAGAATAATGTTCCTGAAGGAAATTTAAAGTGACGAATGGATGCTTGCTGGTATTGAAAGATGTTGATTACAGTTAAGATCAGGGCCGCATTTAGGCTCTGTGGGCCCCTAGGCTATACATGTGGTGCGGGCCCCCTGTCGGCAGTGGCTGGATTCTTAAATTTCGAAATTCGACCTAAAAATTTATGGGCGACCTTTTTTTTCAGCTCTACTACCTGCCCAGGCGGCCCTGGTTAAGATTAATATGAATTATGGCCATTCGCAAAAGACTAAACCAAATAAGCATTACCCTTTTATGTAAAGCATTCCTAATGCTTTAATCCTGTAGAACAATGCCCGAAAACATCTTCCCAGAAATGTCAGCCATTTTCGCAGTTCGGATATGCTCTGAATGTATGTTGCCTACTGAACATATCTCGAATGTAGTAACTAGTAACTACCCTATAAATTTCATTACCGATGAAATACTGGCTCGAACACTATCCACAGCATCGAAGCCATACATACATATTGCAGATCTCTTTTTCTGTTTATGGATGCTTCACAAGATGCTGATATTACAGGTTGAAGTTATTGCATTTTACTAATTATTTAATAACGTGCAGACAAATCAGGTCAGTAAAATATGGTGCCCGTTTGATTCCGATTACGTAATTCATTAGTGGTGTCGCAATTTACCAGTAACTAGTTTCTGAATGTGAGATACACATAGAAACAATATTCAGAACTACTGACGGAAGGATTAGAAATGAGGTCTGCAATATAATGTTTTCTATTTCCTCAAATTACCCACCGTATAATGTCCCGTTCTACAATTATCATGCTGCGAATGATTATAATCTTGCGAAAAAAAAATCTAAGTTATACTTCCGGATTTCTTAAAGATTTCGTGTCCAGTTATATCTCACTGCGATTCAGAATTCTTTCTGCAGAATTGTCTGCTCCCTCATTTATTCCTTTACATCTAAATGATAAATTGCATAAACCGTTACAACACAATACAGTCATTTTCCATAGATTCTGTGGTGTCTTAATGAGTTTTTTGTAGGGAAAGCAAGTGGCAGTGGCAATAGCGCAAACTACCCGGTGCTTAAATTATACGTGTATATAGGTTTTTCTACGCCAACTGATTACTCACTGCTTGTAGTTGTAGGCTATGTCTGCAAAGTACTTCCTGCGAGCTCTGTACACTGGATCAGTGAATCCTGGGTGGTCTGCATCCAGCTCTGCTCCGTAGGACAGGATCTGATTGGCGAACTTGTCAAGGTCTCGTATGCGCCGGGGAAACCATGGAACAGTTCCTGTAACAGCATTCATTGCATGCTAATTTGAATACAACTCTCAGTTGTTATTTGCAACAAAGACGTTCGAATTATTAATTACAATGAACTAATATTAGATTGTCGTTCCTATTTTAAGGTGCATATTTAATCTACGTTTTGTCATTATTTTATTTTCATGTTTAGGGTGTCGACTATATGATGCCATTCTTATTATGCTACTGTTTGCCGGTTGGAAATCATTTCGTTGATGTCTTTTAAAGGTTGTGCCTTCCTCAGTATTTCTGACACTAATACTTCATTCTGAAATTCATCATTATTTGAGTATATGTGGTCTGCATGTTTTGTCTCGGATGGTGGCGTTATCGGTATAATACCAAATTTCATGAAAATTTGATGCTCACGGGAACAATGTATCAACCTATAAAAAGCCAAGAACTTTTCCGACCACTTTCATAAACAAAAGTGAAAAAAACATTTTTAAGTGAAACAAGTGAAATATTTGCACGACATGTGATTAAAATCATGTCACAATAAATTAGTCTCATGTTGATTGAATTAATGAAACTGCTGATTTTTTATTAAATCTCCACCTTAAATGTGAAGCTTAATGTTTTTGTGTACAGCTTCATGTCTTGGGTTTCTTCGATTTTTGTAGACTATTTAGTTTTTTAAGAGCATTTACCGTGTTTGTGACTCATATCTGCATTTCAGCGAAATTATGTAAAAAAAAAAAAATAGCAAAAACAAGAGTTGAATACCTCAATCGGAAAACAGTAGATAAATTATAGTCCTACTGTGGTCTCACCCGACTGTGATTGTAGACTGGGCTTACCTCTGTTGTCTTTGTGGTTCCTGGAGATGATCTTGAAGTAGGTCGAGCTCTTCTGGAGGTTGGTGACAGCGCCTCCTATGTCGCCCCCTGGAGCACACTCCACCATGAACTCATACTGTGTGGGGAACCGCTGCGACGAACGGGACTCAATGTGGATCAGGTTCACAGAGTGTTTCTGAAACACAAATCATTACTTTTAGAAAATCGTTTCTGCTTGAAATGAAAATATAAACAAACATTTTGGTTCAATATATCGGTATCGAATTTAAGAGTGAAATCTCAACACATAAGCAAGAATGATTTTTTTTTACCAAAAATTGTCTAATGTTTGAGTTAAATTTAGTGATTATTTTAAACGGTTGGTTTCAATGTAAATCGGTGCAATAAGGGATATATATCCTGAGTGCTAGAGCATTGTTACTTTCATATATTTTAGAAACTAGATTATTTCTTCAAAGGTTTATTAGAAAGGTATTTTTTTTCTTTCTTCGTCTTATTTTTACCACAACATGATATTAAGTTACTTAGATCAGGTTGTAGAGCGCCTGAGAACTGTCCAGACGACTGCATTTCGATACCCCGATGAACAGAAAAAAAATATTTGAAGCTGAACGTACGAAACGGCTCCTCAGACCCATTTCAGCTACTATCTAATTAGTGCCATGGAGGAAACTCCGCGGAAAGGTAAAGAATGGCCCGAACACCGTCACATTCCTTCTAATGCCGAAAAAGTTGTAATGGGAATGCCGAGCTTTACCTTTTCGAATCCTGCGGGAAGCGGCACTAGCCGTAGGACTCCTTAACCCGTACCACTCCTTTTGTATAAAGGTTGGAACAACCGACATCAGAATTGTTTTCTATGTAAGCTACTGTCCTTATCGCAGTATAATCTGCAGTATTTTGTAATAAATTCAATTGCTTCTGAATTTGTTTTAGAAGTTTTGGAATTATTCCGCAGGCAGTCAATACCTTCACTTATTCCACTGTTCAAATGTCAATTGAAAGTCATGCACTCAGGGTACGTATTAAATTTTTTTATGCAAATGTATTAATATGTATACTGGCTACACTCACCTCGAATAACTTGAGTGACTTTGCCAGCCCTCCCACTTGATCGCCGTCCTTTGGCGAGAAGATGAGGCAGATGCTTCTGGCAGAGTCCAGGCCCTCCTTGATGTAGTTGCCACCAGTCATCAGTACAGGCTGGAAAATAAGCGCCACATGCAACTATACACTACAATGGCTACTGAATTTGGTTCTAAACATAATTTGTAAGAAACATCTGATCATTTCTTCCTTAGTAAATCAAGTACTTTGTGGATACTGAGTTTATTAACAGCGTTGCAGAACTATGAGTGGAAAGTGAATGTTCTCGATTTTTCTGTAGTCAGTTTTGTTAAGATTTTCTTCGTCCGTAAGTAATTTGATTTTGAGTTGGAAGTATATGTGTTCTCTTCAGTATTCTCCTAAGCGAACACAGATCGTCTGACTGTGTCTACAAGGCAGCCCATATATCACCTCAGTATTAATCGGTCGAGTCTCTCAATATGGTTTGGTAGCATTGGAAGCATTGGGCCACACATTAATTTTCCACAAAGTTCTCTATAATATCGCATCACAGATCAGATGCTAAAAGGTTGTTCCTGATGGGTGCATATCATCAGCAAAAAGAGATTGTTATTAACATTGGATAGAAAAATAAAATCAACTCGTATTTTATGGCCGATGTAATTTGATTGACATTCAGCAAAGTTGTCTGTACGCTCGTTTATTTCTGAACATTCTATGTACAAAATTTTAATTTAACGTGTGTGGGAACTCAAGAAAGCCTTACCGCGGCTGGAGATGGTCTTCAACTGTTATCACCATCAAAACCAAGAGAAGCAGAAAACAATAAATTGAGATCGGTGATCCATTTTTTAAATTACTTAACTATTGGTAAGCACTTGTTTTAAACATGCATAATAAAATTTTAAAGCTTTTATTCATGCAATTCAAAGATAGGATTTCCAAAATATAAAAATGATATATAATTAACGTAAACTAACGTCATATATTTAATTCTGCAAATGTAGATCATAAATTTGCAGACGTTAGTTCGTGATTTAACACAGAGCTCAGATTCCATAAGCTGTTGTTATTTAAAATTAATGATCCATTTTTTAACAATAGTACAACACTCATACAGCAATAAGTCTTTAGCAGTAGTGCTCCTCTGATACAAGAAGCATATACCGCTCCATATATTCAGTCAACTCATAAGCTTCCCTTCATTCAAGATACATTCTGAATCGGCTATGATCTTGTCTCCTATAGGGCTGTTACCGTTTACTTGATGGAAAAGCCAACCGCCTAATTCGAGCCAGTTGTTTCCCTTGAATATAATATAACGTTAAGCTTTATGAAGCAAACTTACGTCGTCATCGGTGATGCTTTCCGGAGTGGATGGTAGATCTGATAGTCCCATGTTCTCTCGGTGGCACAAAGTCTGCGCGATCCTGAGGCGGCCACTGTTATATACAGTACACAAGCCACACTCCCTCCCCCTCCGGCAAGCGCCAATGTTTTGCTCCGTAACCCGACAATTACCCAGAACAGACAGCCTGGAGGAAGAGTGGAATCGCGCAACCTGTCCTGGTGGTTACGTCAGCCAAATACTTGTGCGTCACAGTTCGTGGTTCGCATTACCTCTGCCATTCAATCATAGCTACTAGCTATCAATCTCAGCCTGTTTGGTCTCATCTACCCACCAGTGTGCCTGCGTGTGTTAAAACGCCACCTTACTTAATCAGAGACGTACAACGGGATCTGGTTCGAGTCCCTGTCCTCGCAGTTACCTAGGCGAATGCAGGGTGATCGCCAGTCTCCGCCTAATAAACTACCTGTTCCGCAAACAAAAACACACCGTTCATATACTGTAGAACACAAGTTACGTATTTTGCAGATAAACAGCAACACTTCACTTCCTCTGTTAGTGTAACGCTCACGACACAAGCGAAAGACAAGGACACTCAGAAACTCTGCCACCAGGCGGCCGAACAATCCGGCCAAATCCGGCTAAATAATCCATACAAAAAAAAAAATAATGGAAATTAAAAAAATGATCTCAACTGATCATGAAGGATTTCTATTTCACTAAAAAAATAATGGTGTTTCTAAAGCCTCAGTATACTATTCAGATCGATTGGATAGTCGTTCCATTCCATGTGAATATGTCGTTTACATTTTGTTTCAAAAATGTCAGTAGTACAATTTATTGCCTCAGTAATTAAGACAAAAGAGGACAAACTCAACCAAGCAGTTAAACTTTGTAAAATAATTCCTTATGCTCGGAGATAAAGTCCTATTTATTATTATTATTTGGCAGTGAAGAGTTTTCTGATAGTGCACGTGGGTAGCAATGCATTCATATTCGTGTTCTCAGCTGTGTCTTTAAGTACAAAATTAAATATTATACATGACAAAAAGAATTTAAGGAGGATTTCTATAAAAGGAAAATCAACTGATATTTTGGGTAAACTAAGTGCTATTACAGACATGGATTCTCGTTCGTAAAAACTTCATATATGAATTCATGAATGGCAGACAAGTATTTACAAAGTAAAATTAAATTCCGCTATCAAAATATTAGTTTAGTGTTAATATTGGTAACAATGCATTTTAACAGACGTAATCATCCAAATGCAAATATAGAGAATTCTTAAAAACTGTTTATTGGATGTTATTTGTCAAGAAAGAAAATTACGTCATTGATCTCATAAACTACTGCACAACTGATCATCTCAAACCACTACGTTGCCCCAAAACAACAAGAAGATAGAAAATTTTACTATTGAACACATTTCTCCACATGAACAAAAATTAATCTAATCTCACTAAGAATCCAATTTTTTAAAAAAATGAATGAAAGGCTTTGTCACGTTTCCTGACATTAAGCTATGAATACGAAATTTCCCATTTAGCTGTTTTACTCATTCCCTATTCTCCCGATTCAATTTTGTTAATATGCGCCAAACGCAGCTTTTTATGGTTTAGCCCCTTATATATTTTATCCGAGTGGTCCAGTGGATCACTCTTGGTTCAAATGCCTAAGTTGAAGATGCCTTGCTTTTTTCGATTCCAGATACGATGAAATTTTTACGGGTCCTTAACACCGCATTAACTCTGATAAAATTTGCTGTTTTGCACAGAGGAAAGGTACTGCACAACCTATACATTGACCTTTTTTATGCTTTCTTCAGGAGGATGCAATCAAACATCTGGCTGTTGACTAACTTAAGTTTTATCCGTTATTAAATAATAATTCTGGCTAAGTTTTCAGATATATACTACTTTTTATAAAAATGAATGATACAGAAATAACGTGCTGAACTATAAATTATCATGTAATAAGTCAAAGAGATATTATTTCCTCTGATCTAATTTCTTTGATGCTAACTTGTTATAACGTTTCTCCATTCACGAGAAATTTTGTACCTAGCAATCAGATTACGCTTTAAGATGCTAAATATTGGTCAGCTTACTAGCAGCAGTCGCTTTACGTTTTTTGAAGCATATCTGCTGGATTTGGTACAAATTGACACCATGGAATTTGCAAGCTTCATGAAGTGGTAAGGAATTTGATTCTGAACAGAAGCAACTTGGTCATTCCTACATGACATCTCAGTATGACCAATCTGATCACCAAATGCTGCTAACAATTACACGGAAGTGCTTACCAGTTAAAAAAGAAATGAAGTAAGTATATATATTTCCAGCACTGAAATCTGACTATTCTTGTTCGGCTAAGTTGATTACGACCAACTGAACTATAGAATGAGGAAGTACTATATTTTGAACTATGTGTAGTGACATTGAATCCAAATGGATGACGTTACCACGGAAAGAATAAATAATGTGACGGTTGCATTTCGCTCTTGATACTGGTAGCACAGTCGCCGACCTTGGAGGTGTTAGAAGTTTTAACAGCAAGTTCGGTGAATGTCCGCTACCTGTTGCTACGGCTGACGTAACGTAGCTAGCTGGTTGCCTACTCCTGAGGGCAGGAGCAATTGTGTTGGTCAGGCCAGTTGTAGTTTCGCAAGCTCGGCCAATGAGAGGGTCGCAGACATTGCCCTTTTGCGCGCCACGTCTCTGACAACTGTGAGTGGCAGTATTTGAAGAGAGGACTTGAACTGTCTGAAATTAACTGCACTGGCTGGTTAGTCCAAGCAAAAGGATCTATAGTGACCAATTGCGTTCGTTACTACCGGAACAAGCAGACTCGTATTACATGCTCTAGATTTATAATTTGTGAAGCACTTTAGTTACTAATTTATTAATCAGCATAAATTAAGGTTAGTACAGTCACAAGGAAAATTAGGTAGTGAAACATTTGATATTCTAATAACTATGATTTTTTTACTGTCATCAGTCTCTTGACTGGTTTGATTCAATCCTCCATTCCTTCCATTTGCGCTAGCCTCTTTATCTCAACATACACCTCACAGCCAACGTCCCAAATTATCTGCTTCATATTTCATATAGGCCTATTCCAATCTTTGTCTACCTCTACAGTTCTTACCCCCGATTGTTCCCTCCATTAACAAATTAACCAATACTGCATGTCTCATAATATGACCCACTATCCTGTCTCCCCTTTCTGTTAGACTTTCCTACAAAATTCTTTCCTTACCCACCATTTCCAAAACACGTTCATTTTGTACTTAATTTGTCCACTTAATTTTCAGCATCATTCTATAGCACTACATTTCAAATTCTTCAATTTTCCTTCTTTCTCGTTTTCCTTAAATTCGTACTCCACTTCCACATTTTTAAAAAGTCCTAGATCAACATCACTAACTAAAAGATTTCTGTTTTTCATGAAGCTCTTTTTGCTAGTGTTATTCTGCTTTTACAATAATTCCTGCTTCGGCCATTAGTTGTAATGTTACTTCCTCAGTAGCAGAAATCACTTACTTTTCCTGTTCTGAATACAAAATTAGAAAGCAATTATGAACTTTTCTATTAGAGTTTTATTGCTCATAGACTACGACGTAGTTAAAACAGCTAATTAAGAATAAGAGAAGAGGAAGAAAATCGGTACGGTCTTTAAGAAATAACAACTCCGCGTTCGCCTGTATGGATTGCTGGAAAACTATACAGCATAGAAATCTGGATGGCCGGCGTGGGAATCGAATACGCATCCTTCCAAGTGTTACCGTTCAACTAATAAGCTCAGTGATAAATCATAACTTATTAATGACGTAAATTCACTAGTGACAGTGCTATAAGATCGTAAGTTTTTCACAATGCTAGTGCACGTAGTTTCCCACAAATAGGCCACAATATTTTGTTGTTAATTTCAGCTTACGATAAAAAGGATGTTAGCTATAAGCCTTTTATTCTGACGCTATTTTCGCTTTGTATCAGACTGGTCAGTTAAGAAAGGGAGCTAATAAGACTAGTCGAAACGGGTCAAAGAATTTTCAGTGGTATTCTGCTCTATACTAAAACTGAAGTCATTTGATGCTGGAATAAATTTCTCTTTCGATCGTCCGCCTTTTTCTTTGTTTTCCCCTTTTACTTAAACTTGATGTGTAAATACTGTTTCATTTATCGAAAAAAAGTAAAGCTATCCTCTAAATTATATTTCTTGTATCCAGAATCAACTTGTCTTCACGAAAACCAAATAACAAACACAGATGAGTTTCGAATCCCCATATACTTTAAAAGAGCAGTTAGACACAGATTATGAAAGATATAGGACAATTTCCGTTCAGTTTCCTGTCGTTACGCATTCTGGCTACTTCCTCTTCCTCCTGACGTTACAGATTGAGCAACACAGTAGCTGGCACATGGTGGGAATTTGTAGTATGCTTTCATGGGGAATACCTTAAAATGTAACAGAAAAACTACAAAAACCATAATGTCTTTGTTAGGAAGAATGTGGCCACTTTCAAGAAATTCGATAAACTAGTCGTTTACCTTCCATCTACCCAAGATCTGTACGTGTACAGTATGAAGAACTATAATGGATGAAATATTACATAATCCACCAATGGTGTTTATATCAATAATGCACGTTAAACCTACATTTATTAGAGACTTCCTGGAGCTCGTCTCCTTCAGATGTTGCAATCTATGTGATGAGCTAAAAATTTTTTTTTTTTTTTTTTTGCTATCTTCCATATTTGGGTATCTATATCATTAAAATATATTGCAAATACATTTTGAAATGGTTAGAAATGTAAACAGATAGTAAAACTTAATGATAAATGTAAATAACTAGGCAATCTGGGTACGCGGCAACGCACCCGCAAAGTCGAGTCAACGGCGGCACTGCCTACCATTTTCCCGAAGCGATTCAAACTATTTTTGTGCCTACATTCCTTAGGTCGTATTGATGCTATTTGTACCAAATTTATGTTACGTATAGATATCAGCAATCTTAACAAACATACTAAATTTTCTTTCGTTACTGTTTTTAGTCCGAATGTTATTAATATGCAAATTTCAGCGATTTTGTCGCTCATTCACTCACTGACTAATGATTCTCAAATCTCTAAGATACTTCCCTTAGTTGTAGAAAGCTGTAATTTGCTACGCAGATAACATTTTATCCACATAGTATAAGAAAAGTCTGATATTCGTAAATGTACCAAATTTATGTTACGTATAGATATCAGCAATCTTAATAAACATACTAATTTTTTTTTTCGTTACTGTTTTCAGTCCGAATGTTATTAATATGCAAATTTATGCATTGAGATCAGCAAGTTTAACTAGCATATTAAATTTTACTTTGTTCCTATGCTTAATTTTGAAGTTACTCGTTATTTACTTATGGTTGTTGTTAAATCAACGATAATTTACATTGCTCGGCTACGGAGCACACCCATCGCTTTCTACCGTAATAACTTTATTTACCTCAGATTTTCATTGTAGGGTGAGCTTACTGAGTTTAACTGATGTGTTAAATTTTACTTCTTTCCTTTCCTTAGTTTGCTTTAGAAGGTAGTGAAATTCAAAATTTTATTTCGACCATGACACCCCAACATCAAAATTTCACTGTACTTCCAGTAATCCTAGAAACAAGTAATTTGGTACACATAAATGGTTTCATCCCTACATCATAAGAAAATTCTAATATTGGAGTTTTCCCACGTATTTATGTAATTACAATCCCAAACATGAAAAATTCTGACATATATTTGTTGGCTAATTTCTTTCCTCCGGATGCCTGAGATTAATGCATAGTGATCAGCAAGTTTAACTTGCATGTTAAATTAAACTTTTTTCCTATGCTTAATTTGGAAGTTACTCGTTATTTACTTATGGTAGTTGTTAAATAAGAGGCAATTTACATTGCTCGGCTACGGAGCACATCCATTGTTTTCAAAGAGTGGAACCTTGTTGGTAACGTATATTGATGTCTTCAGTTCTGAAATGTTCTTATTCACCATTTTTCGAATGGAATCATTACATTTGATCGACGATTCAGAATAAGTAATCAATTTTAAAAATGAAATGATATCCCAGAAAAACAATTCTTGTAAAAATAGGCCTAGTCTCGTTCTTGTGTAGTGACAAAAAGTCGTGAGATCTTTTTCTGAGCCAAGTGTGTATTCACTTTTTGAAACAGAATGGTTTCTCTCGGTGTTATAGATTTTATTTAGAATAAAAAAAATGGTGACTTGGCTATTATGCATGTCATAATTTTTACTGAAATGGAATGCCTAATATATACTTGTTAAATTCGAAAAAGTGCGAGGGAAATCTTGCCATTTATGTATTTGTAAGTCTGATAAAGCAATGCATTTAAAGTATATAAATAAGCGTACTGAAACATGACATGCCCATTGGCGAAGTCACCAGAATTATTTTTTTTATTCTAAATAAAATCTGTACCACCGAGAGAAACCATTCTGTTTCACAAAGTGAAGCTGTATAGCGTAGACTTGGCTCAGAAGGAAATCTCATAACTTTTTGTCACTACAAGAGCACGAGACTTGGCATATTTTACACGAATTGTTTTTTGATTAACACTTTTGTCTATACTAATATTATAATGCAAAAGTAACTCTGTCTCTCTGTATGTATGTTTGTCGTTTCTTGGGCCTAAACGGCTAATCCGATCGTGATTAAATTTGACAAGGAGATGCGTCTTGGCATTAGGACGGATATAGGATACTTTTTCAAGTATAAATAGTATATATTGTCATGTAATTTCGATAATTTACCGAAACGAACATAGACCGACGCTAAGGATGTGTAAAACTTTTTAGTACCGTATGGTATCGCTGCCTGGTAGCTCAGTGGATAAGAATTACAAGGAGATCTTCCAAAATTACCTAAATGTAGTGCTGCAACTATAATAATAATAATAATAAAAAGTGGTTAACGCGCTGCGTTACTAATGCTTGGACCATAGTTCCCGGTTCAAATCCGATGGCGGTAAATATTTTTAAGAATTGTTTTGATCGTATGAGCCATGCCTGGACGGTCTGTTTTTCAGATTACATATTAAACTGTAGATATCACAAATTTAGGGGTGAAATGCTTGGCAAATCGTACGCGGTCTAACAATGCTGTAGGTGTACATCTTTTTACGCTGTATTGATCACTCAGCCATTGTTTCTCTTGCAGTCAGTGTGTGTGTGTGTGGTGTGTTCTGCACTAATAAAATATATATGCGAAAGTAAGTCTTTGTCTTTTTGTAAGGTTTTTCGTCTAATTGGCTATACCAATATTGATGAATTTGACAAGTAAATACTTCATATCTGTCGGAAGGACACACGACATGAATAACAGTTTTAGTCACGATGTTTTGAGAACTTATCGAATGGTGACAGACGGACGGACGGATGCGTGTGTTAATCTGTAATGTTACGTCGGCGACTCAAGCTGTGCTTCTCGCGCAGTCTGTTAGTGTATGATTTGTTAGTAAATTTGGTTTAGAGACAATTTTAGTATAAATGTCGATTTGTTCTGCACTTTACCATTACTTTGTGTCTGCCTAAATGTTTCTGTCACCACTTTATTTTGTATTCTTTTTGACATGCCTTGCGGGCGTAAACCTGGTCTAAGTGGTTGCTCTAGCAGAGCACGAGCAGCTAAAGTTATTAGAAAATCCAAGAATTGGATGTTCATGTTGAAGATGAAAAGACCAATCTGAATTAAAGCTGTTCTTAGCTAACCTCCCCTCCCCCATTTTCCAGATCCCCGCACCTTCATTTATTTTTCTGTTTGTAAATATGTTGGATACTGATTCTCTTATGAGACAGGTTCGACGATAGAATGATACAGTGATGGCTTTCCTGTCATATTATGCCGACTTGGTGTTGTTTGGGACTAATCATAAGTTACTAGCAGCTTTCTATATTCAATTCTGGCAATGAAATTCTAAGTCCAAGCGTACGAAGTCGTTGGTATCGGCTAGTAATAGTTAGTCCCACCACGGTTTTACGTGTGACATACATTTGATATGTTTTCTTTGTCTATCATAATTACGGTGCCATACGGTAAAATATTGAAAATTGAGTTTTGTTGAACTAAGTTCAATTCTGAATCAAATTTCTATTACATTTTCTTTTCAGTTAACATATCATCAAGGTTGGGAATGTTTTTACTGCAACATATTTGATAATCCTGCAGAGCAGCCATAAAAGGCAAAGTTTTTATAACTATTGGTCCTTTCAAGAAAACAAATTGGCGATTTCTTTTATGTAAAGTGAATGGTACATCATTCTGAATGGTTCTTTTAAACATTGTACAAGAAAGCTGGGTTTGCTTAAGTATTTCAAACATTTCACAGAATTTACATTTTCGCAAACAGAGAAAAGGGTCTCTTCCAACATACACCTCTCTTGAAACTGCTGTCTTGAAATTTAAAGATTATATTTAGTGTTTTGTTGGTGACAATGAAATACATTGATCTCTTAACCTCTACTAGAAGAATCATAAAGAACATTCAAGTAGTCTAAAAATGGATGAATGAAGTATTTGTAGACGCTAGTTTCATTTACTTCAAGTATTATCTGTAAAACAAAGTCTACTTTTATGGTTGCAGCACAAACTGCATTAATATGTTCATTCCATACAACAAAGCTTTAGAGGATGAAGTGGCGTGTTTTCTATCACAATATTCGTTAAATACCACGTTAATTTTTGTAGTAATTCGCAGTAATTCGTGATTTTCTTTAATTACGTTTACTTGTCAAACTTCCCATCGTTTAGAGACGGAATTCAAGTAAAATTGCATTTTTTTCATAATCATTCACTGACAACTTTTATGACCGATGATGCTCTTTATTAAATTGAACGTACGATTTTTAGCAATAATGGTTCCATATACATACACTTTTCTGTAGACCCACAGACATTTTGCAGGATTCATATTTTTTCGTAGAATTTTCTATTTCATTATTATAATAAAGGTCGGGTCTCACTAGACCGCACCGAGTCCGCAGCGTCACCGCACCGACAGTCGGCCGAGTGTCGGCTCGCCCCCTCGCGTCCACACTTGCCCGTAGCTCGTCCGTGTGACGGACGGGTTCCTACTCAGTCTCCTTTAACGTTTACGCTTGGTTTTTCCACGGATTAATGTTAAAAATGTACCTTAAAAATGATTTGAGGCTGCGGCTACCACTAAGAGTACTGTACTTTATTTTGTGTAGGTGTACTTTATAATCTACGAACGTGATAAAGTAGTTTAAAATACTTCTTTTTTTGCCTGACTCCTGTTATCACCTCACTGTTTCATCTCTTATGCACAAAAATAGTATCCCAACACAGTTTTAACAAATGATTATCACACTGTACTAGATTGAAAGATTCTCGTATATCTCAACATAGTCACAATGAAATGTCAAGCGTCACTCACTTCACATTTAAAGTGTTTGTTTTGGTTGAGGTTCCTTTCAATCCACTTTTTTTTTAACAAAAAAGAATAAGATTATTATATATTTTCATTTAAATATATGCCGCAAATGTTCTGTAAAATAATAATAATTTCATGTGATCTAAAAATTCCAGTTACAGAGTTTCTTATCAGCCAAGCAGTACACATCTATCGTTGTTACTAATTTGAAAAGGAGACCTACAGATTAACGTGAAATTCGAACCATGGAGTGTCCTAACATCTTAACATTAACAAATCAAAGCTTTGACAGAGGTGAATGCCAATTTTAAGAACCATAAAAATTACAGCTGAGACAAGGATTTGAACCAGGGACTTTCACTACCCCAATCACACACCGTAACCACCTGAAACAAGAGGCAGATCTGGATGTAATGAAAATTAAATATTTAAACAATAAAAATAAATGTACTTTTTTATATCATTTATTTTTGCTATCCCAAAACACAAATTTACTGTTATATGATTGAATACATGCACTTCTAGATTCAGCTGTTTACGGAGTGTGATTCGAGTATGGAAAATCCCCGGTTGAAAATCCGGGTCTCTGATCCAATTTTTACAGGCTATAAAATCGACCTTCACGTCTGGCAAAGCTTTGACGGCCCCGCAAGATGTTACGACGACCCGGCAACAGAACACGGACTCGATTATGGATATTACCGAGATCGCGCACTCTTCAGAAACGACGACCAGGCCTTCCCCACGGATCAGACCCGCGTAACGAAGCGGTGCACCTCACCGCCACTCAGGGGAAAAGCCAAAATCTCAAGAAGTGAGCAGAGGGGAAGCTGTACAAAAATAAGCATCCCCGTGTCGCACCTCGTCTCAGCCAACAAAGACAAGAAGGCGGGGAAGAAGAAGATCCGGCGCCTTCAGCTTCCCACCACCGAGCGCCGCGGCGCATCGTCGAAGAACCGAACAACTAGTCAAGCTGGCGACCAACCTGACCGCGAAGGGTTTATGCAGGCGCGTCGCACCAGCAAGCCTCCGCCGTCACTGGACCCAGGCAGAATTGAAATAAGCAACCCATACGACGCTGCTGATAGGAAGAAACGGAGCAGCAGCAGCAAATACAGCCACAGCAGCAGCAACATCAGCAGCCGCAGCAGCAACATCTGCAGCCGCAGCAGCAACATCTGCAGCCGCAGCAGCAACATCAGCAGCAGCAAAATCAGCAGATGCAGCAGCAACACCAGCAGCGCAGCAGCAACAACAACAGCAGCAACCCACTAACCGACCAGCACATGCAAATCGCAGCTTCCACCTATAGTGGTCCAGTACCCAACCACCTACAAGGAGCTGTACCAGCTGATTAAAGGGGTACTACAGGAACACCCGTTCCAAGCAAAGACAGCTGGAGGGGACAAGGTCAAGCTCACCCTCAACTCCACGTCCGACTACCTGGAGGTCACCGCTGCATTACAACGGAAAGGAATACCATACTACACCTTTCCTTCTGCTGCAGAAAAGTTGCTGAAGGCCGTAATTCGAGGGATGCCATCAAACATGCCTACCTCTGACATCAAGGAGGAACTAGAAGAACTTGGCCTAGATATCCGCTCGGTCAGCCAGCTCAAGAGGCCCGGGAGCTCCGACCCCATGCCACTATTCCTGGTGGTCCTACCAGACAGGCCCCAGAATAAAGGGATATTTCAAATGGACAACTTAATGTCCCTAAAAATCTCAGTGGAGAAACTGAGAGCATCAAATGGCCCAGTGCAATGCTACAACTGCCAGTCTCTAGGGCATGTTGCTAAACACTGCAACATGGCACCTAAATGTGTGAAATGCGCTGGCGCGCATCTTTCCAACGATTGCGCACTCAAAAAAGGAGAGGGCAGCCCAAAGTGCGCCAACTGTAACGGCCAGCACGTGGCCAGCTACAAAGGATGTGAAGCCTACAAGCGTGCCCGTGCCCGCCAACGAGACGCAGCTGCAGAACTGGCCGCTGCAGCTCAGAAGAAACGTGAAGAAAAGCAGCAGGACACTGGCAAAACCCAGCGGCGCGCCGAAGAAACTACTACCGGCCAAGCCACGCTACAACAGACCGCGCAGACCAAACCGCCACAGGGCAATAATCCACTCAACTCAAGCGCACCGAGGCTTCAAAACGCCAGCTCCAAGGGACTAAGACTCAAGGCCCCAACAAGAAGAAGAACACCAACGCAAACCAGAAAAGCAAGACAACCTCCTACGCGGAAGTAACTACTGGTCAAGCCCAGGCGTCAAGAGAACCAAACCAGTCAAGGGAAGACTCTACTGGCTCGACCACACAGCCAGGACATTGCCCACCACCTACCAAATCAACATCCCGCGCAGAACAACGGCACAGGTGGAATGGAACGCCTACTAGACATAGTGGGAACTCTTCTCACAATGCTGACTACGCTGATTGCCAAGTTCGACCAACTTACAGCGGACATCAAATCCGCGGTAATGATGACACACAGCGCCGATCCCTCACCGAATGCTCCAACCCAATCATGGACAGAGTCCGCATAGAGGGACTTACTCTCTGCGTATGGAATGCAGACGGCATTCATCAACAACTAGGGGAGTTTCGGCCAGTTCTTGCGGGATGAGAACATCGACATCTGTCTGGTAGCCGAAACCCACCTCAAACCTGGCCTCAGGGCAAACGTAGCCAACTATCAATGTTACCGCTGGGACAGACCAACCGTGGGTGGCGGAGTGGCTATTTACGTGAAAAGAGGGATACCACATCACGAAATCCACACCCCTCCTCTGCAGGTACTAGAGTCCACTGCAATTGAAATAGCGACCACCACGGGGCCCGTAACCATAATTGCAGTATACAGACCACCTAGAAGAACACCTTTCGAAGATGACTTCCGGCAATTACTCAACATCAGGGGTAAACTCCTGATCGGAGGGGATCTTAACGCCAACCATCCTACCTGGAATTCGCGCATCACCAATGCGGCTGGCAACCAATTATACCGGCTGTGCATCCAACATAACCTGCAGACCTGGGGGCCGGACGAACCAACCCATCACCCGTGGAGCGGAAATCGCCCTGATGTTCTGGACATGGCCATTACTTGAGGTATCAACGGACTCGTAGCTGCACGAACAATGAATTACCTCTCTTCCGATCACTCACCAGTCTTAATAGACATTGACATCGGCCAGTGGACACCAGCCACACCAAATCAGCCAAACTACAATAGAACAAACTGGGAGCGGTTCCGCGAAGAGGTCACCGAATGTCTCCAACACCTGCAGCCTATCGACGACAGAAGAATTGAGAATGCCATAAAACAATTCTCCACATCAATAGTCGACGCAGCTAATTCAAACACGCCACCACCAGCAACAAGGCCGCAGTCAAGGCAACTCCCACCACAACTTCTTGCGCAGATCCGGCATAAGAACAGAGTGGCCAAGGAATGGCGTCAAACCAGGCACCCGGATACTAGACGTCTGTTAAATCGCCTGCAGCGTGAACTAAAAGCGGACCTCCAGGCACACCGTAACAGGGAGTGCGAAGCACGCCTAGCCACACTCAATGTAAGCGATGGAAACCTCTGGTCAGCAACCAGGCACTTCACCAAACGACGCAAACTTCGAAAAACAGTTCCGACCAGCCCAGGATGACGATGAAGACGAGACCGCCAACATCAGGAGGAGATTAGCACGCTATCTAGCTGCCGAGGATGACGGGTACGAGTTCGAGGAGATCTCGACGGAAGAAGTAAGAAGATCAATTGCTCGACTCAACCCAAAGAAGGCTCCCGGGAAAGACAATCTGGGGAACAGGCTAATCAGGAACCTACCACCATCGGCGGTTCAACACATCACCGCACTGTTCAACACCATACTCCGCACCCAACACTACCCCAGGTGTTGGAAGGAAGCTACTGTGGTAGGCGTACCCAAGCCAGGGAAGAATGACATCTTCCCACAGAACTATAGGCCAATCAGCCTGCTCCCCTCCCTGAGCAAGGTCTTCGAGCGGCTTCTCCTAAAACGTCTTCAAGCCCACATCTCTTCTGAGAATATTATACCAGAGTTCCAGTTCGGCTTCCAGAAGAAACGCATAGTCGAACACGCTACGACGACTTTCAACCGTCGAGGCTACTGCCCACTCGTCCTGTTGGACGTAGCATGAGCCTTCGACTCCGTATGACACAGCGGTCTCCTCTATAAAATTTACACCCAGGGTATCCCCGGCCCGATTGTGAAACTGACCCGGAGCTACATCACCGGCAGGTCCTTCCGAGTGAGGGTCGGAAATGACCTGTCAACACGCCGGCCAATTAACGCAGGGGTACCGCAAGGGTCGGTGCTTGGACCTGTGCTTTATAATCTCTACACTTCAGACATCCCAGCACCACCAAACGTAAGAACCGCGTTGTACGCAGACGATACCGCCTTCTACACGTCTTGCAGAAGCAAAGCTGCGGCCATACGGAGGCTGCAACAGGTTCTCCAACAAACAGAGGCATGGGCCAGAAGATGGCGGATTACCATTCATTCTGCCAAAACGCAAGCAATCATGCTGACCAGGCGCTTGGGGAAGCGGAACCGGCGGCAGGAGCCTACACCAAAGCTACGCCTAAATGGTGAAGACATCAACTGGTCGAAGACTGTCAAATACCTCGGTGTAACACTAGCCTCCAGACTAACATGGAGACAACACATCGAGGACCTCAGACTAAAAGTCGCAGCCAGGATGAGGGAGTTGTACCCGGTCCTCAACAGGGACAGCTCTCTAGCAGCCAGCACCGGGGTCACCATATTTTGCAGCCTCATCAGACCGATTATGGAGTATGCGTGCCCTGCCTGGGGTTACGTCTCCAAGTCTGCCTTGAGTCGCCTGCAGACAATGCAAAACCGTTCTCTTCGACGCGCACTCCATGTGTGTAATCGGTTTCCGACAGTCGACCTGCACAAAGCTACAGGTATTCCACCCCTGAAGGACAGGATTGTTCAGCTAACAAAAACGTTCTACAGGGCCGCACGCACATCAACAAACCCGCTCATATCCAACCTAGGGCAATATGACAACACTCTGGACAAACATAAAAGACCACTCTCAATACTAACAAGTAATTGAAAAACACAGAGCAAAAGAAATGACAAATCAAAAGTAAAGGCATCCCTCATCCAAAGTTGAAGGAAATGTCTACAACAAAACCTTCGATCTTAAACTGCTTAAAAATGAAACAAGCAGGAAATGCTCTGGTGTGTGTGAATGAGGCAAAGCTTTGATTTGTTATTGCGAACATGTAAGGACTCTACTTACATTTTACGAACATCTGATGTACCTAAAGTGAGGCCGAAAAAAAGGACAATTTTACACTTTTATAAGGCAATCTGCAACGCTAAAACAATATTTAGTCGTAAAGGACCGGAAATTTCGGAACTGTTTCTATACCCTTCTCCACATTGACCAGCCCGACACAGGCCCGACATCGGCCCGCACCGTCAAAAAGTAAACCAAACTAACGACGGCCGACATTCGACATGCTATGTCGTTGAACTCATTTCAATCGAGTGAGCGATAACAATAAGAAAACTGTAGGTGCGGTGACGGCGCGGGCTCGGTGCGGTCTAGTGTGGCCCGACTTTGAATGCTCTAGTATCTATGGTTTCGTTTTTACAGTTTTACTGTCTCTGTTAGGCCTTAATCCTCTTTCACTATTGGAAAATCTTGTCATAGTGTTTGAAGAATACTGCAATACTTCCATAGTTACGATTACAAGTAAAACTGCAGGCCGCTAATCCAGTAAAATTTTTGGGTTAGCTTAGTTGTTTACAGCAGGTGCATTGCGAATTTGAGACGCCCACAGCAGATCTGAAAGTAGACTGAACGACATAATTGTTATTGTTGTTTCTATGTAGTGGATGCTGTATCAATAAACAACCACGCTAAGGGCAGAACGAAAACAGTGAATCCTCAACACTTCCATAGCAACGTGTAAGTCACTATACACGACGGCAGGTCACCTTGCCGAACTGTGATCGTAATACTCAATTACAATTGGTGATACAAAGTCAGCTGCAAGTACGTATATATTGCGAAACAAAATATTTCTTTTTTTCCATTCATAGCTAGATAATTTCCAGATTGCTCTAGACCAAAACTTCTTATTCCTATTTCTTATCATATATACCATTTTTATAACCGTGGAACCTGCGTGGTTTGAATTACGAATTAGCCATCTAACATGAATTTGTTTTAACTACTGTCGCATGTTGAATACTGAGAGAGGTATTTAGTAACATTTCAGACATTTTTCCGGAGACCCAGACCGGTGGATTAACGATCGATCCTTTCATTCGGGAAGGCGTAGGATCGATCACTGATCCGAATTCAGATTTATGTTTTCCATGGTTTCCTGAAACATTTCTAATGACCTCGGCCTCAACGAGCCGTAAAGCTCTAACAAAAAGAAATCCAGTTTTGAATGTGCAATCACTCGCTCTGAACTACCGTCGTGTTTGTTATCCACACACCACATCTTTCAGAGGGAGAACACGCATGGTTGCTCAGCTTAATTTAAGTGCAACGTTTAATGGTTTATTCTGTGTGTGATGACAGTATGGTGTTTATTAGACAATGAAATTATTGGCCATCCTATAATTCCTCAGCATTACTGGTATTTAACTGTTTGAATTCTAGCGGGTAGTCAATTGTTCTAAGGCAAGACTTATTTTCAGTCTTATTCCTGGAATTTTCGCGAAATAATGTAAATAACAGTTACAAACGAGGAACCTTAAATTATAACTAATATACTGTATGCCAAGTTCTATTTAAATATTGGAAATGCCACATGAGAACATGCAACCGGTATGGTAATAGGAAGGATCTGTCTGATGTTAAAGGCCCGTAAACCCTTATAATAAGACGTGGGACTTGAAACATGGGTGTGGTCAGCGCTACGTTCGACCGCTGTTCTTTCCCCTGAACTACCTTCCCATTATTTCTTTGAATGTAACCTGAGAGTATCTGGAAGCAGTTCCGGACTTTCAACTAGGCGGGAAAACAATTTGTATCATGGGTGTTTCCACTAACACTGCCCAGTTTGTGGAGCCGCTCGATCTCAATTTCCCCGTTTCCACTCGATATAAGAATCTCGTTCGATTGATTTTTTTTTTGTTTATGGCTTTACGCCTCGTCAACGTTGAGGTCATTAGAGGCGGGCTGGGACTGGGGGCAATTAACTGGAAGGAATTCGCCATGGCCTTTTTTGAAGGAAGTATCCCGACATTCGCCTGGAATGATTTGGGGAAACCATGGAAAACCAAAATCTGGATGCCCGACAGGGATTCGAACCGGCGTCCTCCACAATGCGAGCCCAGAATGTTAACCGCTCACCCACCTCGCTCGGTCGTCTTTCGTTAGAACATGAATTCTGTTATAGAGAATGCGGTTAAAAAAATAAACAGTGAAAAATTACTCTTAAGAAATTTTTGGTACCTCTAAAGAAATTCCTGTTTTGTAGTTCATGTAATTAAAAATAGCCGAATAACACCATTCTAAATGTGTACAATGCTGTAGTTGGTGGATGTGGCACAACTTTCCACTAATCTGTCTGTAGATATGTCGTGTCAGAAATCTTCGTTGTGGCTGCAATAGTTTATCCGGCGTTGGGGCATTACGACAGTTTTACACTGAGATCTTTAGTGTTGGAATCTGACATTATTAGGTTTCTTAATATCACCCATATAGCTCAATATCAGGTTCTAGCTATGTAACACTAGCCTGAAATGAGACAATAAGTTCCGGTATTTCTGTTGAGCATTAATACCTGATATGATAAATTTTGTTTATATCTTTAAATATCTTCTTGTGCCAATTCGATTGTAAGTTGTAATTGGGATAGATACGATTTACATTAAATATATACATTTCTCCGCCCGCGATTATTATTTAAACCGATCTCTAAAAGTGTTACCGGTGAATTTAAACACGAAATTTACAGAGAACAAAAGTAGGCAGTCCAGTACAGGGGAAAATGGATGTGTAAGGAAATTGCCACAGGAGCGTTGCAATTAAATTAAATTAATTTTTACTGGTATTATTTTCTTACATATTGTAAGTATTCTAACGTACATCGATCTTTGAAGGTTGATAAAAAGGTCATATAGTGCAATGGATAACATATACTGCTTTCTAGTTAGGGGCATTTTCACCCAAGCATGTATCATACAGTTTTACGTGTGTTTGCGGAGAGCTTTACAATTCAACAACCCTCTGATATTGCGACATATTGGTTAATAAAGCATACGTTGCTCGTCTATACTTCGTGGCCTCTGCTCTAAAGGACGGCGTGTAAGTTGAGCGTAACAAATCTCAGGTCACGACTGGTGGAGATGTTGGGCACATACCTATAATCATGCAAATACGTAGCAGTGGTAATCCAAATCACCGACACGGCGCCTCTCTACCTCGCGGCGCATTGCAATCACCTTAATACCTCTAACTGCCTTGCAGGGCTTAGCTGAGAACAGTGAACACCACACCGCGAATAATACAACAAGCTGTTGTTCATGGTGACTGTGTTATGGAAACATTAACATTAGCAGATTAGAAATTGGAGCATGGAACATTACAAAATAGCGTCTCTCTATACGTTTATCTACCTGAATTGCATATAATTGCGCAATTTTCCTGGATATTTTATTATATAACTCGAATCTATGTGATAGTTTGTAGCAGTGTCTTTCTAATAGACGATTTTTAAACTGTTAATACCACAAACCTAACATAACAGATACGCTTCAATGTACAGTCTGTTTATGGATGAGATGAGAAATTGAACTGATTGTTACCAAGGAGTGAAAATCAGGTGAAAGGATCATCCTGCCATTAGCATGACTTATTTTTCTAAATCATGAAAAGTTGGAATCCAAGCGGCTGCCACTGTATCAGAAAGCCGATCCATAAGTGGCTGTATTAAAGCTCTTCCATTTTTCTAGTTTTATTCTTCTATAATTTTAGGTTTTAATTAATTCATTGGGGATCTTACGATAACTGTGGCACCGCAATTATATGATTGGCTATTGTGTAACGCGATGAGACAATTCGAAAGTAAAGAATAAGTTTTTTTGATATCTCGTTTAATTCTCGTGAAATTGTATCTCAAAACTGAGGTGGTTTTAGATTGAAATTGGAAGAAAAATTTCGCCAAAATCAAATTTGATGATTGATTCTTGTTGAACTCGACGAGACAAATCGAAAGTAATGAATAAATTTTTTTTCGATATATCGAGATATATTATCTAAAAAAAATAATAATAATAAGCACCACATGCTGGACATATACAAAGGACGCAAGAACTATACCACTAACTAATTTTTGGCAACCGTTATCTCAAGTACTAAGTGAGATATAAAATCATTTTATTCTTCGCTTTCGATTTGTCCCTTCGAATTATATAAGAATTTCTCATAAAATTGTGGTGCCATTGTTATGTTGAGCTGCCAAATCATTTAATGTACGGATTATCATCAGTACTATTAGCTGATAAAATTAACAGCTTTGCTTATTTTTGTGGTTAGATTCAAACTAAAAAAATGGAACCTACCCAGCATTGTGAGAAGAGTAGGGCAACCAGTTCTCTGTATAAGTGTAATGGAAAATCTGCATATGTCTGTCAAAGAATGGTAAGAATAGTATATCATTTACGTAGAGTATAAGAAGGGAAGATTGGCGGCGAAATTATTGTTGTCAGTTTTGTACTCCATCACATCTTGCAAATAATGGGGACTTTGGAAAGAATCCACGATTTTACGGCACTCTGTGCTGATTAGTAGCTGTACGTCTTTCCCTCTCTAGCTCCGGTAGCAAAACTCCGAAATTCCTTGAACTGAACACAAAGCACCAAAGTCGATTCCTGTGGAGAGCTGAATTTAATACAGGTGCTTGCTAACTAGCAGAAATACCTCTCTTATCTGGTGCGGATCCAGAGTCCTTGTAAAGCTTCAGAACTGGCATTCGGAGCCAAGTCTGGATCGTTAATGAGGCGAGCCCCTGCGGCTGATCAGGATGTGTTATCTGAGTGACGCAACCAGCTTCCACGCACAACGTGTCCCTGCGATTTCTGCGCCGCTGTTTATGTTGCTTCATGAGCCGTAGCGAGATTTGCCGTCGTAAACAACCACTGTTGCTTCATACACAGTCAGCGAGAGGTTTGCTTAGCAATGTCAGATAACTACGGGTCAATTAGCCAAATCCTTCACATAACCTTGACCCTTCGCCTCTAAGTGGAAGTCTTATGCCTTATTACACAAATCGCATAATCTCTTCTCACAAACGTCAAGCTGTAACCAATTTGGTCATATTGCTGAATGCGCATTACCCTTTTGTATGCGTAAATGTGATTAAAATATGTTATGATTTCCTGGGTTTGGGCACTACAAGTTACTTGATCTAAAGAAAAACAAGTATAAAGCTACTTGAGATATTTTTAATTTGTACTGATTTGCCTTGGTAATTAAGTTGGAATAATCCACCTATCTAGGATTGTCCACCCATCATAACTAAGCTTTAAGAAATGATTTTTCCTAAACATATTGTTTTTAGAAAGACAGACAATATTTAAAACATCGAAAAATGATGAAGAATATGGTATGGTCCTGTCTAGATACGCCAGAAATGGTGTTACTACTTCTTATACGAGTAGTTACCGCTTGGCCCGTGTACGGTTCTTGTAATTGGACGTAAGACATGTGTTACTTCTACCAACTGTATAACACCATATAACGTTATGTTGATTATAAGTCTAAAAAATAAAGGCATGAAAAAGAAACTCGTTAATAAGCCTCTACATACTTCGAATTTAATAAACTTTAAATTAGTTCTTTCCCTTTTTTTAGTAACAAACCAACTGCCTCCCCTTTGTATTAATGTACGAGAGAAGTCAAGGAATTGGGTTACAAAACTTTGGTCAGACCTTTGCTCGAATATGGTAGTTGTAGTGTGGGACCCTCATTTTACGTATCAAAATACAGGAGTTGGAGAGGGTACAAAGAAGGGCTGCTAGATTTGTTTCTGGAAATTATCGCAGAATGCAATCAGTGACGGATATGATAAAGGAGCTGGAATGGGATTCATTGCAAGACAGGAGGAGGATGAAGAGGGTCATGGAGTGTACAGGGCATATACTGGTGATGAGGCATGGAAAGATATTGCAATAGGTATGAAAAGTAGTGTATGGAAGGGAAAAGATGACCATGACCACAAGCTAGCACTCGATTCAGGCACAAGGGTGTAGAAGATTCTCTTTTTTAGGTAAGGGTGTCAGGGATTGGAATGAGTTACCAAGAGAAATGATGAATAATTTACTTTGAAGGAATTTAAAGATAAATTTGTAGAGGCAAATGTAGGTGGGTGCAGGATAGGGGTAAGATGGGTGTGTAGGGAAATTGCCACCGGAGCCTGTGCTCCATTGCAATTAAATTAAAATTAAATTAAACGTATTTATTCCCACAATTGCCAACACAATTCGCAATTCCTGTAGTTTTCAGAAACTTTGTGTATGCTTTATATATTAAAATTTCTGATCTCTCTCACATACAATATTTGTTTAATTTATTTTTTATAGCACTACAGTCCATAAAATTTGTGTTTCAACAATTCAATAAACTCTCTGGCTTGAATCACCAGCGATGATCTCTGACACACTTTAACCAAGATCTTCTCCCTACTCAAAGAATTTTATCAGACACAAATATTTAGTTCAAACTCGTTCAAATAATTCCCTCACAAGCTCAGTTATCTAGGATTGCCCGCTGCTTTTAATACAGCGTAGAGAACTGAATATGGTCATAATATATTGCCTCTGGTAAATATGAAATCCATAAAAACGAAGAGTGATTAGGGGATAAAATATCTTCAGAGACCTTGTTCATTTCATTTATTCAAGGCCTGTGTGGTCTATTTTATTTCCTTTTTTATATTTATAACATCAAGACGGAGCTTGTGGCTAAGAAAATGGTAGGAAATGGGCAATGGTATTTAGGTGAAAACCACCCCTATACCTACGTTAAGTGATTTAGGCTAATCATGGAAAACAAAAATCTGGATGGTCGAAAGGAGACTGAATCCCTTTATCTTCCAACGGCAGGCCCGAACATTATCTTTTACCCACTCGGATCTGAAGGCTTATTTTTTAGGTTACGACTACATACATACATACATACATTCGTAAACAAAAGAAAGGCAGAAGTTATAAGGCAGCAATAATAATTATATTAGTAAAATATCTAAAAAAAAAATAAAAAAAAAAGAGCTACTGTTGTAAACGGAGTTAAATTTTTTTTAATTTAAGTAATATGACCAATGCTCCAAGTAAATCTGATACTGAAAGTAGGTTGGGGGGGGGGGGACCTTCACCATAAGAAATCATTTGGTGTCACACTTTGATCTTCTAATAATTTCTAATAGTATGTGTATGAAGGTTTATGCTTCGTTGAACCCTGGAAACACTAGAAATAAGGAACATTGAACGGTGCTATAGACTCGTTTTTTAAAATTAAGTATGCAGATTATTACGAAATGAAAGCCTTCTGGAAAGAGAGGAGATCGAGGATGAAAGTTATAAAATGGTTAATATGATTCAACAATTTAATATTTGACTACTATTGGTGAACGATACCAACTGTCCATTTTTGGAATGTAATTATCTTCAATTCAGTATCTGTCGTCAGCTTTAGCAATATTTTGCTAAACATTCCTTTCATCGGACGAAAATTTAATTACAGGATATACCAAATGGTTTTGTGTCTTTTTATATGCCTTGGCCTTTTAATGTATTAAAATCATTTGGCTTGGGCATGTTCTCTGTCTCGATGAGAACTCTTATTTGGTACACTTTTGTTAAGCAACAAACTATGTTGCGTAATGAGTGAAAGTTACTTGTGGATTCATGATAAGGAAGTTATCGGCCGAGATAAGAGGAAAGGACTCCTCAAAGAATTATCCAGGGTCGCCGCCCTATTAATTATATTTACTGATATCCTATTCTTCTCTGTCTCTTTCGTTAAGCCTCTGCCTACTTGACCCACTAATTATCATGGTCAGAGTTTGAGCGATATGTGATGCGGTGTTCTTACAAACGAATGGTATAGCAAGTGTAATACAAATTACTGCATTCAAACTTCAATAGCTTGGTTGACTAAGAGAAGCGGAAACAGACAAGAAAATATTTTATGTCGCTAAATAAATTTGGACGGTATTGTAACTTTATCATCGGCTTTTTCCACATGAAAGAAAGACATGAACGGCAATTTGTTTTTATGTCATATTTGACGAACTACGTTTAAGGTTTTACATAGTTTGGAGCAAATTTTTAACGTTCGATTAGATTTCCATTCACCACGATTATAGTCTAAAAGTTGTTTATATAAACACGGCGCTGGAATTTTTGTTTATAGTTAATTAAAGAGAAAGAAATTACTTTTTTGTTTTTTGTGATATTAGGGACTATTAATGGAAACTGATATATGTGATATTTACACTAATGTCCAAAAGTTAAGCATAATCAGGAAAACCGGAAATTGAAAGTAGGAAATATGAGCAATCGCTGATAATCGCACTCAATATTTACCTGCCAACCATACGTGTTTTCTCTGTACAGGAAACGAGTATTCCATGATTTGACTAGCGGCGTAACTGCAGGGTAAGCAAGGCCAGTGCCAAAGACCACTAATTCCTCACTCGTGTTTGTCCTGTTACAGTAAGTGGAGTATAGCCTCATGGTGAACGGGACAACGTAATGGCACAACGACGCCGTTTGGACCCTGTTCTGCAGGCTAGAATATTCGGCCGCCTTGAAGCAGGCCAGACACAGACCTAAGTCTCAGTAGCCTTGAATGTGCCACAAAGTGTCATTTCCAGGCTTTGGAGACGATTCCGAGACACAGGAGATGTTCGTGTAGGCCAGTACCAGGTCGACCAAGAGTAACCACCCCACAGCAGGACCGAAATGCACCTGCATGACAATTTGCTGCAGATCTTGCAGCTGCCTCAGAGGTTGCAGTTTCCCGCCAAACTGTGTACCGGAGGCTCAGAATGGCAAGCTTGTTTACCAGACGTCCAGTGGTGTGCGTCACGCTCACTACAGCACAGAGACGGGCCCGTTTACTGTGGAGTCGGTAACATCGAAACTGGGCCATGAATGGATGGAGGAATGTGTTCTTCACAGATAAATCCCACTTCAGTTTACAGAATGATTCCTGTCGCACATTAATCTGGAGAGAAGCTGAAGGGACCAGTACGGTGGTGGTGGCGTCATGGTATGGGGAGACATCATGTGGAATGGCCGTACGGACCTGCACATCTTCCTTGGTTGTCCGAGGAACACTGTTGCCACTCAGAGATACTGGGATGAGGTACTGCGACCACATGTTCGACTCTTCAGATGTGCGATTGGTCCAGACTTCCTCTTTATGGACGATAATGCCCATCCGTATCGCGCTGCTCTGATGATTAATTTCTTGAAGAGGAACATACTCATCGCATGGACTGGCCAGCTAGTTCTGTGGATTTGAATCCTACTGAACATGCCTGGAATGCGTTAGAGAGAACCTGCGCATTGCCCTTTCGGAGGAATGGGATCGATTGCCAAGAGAGCTCTTAGACCATCTGGTAGAGAGCATGCCACGTCGCTGCGAAGCATGTGTGGCCGTTAGGGGTCACCATACAGCCTATTAACAGCTTCTTTTGTTATGGATGACAGTTCAAAGTTTTGTTGGTGTTTGTATAAGGTGTACCATAGCCATCAAAACCTTTCTAACTGTTTTTTGTTTCTGGACTAGTTGGATGATATTTGGTGTGTGATTAAGTTTCAGTTTGTTCAGCAATCCTTCTGACATTCTGATAAGGAAGAATGTCCTCGTTCAGTGACTATGCTTAACTTTTGGACACTAGTGTATATCTTGTTCTGATTGGACGTTCCAAGATTTAGCACACTATAAAGTCTACATAGTTTCATTTGGGAATAAATCTGCGTTCTCTCTACACCCCTCAGCGTCATGTGTAATTAAGACTCGGGTTGGTAGTGGAAGAAATTATGGAAATAGAGAAAATTTACTTGATGAACACCACTAAGCGCATTAGAAAGCTTCTTAATTCTTTAGTTAACCGGGAACTTCAGTGTTTACCGAGTGATTATAAGAAACATACCTTCTAAAATTTTATTATTTTTTTCGATGGCATTTTGTTCCTCAATTATAATCCCAACATTCTTGTACAGAGAAGGTTTACTGTTTTTTTTTCACATTATATTTATCGTTGTTTTTTCTCCATTTTTTCCAGACATATACGAAGAATCGTAGCAGTGCTAGAAAAAAACGGAATATTTGAGGCTTTCGTACCGCTTTGGAGGTTTTTTGCTGGAAGAAGATCTGAGACATACTTCAAATACTTACGATCTGCATGACTGGCAAGGAAGACCCGTATTCGGTTTCTGAAAACAGTTGCGATTTGTTCCCATCGAGAAGTCTGAAACACGGTACGCTGAGCATCGCTAAATCAACATTAGAATCTATATTCATCTTTATGTATAGGAAATCTGGCGTTACCTATTTGCAGAAACATACCTACTTTAGCTTGAATAACTTTGGAAAACACATCAAAACAGATATTTCATTGGGTGAACCGGTATTTGAACCCATGTTCCACCCAACATTGAGTTTGATCGTAATTACTCATGGAGAAAACTTAAGTGTTAAGACAGTGTTCACAAATACTGAAAGTTTCTAAACGTATCTTGAAGTTTATAATAATTTATCAACCTCATAAACGTTGATAGGAAGCAATCAATTTTTACAATTCTCTAATTGTAAATTTGGTATTTGATATAGTACTCCCACGTGTAAAGCTCAGTCCCAAGATCACTCCAGGGCAATGCCAGGATTTCTCCTTCAAAAGACCATGGTCGTATTCCTTCCCGTTCCTTGTTCCCAGTCCCATCCCGCCTCTAATGATCCCGACGCCGACGAGGAGTAAAGCCATCAGTTTTTTTAAAAAAATATCAATCATAACCCTCTACCCAAAGTCAGTAAGTAGGCCACCGCACTGTTCTATATCCTGTTATATGATGGAAAAACCTAGAAAGATATGAAGTATGTAATTCTCACTATTCTTCGCCGAGTATGCCTCATACAATATTCCTCTGATTTATGAGAAAAACATCAATAATCAACAAAGACAATGTTGCCAGAGACAGGTTTCAAGCTTTTCCTTCTTGTATTCATTAGGCTATAAGGCTGGAGCGCACAGAAACGCAACGTATCCGTATTTTATTCAAATTTTCTTTTTTATACACGCAATACTTCTAATCTAATATATTCGTTATATTTAAGAAAGGATATTATGAGGTTTGTTGATAAACAAATAAAAAATGGTTAAGGTCTCAAATTTATTGAAAAATGTTATATTACAGATCAATATATTATATCAGTTGTTCTAAAATCAACAATTTGCCGTAGACTGGTATATCCTGGGTATGTAAGATAAATATTGATTTTTAAAACACTATCGCAGTGTTCTTGACGGTCGATTTAAGGTCACAGATTTTTGAAGTGAAAACTTTTATAGTGGCGTTACGCGATGTTTGGGCGGGGGTAAATCTATATAAGTTCGCAAGTAGCCACCTATTGCGCGTCAGATCGCGGCCGTCACGGCCACCTGTTGCGCGTATGATATGCGCGCAGGACGTTTTCCGCAAAATCTTTATTCAAACACACAGTTTTTATCCGATTTTGATGGAATTTTGCGAACATATACTTTAAAACAAACAGAAAACTCTGTTGAGGTTTGATTTACAGAAACCTAAACCCTTTCCTCCTTTCCCCACCTCACCTTAATTTCTGTCACCGTTGTTCATACAAAACCAGATTTTTTGGGAGTTGTATCATATGACCTACGCCGGGACGTTCCGTGGTAGGCTCCTGAAGAAAGGAATTTGCCTTCCTTCCTCTGACACAATAGCTCGATACATATCCTTCGCGAAGATTCGACGAACCGTTGTGTTGTGAATTAAGTTAGATTTTTAGTTTTTAAAGTGAAAACTTCTTTAGGCGCGTTGGGCGATTTTTGGATGGGTAAAATCTTATGAGTTCGCATTACCGACATGCTAATGTTAATAGTATCTCTCTTGCGGTCTGGTAGCTCAATAGTAAAGGTGTATCACTGGCGAATGAAAGGTTCCAGGTTCGAATCTCTGTCTCGGCGGGGTTTTTCATAGACAATTAACCCGACCTTCACATCTGGCATAGTTTCCTGTGTAATGTCAAGAATGCCAGAATGCTTCCGTGGTTTGGATTCCACGTAGCTGTAGGTCATTCATACATGGTAGGACTAGCGGGTTAGGTTAAGGCGGCTAAGACAGGGGCGGAATGCACAGCCACTGGAAGCCTGGTCTCTAGTTCATTACAACCACACGGAATTATTTGTTATTATTTAGTATATCTGTAGCTGTATGCAAGAAGTGTTGCGCTTATGATATTAATAGTTTTAAGTTTTCACTTCTGTCGGCAGTCCATAATGACTACCATGTATTTTTATTTGTTTTATTTATAAATAAATTTTCCTAATATATCCCACAAATTACCTTCTTTCCGTAGCCCACTGAAATTAAATGAAAATATTTTAACTGTGTAAATTTTAAGTATAATGTTTCAAATAATCTTCATCTTTACAAGTCTCTTTTGATTATTTTATTTTCTGTATGGTATCTACATATCTTTCTGTTAAAGTTATAATTTTCACGCATTTCTCTAATTTTTGGTTTACATATTTATACTTTAAGTTTGATAGTAGACTTCCTTCGCTCTTTAATATTACCATCAGTAATACGGCACATGAATTATACAGTATTTTTATATCTTATAGAAGTCAACAGCAGTGAGACGTTTGAAAACAGATGCCTAAAATGAAAGTTTCAGCAAATGTAGGGATGGCACAAGTACATTGGAGTCGAACTGGGAGAGTTCAAGGAGATAGTAAAAAAGGGCGAGGAAATATTTATTTCAAAACAGAACATAAAGAAAAGTACGGAATCTACGTACTATAATAGCGACGTGAGGTGATTAGAAAGATTGGCTAGAAGAGAACATAACAGAGTAGATAATATTACTATCGATGTATCAATGGTAGATAAATTAATGGAGATATTGTTATGTAACCACATCAGAAAAGTCTGTGAGGAATTTAAGTGGTTTTAAAGTCGAAAACATGGCATTAGGAAAGGATATTCATACGAATTTCAGTTATTAGGATTTATGTAAGATATTTTCAATGAAATTGACAAGAGAGATCGAACAGCTAGTGTGTCACTAAATCTTTCAAAAGCATTTGACGTAGTAATCCATAAATTTGTGTAAAATCTATTTGAGTGGATGAAAAAGAGATTAGTGGGCAGAAAAATTCTTAAAAGATAGAACGAAAAATGTTAGGGTTGAATGAAGTGGAAGTGAAAATTGTAGTGCCACAGGGTAGCGTAACGAGACCGTTGTTATTCTTCATTCTAATGAACGATTGTGTTTAAGGATTACTGTCGGAAGTTAGGTTGCTTGCAGATAACATAATGTTGCATAACAGTGTCAAAACGGTAGAAGACTGTGGACAGCTGCAGGAATATCTGGACAGGATAAGCTAGGTTGGTCAACATGGGAAGAAGATAAATACAAAGAAGAGTCAGCTTATTAGGTACGCACATAAAAAACTAACGATTGATTTTGATTATAATGTTGGGAACGAATTACTTGTTGAAGACTTGAAATGTAAATACTTTGGCATAACATTTGATAACAAACTCATCTGGGCAGGACACCTTGGACAGGTAGCAGGAAACGGTTTTGAAATGCTTCACTTGTTGGAGAGAATGATAAGGGGATGTAATCGAGAAGTTAGGGAATAGATTTACAAAACGTTGGGCAGACCATTGCTTGGTGGTGTAGTATTGAACCCACATTTTGAGTATCAAATAAAGGAGTTGGAGGGGGTGCAAAGAAGGGCTGCTAGATTTGTCTCTGGGAATTATCGCAAAACACAGTTAGTAACTGATATGATAAAGGAGGTGGAATCGGATTCATTGGAAGACAGGAGAACGGTGAAAAGAGTCATCGGAGTGTACCAGGCGTATATTGGTGATGAGGCGTGAAAAGATATTTGTGGAAGAATTAGGAGTAGTGCATGGAAGGGAAAAGGTGACCATGACCACAAACTGGCACTCGATTTAGGCATAAGGTTGTCGAAAGACTTTATTTCGTAGGTAAGGGGATCAGGAACTGGAATAAATTTCCAAGAGAAATGATGAATTTTACCAAAAACGCTAAAACAATTTAAAGTTAAAATTAATAAGTAGACTGGAAAAGGAAAGGGGAGCGGAAATAGATGTGCAGGGAAACTGCCACCGGAGCAGGCGCTTCATTGCAATTAAAAAATAAGTTAAATTTATGGTTTGTCACTGGGCTTAATAGCTGAAGCGGGCTGGCTTTTTTCAACTCGATAGATCGGATACAAAAGATCCTGTTGTTATGAAATTTTAACTTTCATATTTAAGTTATCGATTTTATAAAATTGTCATCTTTTCATGAGTTCGCAAGTATTTTAATTGCGTTTAATTTAGACTGTAAATGGCCTTATTAGGCGTTACATAATGACTGCCATATTGTTCAGGCAGATGTAACTTCTAGTTTATGAACGTACTAGCTGGTACCCACGACTTTGTTCGTGTTTGTAAAGAATTTGGATTGAAAAATACAGGTCGACCACTTTCAACCCCTATATGTCCCACACCCCTATAGCTACCGACATCTAACAACCATATTGCACGATGGGAGACTCGATGCTATTGCCACACACAAATGCCAGTCATCAGCACTATGTAGTTCAGGCAGCAAAGTAAAATTTACGTACACACATGTCTTTGAAGGAAATACGAAAATATCCTTGATAGACCACTTTCAACCACCATATCTCCCACACTCCAAAAGTTACCAAAATTCGGCCAACGTTGTGATCGATGGGTGACTGTGTTACTAACACACACTAAGACCAGTGATCTGCGCTTCATAGTTTTGGCTGAAAAGTGATACACAGGGACACATACTTTTTGTTAGTAATTTGAAAGTGTCGCAGGACGGTAAGTTTCAACCGCCATATCTCCCACACCCCCACAGCTACCGACATCTAACAACCATAGTGCACGACAGGAGACACGATACTACTACCACACACAAACACCAATGGTCTGTGCTATGTAGTTGGAGCAGAAAAGTGACATATGTGGAGACACATGTCTTTCGTCGAAATACAAAAACATCCTTGATCAGCCACTTTCAACCACCATATCTCACACTACACCACAGTTACTGAAATTCGACCAAAGTTGTGATCGAAAGGTGACTCTGTGTTACTACCACACACAAACGCCAGTATTCTGCGATAGATAGTTTTCGCTGAAAAGTGGTACACCAAGACACATCCGTCTTTGGCAGAAATATGAAATTGCCGCAGGTCGACCACTTTCAACCCCATGTCTCCAACACCCCCCTAGCTACCAACATCTAACCACCATAGTACATGATAGGGAACAGGATTCTACTACCACACACAAACACCAATGATCTATGTTATGTAGTTGTGGCAGAAAAGTGACATATGCGGAGACAAATGTCTTTCGTCGAAATACGAAAATATCCTTGATCAGCCACTTTCAACCACCATATCTCCCACAATACCACAGTTACTGAAATTCAGCCGACGTTGTTAGCGAAAGGTGACTCTGTGGTACTACCACACACAAACGCCAGTGATGTGCGATAGATAGTTTTCGCTGAAAAGTGATACACCATGACACATGCGTCTTTGGCAGAAATATGAAATTGCTGCACGTCCACCAATTTCAACCCACATATCTCCCACACCCCCATAACTACCGACATCTAACAACCAAAGTGCACGACGGGAGACACGATTCTACTACCACACACAAACACTAATGGTCTATGCTATGTAGTTGTGGCAAGAAAGTGAAGTATAAGGAGACACAAATTTTTGGTCGAAATATGAAAACGCTTTCCATTGACCAACTTTAATCATCATATCTCCCACATCCCCACAGCTATCGGCATTCGGCCAACGTTGTGCATGGCAGGAAACTCGGTGCTACTTCCACACACAAACACCAGTGATCTGTATTAGGTAGTGGTGGCTGAAAAGTGAAATATAGGAAAACACAGTCTATTTTTATATATATATAAGATTTATTCTTCGTAAGCATCGTAATAAATCGAAAAAAACAGCATATTGTGACAAAAAAAAAATTAAGTTATTAATGAAGGTTTATTCACTGGAACTCTACTCGTGTGCTGGCAAGGCTCCAGTTTTTTTAAAAAACTATGATAATTAAGTGTCCACTGCAAAATTTGGTAATGAACGTTTTGTTACACATATTTGTATAAGGAACTACACTTGTCGCTTCTGGTTAAGTAAAAAAATAAACAACTTGGAGGTGAGGTTCCACGGGTCATAAGTTTATATTTCCTCTGACCATGGACGAGTGATTTCCACTTTATGGATATCAACATGTTTGAGTATTTACCCCAGTCATCTGGACGCTTGTTTGTATACTCAGAGTTGTTAGCTCAGTTAACTAATCGTCTGCAACGTTTACGAGCACAATTACTTTCTTTTGTTTACTTTATTTTACTTTTGATCAACGGTGAAAATGAAGCCATTCTTCACGTAATTTCTTTTTTTTGTTTGTTTGTTTATGGCTTTACCTCCCATTGACGCCAAGGTCATTAGAAGTGGGAAAGGATTGGGGTCAAGGAACGGGAAGGAGTTCAGCCATGGCCTTTTGTAGGAAGCATTCCGGCATTCACCGGAATTATTTAGGGAAACTATGTAAAACCAAAATCTGGATGCCCGGGCGGGGATTCGAACCCACATCCTGACGAATGCGAAACCACAGTGTTACCACTCACACACCACGCTCAGTGTCTCCTAATCAAATGGCACATATTGTTTTATTACAAGGTATCTTTTTAATAGAAATAACAGAGAGGCAACGATCTAAAATTTTAGAAATACGCTTTCTAAATGAGTCTGCCTTTGCGATAAAGGAAAAAACGAACCGAAAAAATAGTAAAAGATGCAGATAAATTCTTTGCTCCATATCTGGTTGCCTTTCCGGACTAAAAAAAAATTAATTAATAATGTATACGTTGTACCGTACACTCATGTCTCTGGTGAATAAACAGCGAGGTGAGAAAACGCTAAGACTTATTATAATTAATTAAAAAGCCTACACCTTTAATCAAAATTGTAATTCTTTCAAGGTATAAAAGATTCTTTTCGGTATCATATTTATAAGATCAATGTCAGTGTGCATAGACATTAGGTTTTGCTGATCATGGGAACTTTGGGATACATTTGTAATCATCTAAATAAGATCTTAACTTCATTTCTCTCTACCGTCATATGATTTTCCATAGAATGGTAGTATATCACGTTGAATGATTTCGTTTGTTTCCTCAAGAAGAACAACCTTTGAAGTGTACGAGGGGTGTCTAATACAGGTGAGTACTTACAAAAAAAGACTTAATTTGGCCTGCTAATATTTTAAACTTAATATGGTTTAACCAAATCTGTGGTAGTGTTTAGATGGGTAAGTGTGGTGATCGCCAACCTATTCCAGCTTTCTGTTTACGGTGACTGCTATGCGGTTTTACGCATATGTGACATCTTTTAAGGATATGTGTTATGTATGCTGCCTTAAAATAATCTCCTTTCTTTTGAGATTAACAGATTCTTAAAACGTATTCGTCGCGCTTTTATTGTTTACATACTTGAGATTTGTAATAAAATTTATGCAGTTTTGGCATATATCGTACTGTTTTGAAAATCCTCAATCCCATATATATGTACATACAATATGTACGTTATTAGTGCTAGACTGCAGTTATCTCAGCCTGAACAACTTTTAAATAAAACAACGGAAGTCAAATTAATTTATAATTTAAACACAGAACAGATGTCCAAACTCCTGTGCGAATTTATGAACAAATGGTATTATTTTGTTCGAACTACGATATTGACTAAATGTTATCTTGTACAAAAATTCACTTACAAAAAGGTAATTAATCCATATGATACATACAATTAAAGTCATTAAATATTTCACTATTATTACAGTTTTCAAGTATTAACGTAGCAGCTACAACACTAGCCTGCAAACATAAACACTATTGATAGTTTTAAAATATATTCATGTCATAATACACAGTACAATCTGCGAATAACAAGAATATAAACAAAACCTTATAAAATTATGCAACATATTGAAATGCAGTAAGAGAGTCTATGAAAGTTTATCAACAGTATAAAGCATCCTAGTCTTAAATGGCCCTAAAGATTCCGAATGGAAGAAATGAGTAAAGTATACCGTGTCTGGCGGGGCCTCCCGGGCCGCTGTCTTCTTGCTCCCTCCGTACATGTCGACCAGTCCGCCTCCCGGCTGCCCAGTGCACAGTGTCTTGTCGAGCAGTCCGGCCACTCCTTCTTATCTGCACGGCCACTACGACCGCATCTCTCCAAGGGTCACCGCGAACGTAGCCCATGACATGGCCAGCTGTGTCCTTCCTGGCCCCCAAAACTCTTCACCTCGGCACGTATTCCAAAGTTATAAAGGTTTCGTTTGATAACAGTTCATTTCATTCCACGTAACAGACCACTCCCACATCATATCACTCCAAAAACAGACCGAATGTTGCATAGGGCCCAACCGCTGGTTTCTCTTAGCAAGGTCCGCCAGCTGGAGTTCGACCATGGGTTTGGTTAACTTTGATGGAGAGATGTTCTCATTTATAGCGCTCTTGTTATAATACAACAGTGAGTGTAATATGAACAATCTGTTCTGGCTGAATAAACCGAAAAGTTTGATGCTACAAAAGGATGCGTCCCACAGAAGGAGCTTTGACATGCGTGCTTTTGCAATATTACGATTTCTTTCCAGATGTTGCAGGATTACTGCATTAGGTTACCATACAGGCTGTGAACGATTTTTCTGGCGTGCAGGTGCGATGAAGACAAGGGAGGGACAAATGTTTTAGTAATGCAAAATAATGGAATGGCTATCATATCGGTGAAATTGAACCTGAGCAATGGTTGGTCTGGTTGGTTTTTAATCCTCCGGAACCAGCCGAAGCTTTACGAGATTCTATTAACTTCCTTTATTTAGTGGTGCTATCATTCTCACACCTACCATTAGCAAGACATATAACATTAATAACACCATTATCCTATAGCAATTGTGTTCGCCATCACCCAATACCAAATCGATATCGGAAAAGAGGATCAGCACTCAGCGAAGAACTTCCCAGACCGATGTAGACAACAGTAGGTCATAAGAACTTAGCGGTAGTTCAGGAGGCGATCTGTTATGGCATGACAGAAGCCTCGTCGTAAAAGCTGTCCCTCCAGCTGATATCTACTTTGGTCTGCAAAGCAAGCGTATGGTTTGATGCCGAACTAACCGAGGCCTCTTCTAGTATCCGGATTAGTCTCACTTTACACCAACGATGTAATCAATTATGGTGTGAACAACCTCTAACAACCAATCCATCTTTCAGTAACTATAACCTGTAGTATTCTGAGCACCAAATCTCTCAGTTGTGTAACTTGCATCCCATTCGTGCATTAATTTGTTGCCTTTGGTGTACATCATACATTTCTGTAGAAAAAATTTGGAACATCAGCCTGCACTGAGTTATATGTTTGTATAAACTAGTGACATCTTTTTTTATATGAACGGAACTTCTGTTACAAAAGTTTGATGAAGATTAAAAGAGTCAGCTAATATTGGACCTAGACAACTCATATCTATCTTTGCATATCTGCAAATTCAACATAATGAATTATATCTATAGAAGCTTACATTTTTGATCGTAAAATAAATGAACCTCAGAATTAAGCTAGATAGTTACTAATCAGAGACAAATTTTAAATCTTTTTGTAACAAATGGAAAATTTAAAGTGGCCATCGATGGTCATAAGATTAATAATTTTATAATTACATCTGTGTTTGAATACGTTAGATGAAGGAATTATTTAAATAGAGCTACTGCAGACGAACTGAAAGCGAAGATTAAAAACTTAATAGAGGAAATAAAAGGTTGAGTGTCAGAATGTAGGATACAAATAAACAGACGAATTGAAGAGCTGTTACAGTACATGGAGAGTAATAATGATAGCACGATAAATAAAAATTAGAAGTGTCCACGAGAAAATACTCGTAAGCGAATGATATATAAATGGTTGTCAGGTTTGTGAAGCATCAAACTAGTTGCATAGAAAAGCTCCTTCTAAGTTAATGAGACTTTTAAATACCAAAAGATGTCGATGAACAGTATGTTTTAAACGTAGTAGAAGTAACTATCAACCACGGTGTGCAGTGGGAAACTTCTGCTTCGTTAATTGTGACGAATTTGCAGGGTCTTCCTCGAACTGAAAGTGTGTACTTTTATCACTTATTTTGCTATATAAAAAACACATTCTAGTTTTTCCTTCAAATATTTTTGGGGAAAGTAGAATGGGGCAACTAGGATGTGTAAGTCCAACTTAGAAATTGGGTGTATGATACATTATATTTGTTTAGTTGAAACTATATATAAAACAAATTTAGGAACGCGAATGCCAGTGAACCTTTGGCCTACACAGAACCAGAGTCTAGAGTAAGGTTGCCTTACAGTGACAGTTCAGGATAGAGAATCGATAGTCAAAAAGGCATTAGATTAATGTTTTTTTCGGCATCTTTCGTAATCAACTAAAACAGAATAATTCACAACTGGCCTCTAAAATCAGGATTCTAAAGCACATGTTAGAGACGAAACATATTTTTTTCCATTCTCTACCATGAATAATCATTATGATTGTTCACTGAAGACGATAGCAAATGCATGGAGAATGAGAGATGAAATAGTATAACAAGAACGTTAAAATAACTGCAGAAATTAAAGATTATTCTGTATCTCGCATACGGGGAAATAACATACAATTTTAAAGTGGTAACAACTACAGATCGTTTAAGATTATTGATCATTATCTCTTGTCACTGAATGTATATAACGATTTTTGAACAAATTAAGTGTTTTTGGTAGCATAATAGACAATTACTTCAGAATATTTAGCAAATAAAGGAATTTGGTTGTTCTTTGTGGATTATACGTGTTTAGTTCGGCAAGGTTTGCCTGTAGGATACAATAAAGGGACGACGACATCAATACAGTAAAAAGCAATGTTAAAGGTTATGTGTAGTTTTACTAGAATTTGAGCTAAACTGCATGACTTGCGTAAATAATAAAACAAATAACCCACTAGCTTCTTCGGGATTGGGAAAGGTCTCAGATGATATACCACGTAAGGAAGTAAAAAAAAATAGTGAAAAACAAATAAAATAGATAGTAAGTAAGCTATTAATGCGAAGCGATATAGAAACCCCTGGCTGCTAATTAACAATGAATAATTGAAGAAACTTTGAAGAATAACACAGAAAAAATATCAAAGCTGAAGACTTGAATTCGAAGTACGTTTGTATATATACCAAATAAAATCACCAAACACATTGGAATGAACTTAAAATTAAATAAAACATAGATATACCCAAAATATATATACCCAAATCTAACAATACCGAAGCATTGTTGAGTCAGCTAGTTTATTCTAAATTTCTCCAAATGTTTTCTTCCTAACAGTTGGCTATATCTCTTAATTTTATACTTGTCAGTTAAAGGCGCATACAAAACAAATTTGTTTTCTGACATCTTGCTGTGAATATTACTATAGCTGAATTCACCTCTGTCCAAAGCATGTTTAATTTAATTGCAATGGAGCACAGGCTCTGGTGGCAATTTCCCTATACCCCCATCTTCCCCCTATCCTGCACCCACCTACTTTTGTCCTCTACAAATTTTATCTTTAAATTCTTTCAACGTTTTCGGTAAATTATTCATCATTTCTCTATGTTCTGAGATACTTATAAATTTAGCTAATTAATATTCAGTTGCATGTTTCTTACGAAACTCATTAAGCTGACATTTAGTTTTGTAATTTCCGCGGGGCTGATAGCTCAGTGTTCACAATGAGAACTCAATGACTGTCCTGATTTTCGTGTTGTGTCATTGGCCTTACTCGTCTAATACCTTTGCTGAATTCCACTGTTCTTTAGAGACTTACACTTTGTCGTTGTTAGTTTTTTAGCCAACGATGTTAGCTGTACACTACCATTAATATGATTCGAAGGCTGTTGTAATTTGAGCATATGTCTTGCACATCTATGCTGGTGCACATACTCAGAAACTTCCTTTGTTCTTTGTCAAGTGGCAGGACACTTTAACATCACCGATATCACTGAATGTCAGAAATGTTTAAGTCTATTGAACTGACCGATTGTGAAGAGTAGTATTTTATTCGTTTTATAAGCGTGGGAAATATGTTGTCTCAGAACATATGTTTTATAAGTGAATGGTAATAGCGTGATGAATGGTGACGTGTTCGGTTGCTGGGGAATGTGTACTATGAATGTCATTCTCAGCGAATAGTGATTTGAAGCAATGGGTAAAAGATTTCGTCCGCAGGAATCGTTATTTCATAATTTCTGAGCTATACTTAGCGTTTTCTGGGATTTTTTGAACTGTAGTGCACGAAACATCGGAAAGTGTGTTCACGTTATGTGCCACGGTTATTCTCGTCTGAGCACGATAACTAACATCTGGCAAGTGCTTGGACGTTTCTGACTCGTTATCACAAAGAGAAAGATGAAACATATTGTGACAGTAGATGATGCTTCGGTATTGCATTCCACAAATAAATCGAAACAGCTGTCCCTTCAAAGAAGCACACCTCGTCGCCGATACTGAAAAGTTGAAGCAAACAATATCATATTATAGAAACAATATTCTGGGAGCAACATGATATTCTTTCGGTGCACTGTATGCGCTGCGTCCACACGTTTCCAAAGTCACAAACATGGAACTGGCCAAGTTCAAGTGGGAGACGTTGGACCATCCGCCCTACAGTCCGGACATGTCGCCCTGCGATTTCCATGTGTTTGGTCCACTGAAGAAACACCTGAAAGGGAAGCGCTTCAACTCGAACGACGTACTCAAGGACGCTGTGAAGGACTGGGTCTCGTCACGGCCGCAGGAATTCTGGGAACAAGGAATCCTGCGGCTTGTTCATCAGTGGGATCGTTGCGCTCAGGCCTATGGTGTATATTTTGAATAAAGTCTACATTTGTACCCACCGTGTCGTCTCGTACCTTTTCATTTGATCACCCCTTGTAATAATAATCATCTTAGACAGTTCTAATTATGATTAGTATCAACTAACTGTTACCACTTCTTCATCCACGTGTAATCTGAAATTTCTACTGTTAATTCACAGATAAACTATCACCGAAATATTAGATTGAAAAAAAAAGCAGATAAGTAGCATTTTTTTCAACTCTTTCTTGGATCTGCTTCTTTTCTTCAAAATTTAAGTTGTATGTAAATGTTTTAAGCACGTTTGTGCACGTTATTTATTCCTACCACATCTAATAACTGTGGTTGTGTGTGCTTCACAAGGACACTTCGATACTGCTCAATAAGCTTCTCAGTAAGTAATATTTGAAGTTACCGAGTCTGGCGCTTCTGCTTTATTTCCATATATACAAACTATGGTTCAGAATCAGTTTCAAATTAATTTTTCTTACAGTTTTGAAAACTACACCATCACCATGTATAAAAGACTAACGTGGAGGATGGCAAGTGACTGAACTACTTCCGTATGTATGAGAGTGAGAGAATTATTATAATACCTATACAACGGTCAACAGAACCACTACGTTTTCTTTGCTGTGTACACTTTATGATGATTACTGTGAAAACTTACTAGTATGTACAATACAGTACATAAACTCTCAATGTGCTTCGTGTCATTTAAACCAGTTTTTCTCAAGTTGTGGTTCACGAATATGATAGAGGTGGTCCGCAGGCAGAATATTAAAAATTTCGATACCCTATTCGTTCTTCATAACGCTATGAGCGATTATAAGCTATAAGCCAAACTTTTTAAAAGCCGCGAATATTTCAGTGACCAGGCAAAAATCTGGTACTTAGAGGATAACAGTAAATACTAATAACGTTTCCAGTTTGCGCTAAACAAAACGCCCTTCGTTTACGGATCATATTAATGACAATGTTCTAAGGGTATTATAGTAGGTGTGAGGGAGCGTGGAACGTGGTAGGGATGGCAATGGAAGAGCGGTGAAATAAACAAACTAAAAGTTTTCATATATCGTTACTTTTATTTTACATCCTACCTACAGTATCATTAATATCCAGCTTACAGTAACATTATTATTTATTTGCATTACATGTTAAGTGTCTAGAAAATCTCTAATTAACTTAAAATAGTACACTTCTAGTTTCATAATAGTGTTTCCGTAGGAATTCAAAACATGCTTTTAGGCTTATTATATTATAATGATATAATACAATATGTCTCATATGTTAATAATATACACATAGGTAAAAAAAAAAAAAAAAGACTTCCATAAGTTAGTGACCCGCAGTATTATTTTTTTCGGTTTACTGGTCTTCGGGTTGAAAAAGGATGAAAAACGTTGATTTAAATGCATACACCGTTTTCAGACACCAGAGTTTTAGGCAGTTATGTAACATAATGGTGCAAAAGTGCCAGCATCTTAACCCATGACGAATTATCACAATGCTTCATTTTGTTACTTTTTGCTTAATCTCTGCGTAGTTGGACTAAAATACCAACATTTTCGTTTTTGGATTCGGTATCATGAGGAACTTCGTAACTTATCAGTATAATACGTATCCTGTATGTTAACTGATGCCATATTTTGTTACTATTTTGAGTTTCGTTGTAATCTGTTGATTAGTGGAATGCACACAAAAGTAGACAAAAATTCCTAAATTTTCAGTTTTGTTCCCTATGTAATGTAGAATCTAGCTGGATATTGACGCGTAATATAAGCTATCACAAAGTGCATTTTTGTCGAAAATCGTCCTTTAGTTTTTGCGTGATGCGGATAAAAAGTATCTTACATTATAAACCGTGACATCAGTATGTTTCGTTGAAATTCGTTGGTTTTTTTCGTGATGACTGGACATACAGACAGGAAAAAAAAAATCCAAATTTTTCTGGTTATCTCTGTAATCAATAGAGTACATTGTAACTACTTTTTTGAAATAAATTTCAGTTACAGATACATCTTTTTTATAATTTTATTATATTGTGCGGATTGATAAGAAACATTGACGGATTCCCCAGAAGCGCTTGCTCTGTACAGTTACTTTCAGTTTGTTTCATCGTAAGGAGAAATTGTTCATCACCTCCTTAGAAATTCATTCAATCTCCGATTTGCTTACCTACAAACAATAACTTTCTCACTTCCTTTTCCCTGTAATAAGTACCAATTTATCGTCATGTTCACCTCCAAATTCTTTCCTTCTTTCCGTGCACGTCTCTTCTTCTGTGTATGAATGCCTTCCATACGCGTCCGCCACAGTTCCTTTATCTTTTTTTTTTTCTGTCGTCAGTCTCTCGGCTGGTTTGATGCAATCCTCCATCCCTTCCAATCTGGTGATAACCTCTTCATGTCTACATATTCCTTACAACCCACGTCCTCAATTATCTGCTTCATATATTCTAATATTTGCGTTTCTTTACAGTTCTTACCTTCGACTGTTCACTCCACTAACAAATTAACCAATTCAGCATGTTTCAAAATATGACCTACCAGCCTGTGTCTTCTTTCTGTCATCTTCTTCACAAACTTCTTTCATCACCCATCATTTCCAAAACTCGTTAATTTCGTACTTTATCCACTTAATTTTCAACATTCTTCTATAGCACCAAATTTCAATCGCTTCTGTTTTCTTTCTTTCTGGTATTCCTAAAGTCCATCTTTCGCTACCATAAAGTGATGTGCTACACACATAGAGTGTTAAAAAGTTCTTTCTAAGGCCTGGATCATTATTTGAAACTAAAAGGTTTCTCTTTTTAATGAAGACGCTTTTTGGTAGTGCTATTATGCTTTTAACATCATTCTCGCTTCGGCATCTCAAGTAGCAGAATCCACTTATTTCTCCTATTCCGATCTTATTTTTATATTTAATATACTGTGATTGGTATCATTTCTGCTACATTTAATCACTTTTGTCTTGCTTTGATTAGAATTCAGTCCAAAATCTTCCTTCAGTATTTTGTTCATCCCATTCAGTAACTTCTCAATATCCTCAGCCTGTTCTGCTAAAAAGACAATGTCATCAGCAAATGGTAACATTCCGATTTTTTCTCCCTGAAAACTTGTGCCACATTTTTCTTTTCTTTCCTTTATTGCTTCTTCTACATACAAGTTGAATATTAACGGGGATAGACTACAACCTTGTCACACACCCTTTTTATCTGATGCATGTCTCTCATGGTTCTCTACTTTTATTATAGCCACTTGATTCTTATGCAGTTTATTAAGTATTTTTCTATCTCGATACTTTAGACCTGACTTCTTTAAAATTTTGAACTTCTTGTCCCACCTAACATTATCAAAAGCTTTTTCTAAATCAACAAATGCCATAAAAGTATCTTCATTTTTCTTGATCCGCCCTTCAAGTGTTAATCCTAAAACCATAATTGCTTCCCTTGTACGGCAATTTTTCCTAAGCCCAAACTGATCTTCACCTACTATCTCTTCTACTACATTTTCAATTCTTCTGTATATTATTCTGGTCAGTAATTTTGAAGCATGTGATGTTAGACTAATGGTGTGATTATTCTCACATTTGTCAGCATGTGCTTTCTTTGGAAGTGTGAAGATGATATTTTTATTAAAATCAGTTGGAATTTCTTCTGTTTCATAACTTTTTGATATAAGCTTGAATAATCTTTGGATTCTTTCTTCTCCTAGGGATTTAAGAAGTTCTGCAGGAATCTCATCAATTACAACTGCCTTATTTGCTTTCAAGTCCCATATTAAAGTCCCATACTAAAGCTAGGACCTAACTGAAGGTTATTGGTCTCGTTCTCTTTATTTCGTGGTGCATTATATTCCCTCATTACCCCTTTTAAAGATGTAGGAGTTTAAAACTTTTACCATCCACTCCCACAACGTATCACATCTTACTGAGTTTATTATAGAATAATATTTCAAGATATTTGAATTTCATACCTTCAATAGCAATTCCGCATCGATCATACAGTTACATATTAAAAAGAATATTTTTCTGCTAATTAGTGTACAGTTTTTGCCTTTTTTCTTCATTCCATTTGTCATACTCAATTAAATAACCGACCCAGATACCTCTTTATTTACAAACAATCATTTTTATTATAATCCTATTATAAAACGCTACGTCATCATAAAATTACCTAACAACAGAATCACGTATGTAAGTAATAAAAACCAATGACCCCTTTGAACTACCCTAGGCATTCCGGTTTTCATGATCATCTCCCTTAAGCTAAAGACTCGTATGGTCGTAACTGTCTGGTGACAGAGTTTTTACTGGCTATACAATCCGCCCCTATCGTAATGCTACCGGGTATAGGGCACCCACAATTTGACTCCGAACCACGGAAACGCTCTGGCGTACTTCAAATTACACAGTAAGTTCTGCCAGAGGTGAAAATCCCCGCCTAGGCAGGAACTCGAACCAGGGACCTTTCGATGGCCAGTCAGACACTAACCACTGAGCCACCATCTCTTCATCTCTCTGATATTTTGCTATTCTTTCAATCTACCGTGATTCACAGGTATCACCAAGAATTTAGAGAGGGTATAGACATCATTATTACACAACCGGATAAAGTAAATGAGACTTTCATTTATCATTGGATGATTGCAAATAGAAACTGTCACGCATGTTACATGACAAGTTTTCGAAAAAGTAGATTCGACCCTGCGTTGATGACGATGATCGTATAACTCCTGAAGCCATTAGGGCTGGTTGAGGAGAATCAAACACTTTCAGCAACGTGTTTCAGTTTCACATACGTCGGATGATCTGCAGAAAATAGATAAATTTGGCTCCCCTACACGCCCACTCGTAATTGGTATAACCTTAGCAATGTACTAGTTAGCAAGACTTGACAAACAGACTGTAACCACTAGTGGAAAAATGTTGATACCATGTGAGGAATTCTGGAATTTGTTAGCTTGCTGATAGTTGTGATGTTGTATTATTGTTCATGAAGGTGTCACTAGTAAACACATTAATCTTAATGGCGTAGGATTTTGATCGCTTTTCCTTATTTTTTTTTTTTTTTTTTTTTTTTTTTTTTTTTTTTTTTTTTTTTTTACGCCTCGTCGACGGCTAAGGTCATGGCACTGGGGACAAGGAATGGCAAGGAATTCGGCCATGGCCTTTTTGAAGGAAGCATCCCAGCACTCGCCTGGAGTGATTTGGGGAAACCATGGAAAACCGAAATCTGGATGCCCGGACCGAGATTCGAACCGGCGTCCTCCCGAATGCGAAGGCAGAAGGTTTTTTTGATCGCATGGTAATGGTACTTTTCTGACATGTGAACCAGTATACTACTTTCAGTGGGAAGCAATATGAGCAAGTAGGAACGGTCTGAACACTATCCCAAGAACGGAAAACCCACCTGATCCCTAAACAAAGTAATACAGAAAATTCTATTGCATAGCGAACCATCAGTAGGCGATAAAGTAACACTACCAGCGAAACTGTTCCATTTGCTAGGAACATTTCGCAGGAATAGCTGCAACGATTCATAAATAAGTGCAACTTTTAGATGACCACGACGTAAAAAAAACATGGCAACAGGATGAGCCAAGTCACGTGGGTTTTCTTCCGTTTCTTCGGTTTTTGATCCACTACGGCGAAGATTGAAGTGATTTTACAATAAAGGAAGGGTAAAAACTAACTTCTGCCAACCTTCCAAGGTTAGGAACATACTGGCTCGCCTAGCAGTAATTCATTACTTTGAACATCTGTGTATATCGCATTCTCATATTTTAAATTTTTTAAGATTTATTTATATTGCTTATTAACTAAAGAATCATCTTATATATATATTATTTACTGTCATCAGTCTCTCCAATGGCTTGATTCAATTCTCCATCTCTTCTTATCTTGATCTAAGCTCCTCATCTCAACATACCCCCTACAACCTACGACCTCATTTGTCTGCTTCATATATTCTAATATCTGTCTTCCTCTATAGTTCTTACCTACGACTATTCCCTCCACTAATAAATGAACAATCCCCCATGTCTTAAAATACGATTCACCATCCTGTCTCTTTTTTCTTTAAGACTCATGCTTCTTTTCTCACCCATCATTTCCAAAACACGTTCATTTCGTTTATCTGTTCATTTAATTTTCAGCACTCTTCTGTAGCACCACATTTCAAATGATTCAATTTTTTTTTTTTTTTTGCTTGGGCTTTCCCCCTAGTCAACAGCGAGGTCATTAGAGGCGGGATGGGATTGGGGCAAGGAACGGGAAGGAATTTGGCCATGGCATTTTGAAGGAAGCATCCCGGCATTCTCCTGGAGTGATTTGGGGAAACCATGGAAAACCCAAATCTGGATGCCCGGACGGGGATTCGAACCCGCGTCCTCCCGAATGCGAGGCCAGAACGTTAACCACCACGGTTGGTGATTCAATTTTATCTGGTATTCCTAAATCCCATGCTTCTTTATCATAAAGATCTGTGCTCCACACATAGAGTTTAAAACAAAAGTTCTTTCTCAGTCTTAGATTAATATTTGAAAGCTAGTTCACTAATGCTATTCCACTTTTAACATCATTCCTGCTTCGTCCATTAGTTGTAATTTTATTTCCTAAATATCAGAATTCATTTACTTTAACTATCGCATCCGATCCTATTTTTATATTTAATCCACTAATACAGTACTGCTATCATTTCTTCTACATTTCATCATTTTGTCTTGTTTTGGTTTATATTTATTCAAAAATCTTCCATTAGCATTTTGTTCACGGTAGTCAGTAACTTATCTAGGCCCTCGGCCTATTCTGCTAACAGGACAACGACATAAGCAAATCGTAATGTACTAATTGTTTCTTCTCGGACACTTATGCCACATTGAAACAAACATTAAAATGACCACCGAGCGTAGCGGTGTAACGGCTAGCGTTCTGGCCTCGCATTCGGGAGGACGGCGGTTCGAATCCCCGTCCGGGCATCCAGATTTGGGTTTTCCATGGTTTCCCAAATCACTCCAGGCAAATACCGTGATGTTTCCTTCAAAAGGCCATGGCCGAATTCATTCCCATGCCTTGCCCCCCGTCCTTTCCCGTCTCTAAAGACCTCGCTGTTAGAGAGACGTTAAGCAAATTTAAAAAAAAAAAAAACCTACTACTCAAAAGAAACTAAAAATGTCTGGTGCCGAGGATGGATGGAGTATAAATAAAGCAATGTATTGAAAATATAAGTATTATAATTCTCTCTAATAAAACGGGTTGTCTGAAGACTACGCACTCACTTCAATGAATCGGCAACCTTCGGCAAGTCTCGATAATTCCCGAAGTGTTATTTACATTGCATGCCACCACAGCGCTGCTTGACTAATTAGGAAAATAACTGTACGAGCTTTATTTGAGCTTATGCTGTTAAATAGGAAGTGTAAATTTCAAATAAATAATTGAATTTATTTGCATTTATAACATTAAAAGAAAATATTACTGCGATGCTAGCTGAAAGGCAATTGCTTTTTTTTTCCAGAAGTAGCAAAAAATACGAAGAGCAGAAACAAAAGCAAATTTAATGCAAGGCAATCGTATGTTACAAAATTAGAGAGGTACTTTCTTTTAAATTGCAATTTTTTTTTTTTTTTTTTTTTTTTTTTTTTTTTTTTTTTTTTTTTTTTTTTTTACGACGACTAGATACAGAAATTCATGTAAGGGGAAGGGCATTAGATGTTCACGCTGTATTCTCTGTAGCAGTTATAAGAACTAAATTACAACATAACCAAAAAAAATTTTGACGGAAAATAAGAAGCAGTCACGTTTATTAAGAAGTCAGAGAAAGTTTACACGAAATATATCAAATAAAAAAAGTTTTCAATTTTAAAAATTATACTTTCAAGATTTAAAGTAAATGCATTTATTTTAAAAAAATCCTGTTCAAATACTCCGAGAATATTACCAGATCAAGGTACTCATATCACGAAAAATATCATTGGAAATGATAGTTATTCCTGTTTCCTTACAAGCTTTACCAGAATAAATTCCTACTACTAGCATAGCTGATACACGTCGTTAATTCGTACGAAGGTAATAGAAGCTATTATTTTCGAATGGTAATATTAGTGGAGTTTGTGGTTAAGCTGACCAGAATTGCAACTTACACATCTTGTTACAGCATAATTCATTATGTAATCAGTTTTATAAACAATTTAAAATACTTTCATAAGCTCCATTTTAGCGAAGTTATTACTTCATACTGATGCAAATAATTCCATATTTATCGCGCTGACTGTTGAATTGTGTCTGACCCAGAATAAAACTGATATTACATTGCATAGCAAAAGCTTTTGGTATTCTTAATTTATTTTGAATTTCATTGATTCTGTATTTCTGTCGTTATTAGTTCAGTAGACGTTACAATTGCTATGTAAAATGCAAAAGAAATACGAAGAACATTACAAAATAGTTTATGAGCATTATATAATAACAATTCCGTATAACCAACTGCCAAGAAAGGAATTGCCAATATATTGCGTCATTTTTCACGAGCTTTTAGCTAGTTTATATACAATATAACTTCAATGTACAATATGTAGCAACATATCCACATTACAACATGTATACACAATTAACAGCAGGAACTACTGAAGATGTTTCTATAAAAGAAGTGAAACAGGTTAGGAAAGCAAATAAACGAAAAAATTCAATTACTTTGGCACTATTTATTTATCAATATTAACAGAAATTCAGGAAATTATCCATTACTTCCATAATTTAAATATGTTTACAGCCATTGTCACAACACGATTCTAGCAAGTAAGCACAATGAAAGAAACATAAATAACGGTTCATTTCAACCAGCAGATGGTAATGTTTTTTGCTCCCTCCCTAATCCTTACAGAGTGTGGCGTAACCTATTTTCTTTGTCGAATATTTGAAGGCATAATCTCGAAATAGGCAGCGGCCACGCCTCATGTTATCAACATGACCCTATACGAAAGAGACTGCGAAAACAAGACCTGACAACAAGCTCCGAAACTAAAATAAATATTACAAAATAAACAATGACGAAACTCGTCATCAGATAACATTCAATCAGGGAATATTGGGCTGAATTTTAAGTTCATAGTATTTCTCTCTCTCATTAATTAAAATTAACTTAAAAGTTAGACGCGAGCTGCAGACCAATACTCCTTGAAAAAAAAAATCTCCAATTATTTTTCTATATGAGCATAACGAATTGGGCAACAAACCCGCATGTTCATTTTTAGCGTTTATCACTGAAGTCGGAAGGTCGACAGATAGTTGTAACAGCAAGTTGGCGCAATTTGGTTGGCCACTGGATCCTTCTCGAATCTCTTTCCCCTCTACAAATGTAGCATCAATTATCAGCTTGATAGCTTATGATGTAAAAAGCAAGCATTTTAAACATTATACAGTATTTTTTCCAAAAGAGAAAGTAATACAAACGTCACAGCTCCATTTAAAAAAATAAATAAAAAAATAATTTAACAACCTCGTATTAAATACAACGGAAGAGGAAGTGTTTTAATTTGATATCTCGTCATTTTATTTTTAAAAAATCATTTAATCTTATTGTCTGGAACATAATATCAGCCCACTCTATCAGATTCACCAAATCCTAGCCGGTAAAGGATACTCGATTATTACTAGTATAATTCCACGACTGTTCATGGCATACAACGCTTCAGACTGTTCATCGTGTGCATTGCCCCAGGCCAAGATTGAAAGCACTTTATACAATTACTTAAAAAAGAATTCTATTCCATTTTCTTCTTATTTGGCCCGTATACTCTAATGATGGATCCTTAAAAGAAATATTAATTTTGAATAGGGGTTAATCGAGAGGTAACGTGGCTTTAATAGCCAATCACAAAATATTGATGTCCACATTGTAATAAGTACAATTTGGGTGGCTGTTACTATATGAGCAGAAAACGTGAGTTGCCAAAAACGGGAGGGGGGAATTAATATTAATTCTGAAAAATGAAAAAATACATTTATAATAATTATGTTATAAGGGGATCTAATAGGTTACTAACTAGAACCATGAATTTCAGACACAAAATAAAACCTCATTTATTGAGTCTATGGCCTTACAAGGTCGGGTAGGAATTAACGTTACGTTAAACACAATTAGATCAGCAAAAACAAGCAATACCCGACGTTTACAATTCGCCGGAGTAAGCAAACAAAACTGAATGAAATATCTCAAACAAGTAATAAAAAAAACAGCAAAGTTAACATTGAAATAACGTGGCAACACAGGCCATCAAATTGAAGCTAACATTTTACTGTACAAAGGAAAATCCCAGGGGGCGCCGTATAAAGTGAATGAAAAGCATCAAAATTGAATTAACAAACAGCAAGATGCTTAAGAAAAAATTGAATCGAAATATAAATTCAGCTAGCTGAATTTAAGTGACGGGAGCAGAGTCTTAACCCAGGCGTCGCTTAAGGGCTCATAAGTCTGTTAAAATCCATTGAATAGTGACCGTCGTTTCTGGTACATTACCATAGAATCATCGCCGTGATGGTGAGCGACAAACACAATGCCACTGCAGCAATGGAAGCTAAATAAGCGGCTACGACCGCGTTATTAGCATAACTTCCAAATAATGGCAAGCATGCCACTCAATATCTCGCTTTCCCAAAGCAAGAAATGATCAACCACAATGATCATTAGAGAGCGTGCCGGCTGACACGTCTGTTCACCAGCTCGTCTTGGACCCAAGTGAAGTCTAATATGGCTCCTTCTTCTTCCTCGGCTAGTTGTACTCCACATGTAAAAGAACTCCATGGAATTAGTATTGTAGCCCCCAATAAATGTTCAGGATTGGCTATCTACACATTTCCGTTGTCACGTGTTTAATATCACGCGTCGCATTCGCCGACTCCTTCGCGCGTTTCCTACGTGGCCTTCGGGGTAGCGGCAAGGTGGGGTAGGTCGTTGTCCGAATTCGAACGGGACTCAAGCCGGGCTGGCCCGGCGCCACCAAGTCGCCTCGCCTGCTCCATTGTTCCTCCCTCAACCGCCGAAATGGCAGTTTCTAGCCTTCGATATTCAACCGTTCTGAGCCATGCGTTTACAGAAAAATTGATTTACAATAAACTATACCTTTGGCCGCCCTGGTTTAAACATACATTCAACCTATTCAGACAACCCTCATTATTTACAATTTATTTACACGTTGCAAGATTAAACAATTAATAAACTTGAATATAATAAAAGAGAAAAAAGAGGAATTATGAATATAATTAATAATAATTTAATTATATTCATTGTGGGTGACGCTGTCACACCACAACATGTACTGACACATTATCAGACAATTACCGGTATTGTAATAATCGTAGATCGTTCCAACATTAGACCGAAAGTGTTTTCATATGTGTCTCGAAGCAAATATTCCCGCCTGGTGAAACCAATGCTTTCAAATACCAAAGATCGTCGATTTCGTGCCGGCATCAGGCTTGAAGAGTTATAATTAATGTTGTATTTGTTCCTTGTTGTTTGTACTACGTGTAGTCACAATAGTAACAATAAAATAGCAAAATAGAAATTACAAAAAGACGGGTAGCAGTACGGCCTAAAAGGCCAAACTCAATTCTTATTTTTTTTTTTTTAAGAAAAAGAAAACATCACAAACTACAAGAAAATTTTTATAAGCAGACTGTAAAGTTATAACTTTGCAGGGCAAATTAATGGATCATGATGATTTTTTCTAATACAAATAAGTACGTGACGTTCTGCAATCGTATATTGTACAATATAATGTTTTTTTTTCCAGTTCAGAGATGACTGGTTTAGTGCAAGGTTCTTAAAGTAACTTCGGAGGCTTGCAGTTCTGAAAGGTGGGTGGGAAAAGAACTGTTGGGAGATTATTCTTAAATTGACAGTCTGTTCAATCTGAGTGGACGTAACTGAAAGCTACATCGGAAGGCACTCAATCTGTACAGTGCAGCCGGTTTTGCTGCAGTGCCTTTGCTTGTTGATAGGCGACATACTTTATGAATATTTAGGTACGGTTTAGTATCCACTACCAAGGTGAACTGAAGGTGGTAAAAGATTATTACGTTAGAATCTAAAACATCACATGAAAAGTAGTTAGCTCAGTCCCACACTTGCATGTGTTTTAAATATCACTCAACCGAAATTGTTCTGCGTTGTTACGAAGCGTCATGCACATGTTGAAGGTTGCTGCAGCAAAGCTGTCTTATTAATATTCTCAATGTAACAGGTTTGGTATGAAAATTATACGGGCGGAAATTAAACCTTTGCTCAAAATATGAGAAATATTAAGGCCATGTCGTAGAGTTTCGGTCTGCAGTACTTGTTCAATTGATACCAATTGCAAGTTCACTGGAAAACGTGAAAGGGGAATCATCCATTAGGATAGGTCGTTTCATGGACTCCCGTACCTTACCAAGATAATGTCGATTTGATCTTAAAGGAAATTTCAATTAAGTTTTCCTAAATTACTTTCCAGGCCGAAAAAAGTATTATATTTCAGGAATAAAAATGCAGTCCACCCACCCATATGTCATGATCCAATTTCGATCCGTCTCTTAGAAGCGTGTCTCCTATCAACTACCAATTTTAAATGAGTTCAATACGTTAGAAGTGCTACACAACACGTAGTTCAATGTTATTATTCTAGGACTATATTTTAAAAAAAAATCCCCGTGTAAAAAGAGAAATAATGTTTTATAACACTCAAAAATTTTGTTTGATGACGTGACACGTTAAATACTAAACAAAATTTTGACCAGTTTACCTGAAACATTGAAAGAATTTAAGAGGAAAATTCGATAAATATGAAATCAGCTGAGCAGGAAAATTACCACAGTGTCATGTGCTCCGAAATCATTTAAAATAATAAAAATAAGTAAATAAATTTATTTAAAAATTTTGACAACTCTTAATGTTTATTTCGCTTACTAAAATCGTTGGTTGGTAACATTAGTAGCTTATTAGTAGCAAATGAGGTAGTTTTTTGTCTTAGATTTTAACTGCTGAAGGGCTTTCAAATGGCTGACTGCGCGAACTGTCTAAGAAGTGGTAGAAAACTTTATAAAACCAAGTAAACCCTGTATGAATAATGCCGTGTATTAATCTTCCATGAGAGATTTGTTAAGTCAATACAACAAAATAATGATTTTCCTGGTACCATAATGATGAATAATTACATCAAAATGAGAGCAGAAGTGATAAGCCTAGATGAGTAAGACATCCTTGCCTCCTTGTGACAACTAAGAAAGTAGTTATTAACGCGATAACCTGTCAGATAAAACTGCTTGCTATGCATGATTGATCGGTGTTCTTGTCACTACTGCCACATTCAGTGTTTGTATAACTGATGCAAATGTTGAACATTCCACCGGTTTCCGCCAGACATCTGTGTGGTCTTTGCTACTAGGGCCTGCAATCAATTTCAGCTGTCGACGAGTACGAGTTGCAGTTTTGAGAAAAAAAATTCAGTTTAATGCACCCAACGTACTTGCTCCTTTATGGACGAATTTTAGTTTCAATTAATGCATATCCGCTTAAATGTATAATAACTACATCATACCAGGCACATGTTTTTGAATTATTCTTAGTATTCTAAGATTAACACATTTTCCTTTCAATTTTAGCAACCATGCAGTAGGCAGTATAATTCTTCCTCTTCTGTCTAATGTTTTTCGACACCATTATTTTCTAACACAGCCTTTTAATTTCAGCAAATTTCCTTTAAAATATTACTGATTCAAGAAATATGTTTTCTGATCGTATCATTGGATTATTCCCTATTAATTTCGAACTGCTTGCTTATTATCTTCAAAGTATTTTACATTAAATAGTATTATTCGTGCTTGCACAACTCTTTTTGGTGAGCTCAGTTCATCTCCTGACCTTTGCTCTTTTTGTATCTAAGACTACAGGAATCTTCCATATGCACAAAAATTCGTGAAGCTTAATTATATCAGAAACGTTTATACGAAATAACATAACGAACATTTTCTGTAGATTTGACACTGATTAAAGAGATTCATTTAGATAACTAACAATTTAATTACTTTACAGCAAGACCAAGTTTTGCTGCTGCAGTAATAAATTCAGTCACTTCAACCATCAGCGGCATCCCCGTTTTTAAATGGCTATATTAAATGGTGGGTAATCTCCAGCTATCAGTGCATTTCATATCAACGGCAACTACAGAACTATGGGAAGTGAAAGTTCACACCAATCCGTGTAAAACGTTCATGACAGCCCAAATACAAATGTTTTGCGCTCTCAACAAACTTAAAATAAACGGAAATTTGTTTTTGAAGCATAACTCATCAATTTCATGTTTCTAATCATGTCTGAAAATTTCCTCATTGAACAATTAGGTCAAAATAAACTAGAATTAACCCTTTCCTATCACCTCATTAGTTAACAGCAGTTCAGGATTTGCTTGATTTCCAATTCCCAGATCAGTGGATTGGCTGTGCAACGCCAATTGCATGGCTTTCTCGCTCCTACACTTCACCATTCAGGCTACATTTCTTTTATGAACTTTTACAGAAATCTCACTGAGCTCAGAAATAGAATCTACTCAACAATTGTAGAAATGATAACTGATATGCTGAATGCTGTTTGTTGGAAATTGACTTCCGGGGAGATGTCAGCTGCATAATCCAACGAAAGGTCACAACTCGAACCAAAATGACGCATTGCTGAAAAAAAAAAGTGAGCATTTAACCTATTCTATAAGTTGTGTGAAAAAATTTCTATTTGCTTTCGATGGTGTAAAGTCCTCCTTAAAGACCCCTGTATTGAGAAAGAGAGAGAGGTTCGGATTGTGTCTAGAAGAGCGGCGTCTTGTCCTAGGGACATGCGTGCCGAGGGCAGAAGACAAATGCCTGGGCGGGGTTCCTCAGCCAACCGGAGTTGTTCCCTTGAAATTTAAAGGCCCCGTACTGACGTAGCTCCGTTGTAGTCTGCTCCAAGATATATGAGAACATTATCCTCTGGATGGACGGGCTGAGGCTTGATAGATCACTTTTTCAAGAAATTTGCCTTAATCCTACGCCAACTAAATTCATTATGCGTTGTTCAAATTGATTGCATTTATCATAAATCGCTGCAATAGATGGCTGCATCCTAACAGAAAAACGTTTTGTATGTTTGGCTTTCCCATGACTGCTATAAATTATACTGTCTACTAAGCTTTTAAAATGTATTCTGTATTTTTTTCTACATTTATTCATTTGTGATAATGGGGATTTTCTAATGGATATTTCGATATGTTGAAACAATATTCTTTAGGTTTTATCTTATGATCCATCAACAAAATGGGCCTATCCTTTCAAAACACCTCGGACGCAAGCCAAAAATTCTGTATTTAGCTTCTTTAAATACTTTTTTTTTAAATTCTAAAGTAATTTCTAAAGCATATTATCAGTCTACCTAGCTTCTACATAATGTACTCTTTTATGCCTGCAAGATATTTTAATGCCGATTGTTATCTTAGTTCTGCTTTAGTCTACTGGAAATATCCTTGAGGGAACACCTTTCATACGTTTTCATAAATAATTGGATTTATTGCTTACCCGTTCATTTTGAACACAGTGGTCCAATCCTCATTCAGAAGTTCATTATTTAATTGTTATTTGCTATACTAATTGTGATAAATTATTTCCTTTTCCCACTGCAGACAAAGTAAGTATTTAAGTTTTGTGGTCTACAAATTATTTTCCACGAGAAACCGTTTCACATTTCTCTAATTTATTTTCCACTGTAAAAATATAATTTCTGTAGTCTGTTAGGAAATTTTCAATTTGACAAATCCTGAATGATACAAGCATTCCTACGACATAATTTGTCAGATAACATTCTACAGCAAAATTTAACTTCAAGTCACCACAGAGAACAACTACACTTTTACTTCGTGATAAATCTGAGAGGAACTGTTTCAAGTTTTTTTTCTCTCGAGATATTCATAAAACTCTATAAACTGTCAGCAGTACGGTAACACTCGTATACCACGATCGGCAGATGTTAGCAACTCCTGCTTTCAGGGATGGTTTGAAGTGGGGATGTAACGAATATCCGCATCCACAAGAGCGGAACTTTCGCTTGAATTCCTACATTCGCTTTCGTATCCTTATCCGAAATTTTTATGCGGATGCATGGCGATGTTTTGTTTTCATTGCTATATATATTATTCTTTTCTGTTTATACCAGATTCTGCCCATCTTCGCTTAGCTAACAACAGAGCAATTGTTTTTTTCTGAAGATCTTGCAATAAAACTAACAATGAACTGAACGGTGTTATTAGCTAAGTAACGAATTTTGAACCTACATTTAAAGAAAAGGCGGCCTATTCACGGTCCAACAAACAGGACATGAACTACTGTACGTGCGCTTCATCCATTCATGCTAATGGAAGGGACCAACAAAATGTTCCTTTCCAACTCATACTTTTTCGCGTCACACCATGTGTCCTTATCGAACACTCGTAGGGTGTTTCCTCCAATATCCTTAGTTTGTTGGACAGCAAGGGACCGTTTTGATTTCTGGGAGTCCAATAGCATCCTAATACGTCCTACATGTAGTCCTGTAACTCCATTCACCGCCCATCAAAAGTTCTTTATCGAAAATCGGATCATCGTAGGTCCTACAGGTTGTACTATGAATGCGGAACTAGAGATGTGTGAAGGCGGGAGGCGGCACAGAACCGAGCGTGGTTGGCGAGCGGTAACACACTGGCCTCGCTTTCGGGAGGATGAGGGCTCGAATCTCCGTCCGGCCATCCAGATTTAGGTTTTCCATGGTTTCCCCAAATCACTCCAGGCGAATGCTTCGTTTAAAATCCCATGGGCGAATTCCTAACCCCCATCCTTTTCCGCCTCTAATGACATCGAAGTTGACAAAGCGTATAGCAGCCATAAAAAAGAAGGGGGCACAAAAAAAAAAAAAAAAAAAAAAAAAAAAACCGCTTCAGTTAGTCGAGCCACAAACTCCGCAAAGCTCATATGACAAAGATCATTTTTTAGACGTGTGCATAGTTATGTAAATGAGAATACTGGAATGGATACCAATTTGAATTTTGAAAATATACATTTCTCAAGTATAATAACTCAAAACATATCAGCACAAAACTTAAATCGTACGCACACAATCGATATCAGTTACTTAACTCTCAATGTGTAAATTATGCACGATTGGCCCAGTCTCAACAACAAATAATAATAAAAAAAAATAGATTTTTCATCCATCGAAAGATAAATATAAAGTTAATAACAGTTTCCAAAACAATTTATTTGAATAGGAACTTTCAGAATTGTATCAGTATATATCTCAAAGTTTTATCGTGAAGTTACAGACCTATCTTGTAATACAGTGAACATAAAGACACCACAAAGAATGTATCCTGGAACAGATATTCTCAACCTCTGGACCACGAATGTGAAAAAGGTGGTTTACAAACTTAAGTAAAAAATTAGGGATGTATAAGATAATGGTCCATAGGATTATTTTTTAAATTTAACTGGTTGTAAAATTGAAATGGGGTAAAAAAACTCTGATCTAGAACACCAAAATGTTATTAAAAATTAATATATTGGTTTCTCACAACAAATATTTTTTTACACTTCCAAACTGTATTGCTTAATCCGACCCTTGAAAACAAGTTTTGCCAGCCAGTAAGTTATTGTAGCACTATCTCTGGCGTGAGAAAAAGCATAACTATCTTACTAGTGCTTGTAATTATGCTACGACTAGTCTGTTATTGTAAACTAGCCACAAAGCCCGTCAAAATTGACGGGTTTGGAGTATTCTGGCATTTAATTTCTTTTTATTTGCTTACCTAAACAGAATTGTTTTGAAATAAAGCTGAATGTGCTGTAATTTCTCATCCCTTGTGATGTAGCAAAACGTTTCAGTTGTCAACTCGATGCAGGTCGCATTTCAGTCAAACCACAATCTTCGCTAATAATGCGATGAAGATCGATGTGTTAACGGATGACATAAATTACATAGCCTACAGTTGAAATAATGACCACAGTGAAAACGAAGGATACTAAATTAAATCATAACAACTTCAGTATTCTGGCAAATCATTTCTTAGCAATCGCTTAAATAAACACAAAAATAAATCATAATATAATTCCTATTGCCTTGCGCAATAACAAAATGTTTCTGTTGCTATCCTGGTCCAGGTTGCATTTCAGTCTAACAACAGGCAGTTTAATTATTACCGTGGTGCCACAATCTGATGATGCATTCTTGTAGAACTCGACGAAATAAATCGAAAATAAAGAATAAAATTTTTTGATATCTTTCTTGGTTGTCGAGATATATCATGTTGAAAATCAATTATAACTGTGATTTTGGTGAAGTTTCTCTGGTCCAGGACGTATTTCAACCTAACAACAACCACCAGGAAGAAAATAAAACACATATAGTGCATTTCCACGGTGTAGATATAGCGGTTTTGGTAATTTGTTTTTTTCTGGTCCAGGCCAGATTTCACCCAAACCACCTAAATTTTGAGATACAATATCTCGAGAACTAAGCGAGATATGGAAAGAAAATGTATTATTTGTTTTCGATTTGTCTCTTCGAGTTACATACGATATCATCATCAAATTTGGCAATGTCGAAATTTTTCTTCTGTTCCAGGCCGCATTTCAACCTAACCACGTCAATTTTGAGATACAATATCTCGAGAATTAAGTAAGATATCAAAACATTTTATTCTCTACTTTCAGTTTTTTTCGTCGAGTTACATAAGAATCCATCAACAAATTGCGGCTTCACGGTTATCGTAGAATCCCATAACCACGTACAGTACTACGCTAAAACATGGAGGAAATATTTCCTTCCTCCATGTGCTAAACATGCCGCCAGAGAAACAATACTTACTTTACACGCATATTAATACATATACTTATCACATTTCAATGGTCACATTGCATCGCGAAATAAACCAAATAAAAAATCTATAAGGGTTCTTCAATCTTAATTTTTAATATTCGTTATTCAGAATTATACTAACACATTTGAATAGCTGACACATGCGGCTGAAATAAGGCATCAGTAAAACCAAAGTAAATTAAAAATAAATCTTAACAGCTTACGTCATTCCAACGTAATATTAGTTTTAATGGGTGGAAGGTGATATTTTCCACCGGCCGGAAACTGGTACTGCCCTGTTGAAATTTGTATCAATTGCTTCGTTATAATGGCATCTTCTTCACATTTGCACCCTCCTTTTTTCCGAAACGTTGCCATGAATTAAATTAAAAATTCTGAAACGTAAGATGCTCCGTAACCGAAAAATGTTAGCAATACTTTCGTTAGAACGAAGTAATGAATTAAGTAACAGAAAAAAAAATTACTAAAAAAACGCATGCCCTCTGCTGTAACTTCAAGTGCCAATTTTAATAACAATCTATCAAAACTGCCGCTAGCATTGCGAAAATTAACTTACATATATGTGATATCAACCAATACTTCTACATAAACTAATATTAAATAAATCTAAGCAACTAATAAGTCAGTTAATTTATTCGTGGATGCCTAGAAATGTTATTAAATAACGTGGATATTTCTCTGCAGTTGCTTAACTAATCAGAATTGTTACAAAATAAAGCTCATTGTAATTTATCGTTCATCTTGGTCCAGGTTGCATTTCAGCTTAACCATAATATCCGCTAAAATTTCTGATAGAAAAGCAAAGCTTCAATCACACGCAATTTAATACATTCCATGCATCGCGATATAAACTTGATCCCAAATCTTCACAGGTTCTGACACATTTCTTTCTTAATAGCTACCTATGATGAAGATCGATATTTTAACGGCTAAGAAAGCTTACATCTGCTGAAATAATTACTCCAGCAAGAACGAAGGATGCTATAACAACTTAAGCTATGCCATGTAATATTTCGTTGTGGTTTAGGCCGTATATATCGCGAACAATTTGCAACTTCTTTCATTTGAACCATGTAATGTTTCAGTAAAAAAACTGATAATTAATATGCCAATTTAAACACAAATAATTTCAGTAATAGGACAAAGTTTAAATTTAAAAAAAAAAAAAAAAACTAAATTATTCATGCCTTCCGCGTTAACGTCAAATGCCACTTGTAATTCTGATCCATGCTAGTTATACTCTAACCAAACTTTTCGCAGCACTGATGCTCGAAATACAAAGCTTTTATCTTACAATATCTATGGACAAAGAATTTAAGGAATACTTCAATATATCAAGAGAATATTACGTAAATATAAGCATCTAATGATTGATATATCGATTTTTACGCAATACATACTTTTATTTCAGTGTTATGTGAGTTAATTTATTCACTGTTGCTTGGAAATGATATTAAATAACGCGCACTCCCACAAATAATATCGTAAAGCGTGACGTCATAGCGCAACGTCATAGGTTGACGTCACCGCGTGACATGACGTAGGTGCGAAAACGCTACATCTTGTGTATTATACTAATAGATTGAAATGTTAGTATTTTGTTATGGAAATTTAATTATTTTATGTGTCTGAAATAGGCCAGGGATTAGATTTTAACCTATCAATTCCATAAAAATTATATATTTTCCAGATCAAAAGTGAATTAACGAATACATTTTAAGTATTAATTCTAATATTTAAGGGGAGTACTGCGTAGATTGAAATGTTGATCTCGTCTATCCTGATTACAGTTTTTAATTTCATATCTTTGTGAACGCTGATATGATCCCTTCTTTCATCCTCGAAACTACAATTAAGCAACACAGAAAGATACAAAACATCAGCACAGAGCTTACGATTCGGAGAGAAATGGCAAAAATTATTAATCTCCCCTATCTCACATAGACCATTAAAAAAAAAAGTCCACAACGGAGAGGGTAATACGAGACGCGAAACAGATCTTTCTCCTTGTGCTTCAGTCAATAGGCTTATCAGGTGTGGAGTAACCACGGTAAAGGATTCCTCGAGGATTGCCACGTGACATCTCGACGCGCCGCAAGATAACAGCGTAGCTGTGAAACGACCTCGTATTTAGTTAGCATCATAACAGTACAAATATATTCCACAGCAGGAAGAACAGGAAAACGCGCAGGTCTCATTCCCAGCCAACCCCCGCAAGGTGGTTTCGATGGTCTCTGGCTCAACGTCGCGCCCTCTTGCGGTGCGAATGGTATACAGTACACTAACCACGCAGCATGGTGGGTAAGCAGTTACCTTCTGCATTGCGTTCTGGAGGACGCGAGTTCGAATCCCCGTCGGACCATCCGGATTTGTGTTTTCCATGGTTTTCCAGACGAATGGTGGACTAATAATTTCAAAAGGCCATGGCCGAATTCCTTCTCGTTCCTTGCCCCAGTCCTTTCCGTCCCTACTGGCCTTGACGTCGACAAGGCGTGAAGCCATAAGCAAAAAAAAAAAAAAAAAAAAAAAAAATAGAGATGCATTAGCTGCTGTGTCAGTTTTAGTTGTCCAAAAATTGTTCACCTATTGTCACTGACATAACATGGGTGCAGATTTTGGTGAGTATTGTCAAGTGGTTATACACACAGTGCGATTGTACATGGATAGTTGACTTGATTCGAATGGCTTTAGTAAAGCTTGAAGCATCATACAAGGAACGTTTGATATTAATTGTCGTTCAACAATATTTTACAGGAAATAAACGGAAAATAAATTTAAAAAAAGGCAAAATTAAGTCTGACCATTTTAATACGTGAATAATCTTAGAAATCCAGGAATTAATCTTACCATTGTTAATAAACTTAATTTTGTGTCTTCGTCAGATTTCTGCTGTCACATATTGCTTGCTATTACTGTTCCCTTACCAATACCCAGATCTGGATGAGACTTGAAAATGGAAATGTTTGTTACACTCAACAATTTTTAATAACATTCGTTGGATAAACCTCTTTGATATCCAAAGATATGATCACATGTGTTCAAACAGTTAGCAATAAATGAAATACGATCCTAAAGTTCACGTTCACTTATTAAAACCACTGAAAATCCCGAACTTATTTGTTAAAGGAAATATGGACAGTACTAACTTAAAAGTTCATCAAAAATTACGAATTACATGGAGTGTTCTGGCAGTTCTATTTAGTTCCTTAACTATAACAATAATTCCGTGTGGCAGGGTTTCTATTAGCTGCGAATTTCGCTCTGTCCTAGCTGCCCTAACCTAACCATGTAGTCCTACCAGGTACAGGGGACCTACAGTTTAACGTGAAATCCGAATTACTGAAGCGTTCTGTTGTACTTCATATTCACAGCAAACTATGCCAGAAGTGAAGGTCGGGTTAAGGATCAATGAAAATCGCTGCTGAGGCAGGGATTCGAACCGGAGACCTTTCAGTTACCAGTCAGACACATCAACCACTGTGCTGCCAGCCCGCTGTTCCTTAACTAAATAGATATGTTAAAAAATAACGCTCAGTTACAACGTTTGAACGGGTGACAGTTGGAACTACCTACATGCGTCTGAAATAATGATATCGATAATACGGCGTCAGTGAAAGCAAAGGAAATTAAAAAATAAATCTTGAATTATGTCGCGTAATATTTGATTTAATTGGACGCATAGATCGCGATTAATGTGGAACTACTTTCATTCAAATGAAGTGATGTTTTAGTTAACATAGCATTCAGGACAGAACTTAAATTGTTTTTAAGATTCTGACCCAGGCTAAATTTAATATAATCAAAATTGTTGCTCGAAAATTAAAGCATTTATTTTACACTAGCTGTTACCCGCGACTTCATACGCGTGGTCTTCGAATTTGATCGCTAGAATTGTATATACAAAGCTGTTACCTAAGATATGTCCCAAACAACACCGAGTCGGCATAATATTACGGGAACGCCAACAATATACCATTCTACCGTCGAATCTGTCTCATGACTAAAACTGTTATTCATACCGGAAAAAAAATATTCTGTTTCCTTGGTATGGATACAAAGTATTTCCTTGTCATCGGTATACACATATAGTCGTCAAAACGTAACAAAAAGATGGAGACTTAATTTCGTATATATAGCATTATTAGTTTACATCACACACAGACTGCCTGTGGAACCAGTATACAGTAAGTAAAGTAGACACTTAAGGCACTGTTCTACCGCCTACGATTTGCAGCGCATTCCAGCCCTGAATTTATGGGACCTACATTTAAACACGGTATCCTTACTACAAAATCCCAGGTTTGGTTCAAACTATGAAAAACAATTCTTGAACATTTTTGCTCCCAGCAGGGTTCGAATCCAAAGCCACAGGGGGAAATTTCCACTACGCTACCAGCCCTCTCTATCGTTTTGCATTAAAGAGACTATAAATATTATGCGTCTGTCTTCCACAGTTCAGATAGTTTTCATAATTCAATGACAATATGTATTGTCTACACAGAAAATAGTATCCTATGTCCATCTCCTTGTCAAATTTCATCCCGATCGGATTAGCCAGTTAGCCCAAGAAACGTAACAAACAGACATAGTTACTTTCGCATTTATAATATTTTTATAATATTAGTATAGATATTTGTGATCAAAGAATTTAACGAAAACATATGCATCGAATGAATATCTATACTAATAAAAGGTTAAGTTCGGTAATCGTGTAACTATGTCCGTATCGCTGACATAACGCACACAGCCTTTGTAGCTGGATTAAGCACGGCCAGAGGTGTTAATACCTAATAGTGGTTACGAGAGTTATTTAATAACAGTCCCTTTTTGATAAGCATCCCCGAAGAAATGATTTGGCAAAATATCATCATCATCAAGTTCAATCATAAAATGATGTGGTCTCGTAGAGTTGTGAGTTCAGAGTTTGAGCAGTCTGTAACGTATCTCGCTACCGCTGTCATTTTCAAGTACAAGAGAATTTGCTAACGCTGCTAAGGAATCTTGCCTGCTCACTGGGTTGAACAGAATCCAGGATGGAACCGATTCTGTTCTACAAGATCATTGTAAAACTTTGTACAGAATAGTTAGCAAGCATAAAGAGTGGTAGTTTTTGATATCTTGAATACAATTCAGAATCTTAACTTTATTCCATACTGATGGGATTGATGCATTGTGTATGCGGGAAGAGAAGTGAATGATTGTTTCCTCGCGAAATAGCTTCAGATAATGACTAGAAAAACCGTTGTCACCAGCGGCCATTCGTTTTCTCACGCCATCTATAACTTACCTGACTTCAGAGGGAAGTATGTATGCAATGGGGATACATCAGAGTGGTTGGAGAATATCTAAATTTTCTTTAAACTGCATAAAGGTTAGTATATAAACTTCTGATGAAATCTAAAATTTCATTTTTGACAGAAATTTTTTCATTGTTTCCATCGATTCCCATTATCTGCTTCTTACCAAGCATGAGCTTTCGCTTCACTCTATTTAAAAATTTAACTATCCCTTTATGACATTCTCATTGCACTTCTGTATATTAGTCTTCTTTTTTTCTCAAGTTTTACGCAGCTCAGAATACTCATCATGTCATAATCAGACCACATAATCATTTCCCTCCTCTTTTTTAATAGGTCACTAAAACAATTTAATTTTTTTAAGTTGTTACGTCAGAAGCCGCCAACTCGTTGAGTACTCGTGAGCAACACTTGTAACGTAACAGTATATTATAGGCTACCACTAACTCAAATGGACCGGGAGATTCAACATCAGCTATTTAATTTAAAATACCACCGCATGGATTTTCGTAATTAAATTTCCTGCGAGTTCGCGCTAGTATCGGGGAGACCCCAGACGCATTTCTGCTTCCGGAAATTCATTAATAATTGTCTGCAAAACCGGGACATGTATCATGGTAGGACTCCGGCTCCCAGCAGCCTTCCTGGAGCCGTTGTGTTAAGCAGACGTGTTACGCGAGTGTAAAGTTCGTCCGTCCATTATGCGAAATAAGTGGCAGATTACGTAACATGTCTCTTTTCACCTGTGCTAACTCTTTTGAAGGAAATGGCATGTCTATGCGACAATTTGGGCTTTGGGATTTATAAAAGTCAACTTTTCTTATTTCGTACTTGTATGCCTATTGGACACGGATTACTGATAAAAATTGTTGATGTGAACAGTTCTATTCAAAATCTTGCAACCCCGGGTATATAATCGAAGTCTGATAAATGTTCTGATTCAAACTGGTGTGGGTAGGATTTCAGACATTTCATTAAACTTTCTATTGATAATTTCAAATTTAGTTTTTTAATTCCCTCCAAATTTTTATGTTTTTTTCTGCCCTTACATTTATTTCAATCCTTGCTCTTAATGGTCAGTGATCGTTGCTGGTGTTAAATTTATCCAAAAACTGAAGCGTCTTTAACAACACGAAGAGATTTGAGAGAACAAAATCTACCTCATTCTTATTGCTAAAGGTGGAGCTTCTTCATATCCACTTTCGGGAAGGCTGCTTGTTTAAAATGTATTAGAGATGGACATTTTCAAGAATTCGTCGAAATGAATCAGTATCTGCCCTCTTTCAAATCTCTCGCCAATCCGATAGCTGCTCATAACCGATTCGCCTTGCTTCCAAGTGTCGAACTTGGCATTAAAGCACCTAATAAAAGTTTGAAGTGAAAGATGCTTCCTTTCTCACAGGTGTTCCTTAGGTTCTGGTACAAGTCTTCAATCTCCTCACCTAGTGGCTTCAAGAGGGAGCGTAAACCTGCTCGATCTGTATTTTGAACTTTTTTGAAACGTTTAGAACCAGACGAGTTGTTCTGCTAGATGTTGCTTCAAGAACAAAAACCTTATGAGTGATATCCTTATTAATTATGAATCAAATTCCATTCAGTTTACCTCCAGCTTCACATGGATGATAAACCGATGGTAAATTGAGAACATTTTCTATCCAAACCAAAACAACAACCACCTCTCGAAGAAGAGAGGAGAATCGTACGTCATTACAGGAGGCTAATTCTCACATACCGTCAGTGCTACATAAAGGGGATTGCGGGGAATGATAAAACCATCCATATTTGACTTTTATTCTGACGATACCTTGAAATTATTTGCTGGTGATGGAATAAAGTAAATTCACCTGGTCGTAATGATCTGATGATAGGGTTTCTTAACGACTGCACCATCCATCCACCACCTAACCTAATCCAGTACAGAGGACATACTGTTAAACCTGGAAACTGAACTACGGAAACTTTCTGACAAAATTCACGTGTGCCAAATGTGAAGGTCTGGAAAATCCCCGCCGCGACAGGGATTCGAACCGGGGGCCTTCGATCCTGATTCATACGCCCTATCCACTGTGCCACAAGGTAGCTCATTGGTGATGAAGTTATATATGTGTTGTAGTAAAATTTCAAAAAACAATCAAATTTTCCAATGAAAATTCATTACACTTTAAATGGAAAATGAAATTAACACATAGTGAATAGCGTTACGAATTAGAAAAACGAATGATCATTTGAGAATGATAAAAAAAAAAAACTATACTTGGACGTAAAGTACTTTGGCTATATCATCTTACAAAACGAATACTTGAGTAAAGCAGGGAAAATTCAAAGCATTAATGGATACAACAATTGCAGTTATATATCGCGTTGTAAGATGCTTATCGTATTAGAATGTAAGAAAATTTCGAAGTAGCTGATCTTAATCATTTAGTTATGAGAAGGCAAAATCTTTGCAAAAATTCAATGTTTAATAGAAACAAGTAAACTACATTGAACGAATACTGTAATAATTCTTCTTCGATGCATTTCATTCGATAAGGCAAAACTGATAAGATTTCAATAATAAGATGTTCCACAAACATTGCCTTCTTCCTTTGGTAATCTCGGCATTTCAATAAACGTGGGAGACTTCCGTTATGATTCAATGTACCTTATTCCACACAAAGTATCATGAACGATGGATACAGAAGTAATTCATGGTAATGCCCCATTTTACAAGAAATAATCACTGATTTGCATAGTAATTTATATACTTTCGTTGTTTTTTAATAACAGTTTGTGCCATTATTTTACCATTATAGTGAGTATAGTGACTATTTTTTCCCCTCCGCACCTAAACTCCGATGAAAATACTTCGATTAATAATATTTCGGCCTGATACTGAATATAGAGTGATTATAAGGCCTTCAAGGAAGCCGTGTACCAAGTGTCATTGTCGGTTGTTTGATGGATTCACTAGTTCTCTCTGTCGCCGTTGTGCCTCGCCCTGGAACCAGATCTGACTCAGCTCTGAGAATAGCCAGGGGTCTGCGAGTAACGCCGAATACTCGCAAAGCTCTCCACACAATTCCGGACAAGGAGATTTCGATTGTTGACGAAGATTTCGAACTTACAAGTTGTTTGTTTCTACTCACCAAAATATTGGGTTGTTTAGAGATGCAAACTTTAATTCCGATGTTATACACAATCTTTGGAGAAATCTGATTTTTCCTACTTGGGTAAAAATCGGTATAAGTAGCTGAAACTACGGTTGATGCGTTTCGAAAACTAGGAATACATACTCGTTTCCTCGAGTTCAATCTAAAAAATTAAGTATTTGACCGTCGTATACGTTAGTATATATATATATTCCTGGCAGCGTCTGAGTTTATTGTAATAGGTATAACACAAATGCTATCGGAAGTTGATTACATGAAGAGACACAAAGCGTACATTGAGAGTGTGAAATAATAATTTTGTGTGGTCTCAAAGACCCAGTGGCTAAGCATTGCAGCTCTATCGTAACCACCTAACCTAACCTGGTAATCCTACCAGGTAAAGGGAGCCTACTGTTTGATGTTGAATCTACGGAGTGTCCTATAGTCTTCACATTATCAAAGCAAAGCTTTGCCGGAATTAAAGGTCAGTTTTAAGGTTCACAAAACTTCGAGGATTGGAAACGAGGACCTTCCGTACGTATATCATTCACCTCTGTTGTTTCTCATATAAATTAATGATTTGTGTGACAGAATAAGGGGGATGAAAAGATTATTTGCCGATGATGCTATTATTTATCGTGAAATCACAACCCAGGACGACTGCGCTTTGTTACAAGACGATATTATGAAAATAATTGCGTGGTGTAAAGATTGACAGTTGGAGTTAAACGCTAAAAAGTGCCGAGTCATGCGTGTAAATACGACAAAGTGTTACCATTTAGCTCTGAATATACAATTAATGGTACTGTGCTTAGAACGGCAGATTCCGTTAAATACCTAGATGTAACAATTCGTAATAATTTGTCTGGAATGAGCATATCGAGAATGTAATTGGGAAAGCAAATCGTATGCTACGATTTCTAGATCGTAATTTATAACAATGCACTCCAAAAGTTAATTCGATTGCATCCTCACTTAGAATATTGTTGTTCTATATGGATTCCCCATCAAAAGGTGTTAATTGACGCATTAGAGAAGGTCCAAGGAAGAGCCGTTCGTGACAGGTATATATAGTTGGAGGGAAAGCGTAAGTCCGATGTTGAAGGAGTTAGGTTTGGAAGACCTGGAGCACCGAAGGCGTTGCTCTCGACAGAAGCTAGTTGAAAATTTTAGGGGGGGTAATTCGTCGAAAAGGAGGGGTGTAACCGGCTTTTGGTGGAAGGGTGAGACCTAAAAAAAGGTCTCAAAAAGATGCTAGGGCGATTTCTAGGGGGGGGGGGGGGGTCCCACGGACCAGATCACATCAAGTCTCACCAGAGGGGGGGGGGTCCGGAAATCCGGAAAAATATCTCACGTAATTTATGAATGCCTCCGTGCAAGTGGGCTGGGCGCAAGCCACGGCTTCCGCGTACCTTACGGCCAACGTGATTGCGGTTTTAGGCGGGTTTCCGCAGCCATCAAGGCGAATGCCGGGACGGTCCCCAAAATCCACCTCATTAACAACACAATTCAGAAACAAAAATACACTTATCACACACAGAACTTAGGTGGTTACAATTCACTTCCTCCTTTAGTAGTAGTATGCCCTGGCAGTAGGTCTAAAATGTTTGGCGTCAGCAAAGACAGACAGCCGTTAATTTAAAGTTCCAAATTTACAATTCCTACGATGCGCAAAACTCGACAAAGGCAGCCGATCGCTATTATTGGGGATGGTGAAGAAGAATATACAATACATTCAAACAATACAGTTCTTTCATTCTTGTCCGTTAAAAGACTGCTCCATTAACTTAAGCACTTTTTTTGTACAACACAAACAATGCAGAGTAATATCAAACGAACATTTCAGAAGTCTACAAATAGCAGACGCTTTATAGAGTGGGTCAATGGAGCCGGTTCATATTCTGCCACCAATTTCATTCATCTCGCACACTGGCGCCTCTCAAGAGGCCAATCACTGCTGCCAAACGGCGATATATCCTCGTTGGAGCTCGTTTGTCGAGCAGCTGGTTAGTTATTGCCTTCTCTCGCTGCAGCACGCGCAGCGAGGGATAAATGCCAACTACCTAGCAACTGCCGAGTCTGGAAGACGGCTTAATGTGGCTCAGCTCACACACACTATCAGCTGCGAAGTTCGCTATCAAACGATTTTACTTTCAGGTGGTACTTCAGACTGGAAAACATGTTTTCGTTTCTAATAAACTCTTTGTAATATTGAACAGTATGTGATCTCATTAATATTAATGCATATTTACTAAATATTAAAGATAACTTCCGAAATTACTTTCTAATTGCTACATTTATTTACAGTTTCAAACAAATTACACACTTCTCCATCGTTTACGAGTAATTTAAAGCAATTTTCTTTTCTTATCCTCAAGTATGTGTGTATTTTGCTCTCCGTTCTTTTCTCAAATTCCAAGAAAGCTCTTTCTGAATAAAAAAGTTCTTTCAGTTTTGACTTGAGACTGTCAAGTTTTAATAGGTAACGCTTTTTGTCTGAAACAGAGCACAGACTAAAGAAGCTGCAGAAGTTTTTTTCCTCTCTGTACAATTGACAAATGTCACACAGAAAGAAGGGACAGGATGGTGGGATACATTTAAGGACAAGAGAGATTGATTAAATTGTTAGACGAGAGAACAGTTGAAGTAGCGAACTGTAGAAGAAGACAACTGAAGCATATAACGGAGAAACTAGGTTGTAATAGTTTAGTTTAGATGATGAGGTAAGTTCAGGATAGGTATTGTATCAAACAAGTCGAAAGACTGATGATAGGAAAAAAATTGACAAGACTTGTCATCTTCGAGATGTTTTTCTAGTATTATTGCTATAAACAACATAACTCAGCTCGTTTTCAGTATTATTTCGCAAATAATTCGTAGACAACGCTTTTCTGACATAGTTCTAGCAGTCCGAAGAATTTTCGTAGAAGGAGATCTTCTTTCTTTATTACTATATGGCCTCTGTGAACAGTTAGCCTGTTCCATTTTACTAGGCGTATTTTTAAAGTAAGTTCCATTGTAGATTATTGCCGTTGCAACGCTGCGATTGTCATTCCGCGCATGCACTTTCAGTTCTCCAGTTGCTAAGCAACTTGTAGGTATAGCGTAAGATTGCTAATACTTGGGTGGGGTTCGTGATGAACGGTTGACACTGTCAAGGTAATTGACCGGCCCGCCGACTGTGAAATACGGTCTGTTATCCTTTTCTTGAATGTGAGAAACGTCAAACCGGCTGATGTTCATCGCGAAATTCCTGAGGTGTATGGTGAAGATGCCATAAGTGATGGAATGGTTAGGAGATGGGTATGGAAGTTCAATGAGGGCCGCAACTCTGTTCATGACGAACAGCGTAACGATAGGCCATCTCTGGTTAATGATGATTTGTTGAGTGCTTTCGAGAATTGTGCTCTCCGAGAAACACAAAACCAAACGGTCTTCTAGCGCATTTACCTTTCTCACACGTTGCAGTGGGAAAGGCGATGAGTTCCTGGACCATATCGTGACAGATGACGAGACTTCGGTGTGTCACGCGACTGCTGAATCGAAGCAGCAGTCCATGGAATTGAGGTACATTTCATCACCAACGAAAAAGATATTCATTCAAACCATGCCAATACAACCTACTGTATTTCACAGTCGATCAATTACTTTGAACAAGTCCATCGGCCACCAAAACCACACACAAGGATTAATCCTACACCGCGTGTACAAGCTACTTAGCAACTGGAGAACTGAACGCACATGCGCCAACGGCAATAATCAGTAATGGAAATTACTTTAAAAATACACCTCGTATATTGAACTAAGTATTGCATCAGGCTGATCTCTTTTAATGTTGGGACAGATGGTGAGGACAACACAAGACTAACAGAACACTTAATTAAAACCACCAAAGCCCGAGGCCGGACTCGGGCAGGTGATCCTTACAAAGTGAGGATTGCCCCTACACTGTCAGTGCCGGCAGAAGGAGATTACATAACCAAATTTTCACATCGTTCTGCCGAATAAATTTTGTTGTTAAACGGTCGATGAGAGAGTCGGGTTATTTTAACAGTAGGCCTACCAATAACTATTACCCGCAGAAGAACCGAATCAGGTCATAAAGATGGTGTGTTAGCGCATAAAGATAAATAACACCTCCCCGTAAAACCTTGGCGATTTAACAATAGTGGCTGATGGTGCACGTTCCATTTGGTCAGAATTCCGGTAATAACTTCTATTTTTTGATGGTAGAGTCCACATGGTATTTTCTCTCACGGAAGCTATCACTTTCAGGATTGAATGTACGACAGTCCGTATCACTGATGGGATAATATGACTCCTCACTCACTCTGTATATACGCCTGGAGAGGGCTGAAGGAGGTGCATTGAACTTGAGGACAAAAACCAGCTGGGTGGCTCCCAACGAACCTTGCCTAACTGGGCAGGGGTACCTGCATTGGGACGCTGGCCGGGGTCCAGTTTAATTACTGGAGCATTTCTACAGAGAGTTTTCTTCAAATTTCAGGGTTGACTGCTGAAAGTTTAACACTATGCTCATCCCTTCGCTTCGCAGCCACCTAGAATTAATAAGATTGGTATTTACAAACATTGATCCCCTAAATTAAAACATTTACCGCAGTGCTGCCATTTCTACGGATTTATCCGTAGATCTACGGATTTTTATAAAAAGTTAGGATTTTCGGATTTTGTTAAAATATCTACGGATTTTTGCTATTTTTTACTATTTGTTGATTTTTCCTTATATTGGTGTTTTGTTAATTTTCAATAATTGTGAATCGTTTCCTTGCAACCGCTCGTGTGAACGAACGATTGAAATAAAGCTCAAATTTTGTTTGATTATAGATTTTATAGATCTTAAAAGACAGTAATACATAACGATCGGCGCACTCTTTATGCACGGTGACACGCTCGTTGGCTCAGCTTACAAAGCATTGCCTTCCGAGAAGGATTAACCGATATCCGAGAGTCAAAGTGTTCGCAATATTTAACATTTCCTGTTACCGAAGATGTGCTAAATTTAATCTCAACAAAGAAAATATAAAATGTATAGCCCCCCCCCCCCCCCCTCAAAAAAGAGTAGGTACAGCAGCAGCAGCAGCGATGAAAGTGACGCTGTATAAAACTTGTTCAGAGATATTTCTTACCTTCAATGTAGAATATTATTTTGTGTTTCAAATTTTAAAGACTTTGAAATAAAAATTATTCTTAATTTTGACTCTCTATTCAATAATTATTGTTTTAGTCTTTCAGTTAGTGAGTCTCCAGATTTTTGTACCCAATCTACGGAAATTTTAACGGCCATCTACGGATATTCAAAGCAAAGAAGCTGGCAGCACTGATTTACCGTTCAACACTTGTCTATACGTCTTATGAAAAAAATGTATGTTTTGCAGAAATTTATATTGACTTAAAATAATAATAGAAATTATATTTTACTTACTAAATAAATCTTTGCTCCGTATTCTTAAAATAAAAAGCCCCTTAATAAACTTAATAACCAAATAATACTCCATTATGCTTACGCTCAGAAACTATCTAAGGAATCTGTACAATGTATCATTCAGGTAATCAATGTCTTTTGATAACGAAATACAAAAAGCAATATCCTATGTCAAAATATAATACAGTACTTTATTCTCGAAATCAATGCCAGGTACTGATTTAATCCTTCCCCTGAATCTACGGCGGCGTAAATGCTTCCTAAGATCCATGACTTCATCTTTATCATTTTTACATCTTAGTTTTCTTTAGTTAATACTGCTAACTTTATTTCGTATGGATTCACATTTAACGGAACAAAACCATTAAAAATAGCATTGGTGATAAGTGTTAATCTTATATATATATATAAAATAAAAAAACATGCATGGGCAAGAGAGTATAGCGTCCCCCGAGTCTTCGAAAACTATCAATCATCAGCGTATATATGTATGCTGGTATAAATAATTCACTACAAGCGTAGAAACATTTGAGAAGTATTCAATATCACTTGAGTGCGTTTAGCCAATTTTGCTCCTATATAGTCTGTTTGACCAATTTTTCTTAAAATATTACTTCCAATAACATTTAACAAACTAGCCACATTTTTCAGCGTTTAGCGTCTAACAGTTCTCTATTCGATTAGGTATATTCAGTTTTAAAATGTTCGACTTAGACCTTTGACTTTAAAAATTTTCGCTGACAAATTGGTTAAAAGAAGACAATCGAAATCAACTCAGTGAAGTTAATGCAATAGGCTTCAACAATTTTCCTTCTTGAAGTACGACCGAAGTTTTTCGCGGCGTTGATTATGAATAAAATGTCTTCCAGCTGCGTTAAAAATTCGGTAATTATTATTCTAGAAACGTGTCATGAGTTACTCCTTTATGGTATGCAACCATTATGTGAAATCTGTTTGGCGCATTGCATACACCTGATAAGGGAGCGTGCACAAACTACGTGGCTCGGTCTAGGGGGAGGGTGGGGAGGGTTGGCTGGAAGGCTACGAGGCTACGTGGGGAGGGGGGTTCCGAGCCAGGCCACGTAGCTTTCCTTTCATAACATTTTTCACAGTTAAAATGAGGAATATAACTCACAAAAGCATTTGAATATTTATTTCCCTCAGTTAATTATCTCCGTATGTAATTTACGATAGTCTGACGAGAGAAAACAGTACAAAATGTCTTCTGGAATCAAAATGGAAAAAAGCTACGTGCTACGTGGGGGGGGGGGGGGGGGGGTAGAGGCAAAAGCCAAAGCCAAAGCCACGTAGGGCTACGTGGGGGGAGGGGGGTTCATAGGAGGCCAAAATGGAGCTACGTGGTTTATGCACGCTCCCTAAATTCTTCTTCTGAACTCCTTGCCTGTGTCCGAGCGTCTATCCCTCCATAGCAACATATGGAAAGATAATCCGGGGTGGTTATCCATTGCATTCCACAGTGTGACAGTATTTTTATAGGTGAGGATGATTGTAATAGTTTGTGTGTTTAGTGTAGAGTGTTTTTGTTATGGATGAGAGATGAAAGAAGGGAGAGGGTGAACCCGATGCCAGCCCATACAGGCCTACTCTTCTGAAAGACTCAAGGAGGCCTCCATGCTTTCATCTGACGGACGAATCACCAGCAACAGTGTCATATTCCCTCGCTTCATACTGACTGCGTAGAAGTTCAGGATTTTTTCCCTTGACTTTGGAGTACAATCTGGTGATAAAGAATTGTGCACCACCACTTCTCCTACCCTGCCTGATGAAGAAAATTTCGTCCACCTCCAGAACACGAACCAGCTAACCACGTGACAGCGCATGATGCGTAACTGATCTTGCTAACACCCAGCGTTTCATCCACAGCGCTATCGCTGTATTTTCTTTTAAATGATTTGCAATGAACAATCTCATTCCCTGGACACCATTTGATATATAGAATTCTTATATCCATCCGTTCCGCTTCCAAAGTCTCTGATATTATTAGGTAGCTCTCACACATCTTAGGCAGGGCACTCACATGGTGGGCGAGTGCTGGATTAGACAAGAAGCTGGCTCCAAGCACTGCGAAATGGTTTCCATTATCTCGGGAATAATTAAAATACGATTTGTGGGTGCAGCATTTACTGACATTTTTTGTACCGCATATCATTAAAAACTTACATCACACAGACAATGGCGGCAACCCAAAAGCGTTTCAAATTGGGAACGTATTTATTAGATGAAGACGATAAAAAGTGTAGCAGTGAAATTAGTATTTTAATTACCTTCAGTAAATTTAAAATTTAAGTAGGGGGGGGGAAGTAACAGGAAATTATTTAGCTAATTTCATGGCCATTAGAATTAGCAGTTGGCAGACCCATGAAGAAATTATAATGTTCGGCCGGCGTAGAACAGAATAGCGTCCTCACCTATGTACCGATCAAAATAAAAAAAAGTGTTTTTTTTTACGTTCTCAACATTAATGTAAACGTTGAAAAGTGCAAATATCAGCATTTTTCTCCTTAAATCATAGTTTCATCATTTTTTTTAACTGCTTAACGTCTCTTAACAGCGAGGTCTTTAGAGACGGGAAAGGAAGGGGGAAAAGGAATGGGAAGGAATTCGGCCATGGCCTTTTGAAGGAAGCATCGTGGCATTTGGCTGGAGTGGTTTGGGAAACCATGGAAACCCCAAATCTAGATGCCCTTATGGGGATTCGAACCGGTTAATGCGAAGCCAGAACGCTAACCGTTACACCACAACGCTCGGTTTCACCAAAGGAAAAACGTAGCACAGATTTACTCAAAGCTGACTCGATTTGCTGGTAGATGTTACACCTGAGTGTTTCCCGACGCCATGATTCTTCATAAACTTGACGGGACATCCTATTTCAGAAAGTCGATGATAACAGAGTCGTTGGAGATAATACTGAACAACAAGAACTTAAACAGGGTTAGTAGTCTTTTTCTAAATTATTCCGAAGGCACTTTATTCATGATCTTCAGCATCAGTGTGGCAGACTTGCGCGACAGGAAGGCTTTTTTTTATGTCTTTGCCTCAATGGCGTGATTGTGTATTCCAGTTGCCTTAGCAACTCTAATATTACGTGTCTCAATTGTAGTTGGGTTCTGGGATCCGTTTATTAACTCGTGCTGTACGGAGAGAAATGGCTGTACGCATCTATGACGACCTTATTTAAAACTCCTTCAGATTTCGTATTATTGATTATTGGCAGGTTTGAGATGAGCTATTTTAGAAGTTGTGTAATCCTTCCAAGCTGCTCATCTCGTCCACATTTCCTTCCTTCTTGGTGGTCGGAACGGTGGTTGACTTGTCGCACTTTGCTTGCTTGCGGCGATTTTTGGTTTCTGTTTGTCGATTCTGATTTCCCCAATTCACTCCAGCTGAATTTCGGGATGCTTCCTTCAAAATGCTATGGCCGAATCCATTCCCGTTCCTTGTCCCCAATCCCATCCCGCCTCTAATGACCCCGACGTAGACTAGGCGTAAAGCCATAAGTAAAAAAAAAAAAAAATAGTCTGGGGGTGACTCCTGTCGGCGGCTGCTTGAAGTTTCCGCTTCACAGGACAGTTCCCGTCGCAGGCTGCGTGGCCAGCGCCACAGTTTGCACACGTTGGCGTATCTACTGTATTTCAATTACTGCTGTTAATAACGTGCATCAGTTTAAATTAAAAGAACCCAGTTCAGATACGGTATATCGTCCAAAAATCTTCGTTTATGAGGTAATGTGGAAACATGTTAAATTTTTTTTTCCCCAAGTACTGGTCTTCTCAAAGTTGTCTTGGATATAACACGTCGAAGTAGTTCTGAGAAGATCCAGCAGAAGAATCTACGATCTCTATCCTCTACTGAAAAGCAAAAGCCTCTTTTAACACACCACAGGTGACAGGATTTACCTCTTCTTGGTCAGGTCTATCATCAAGTATATCTGCTCTGTACATGAGACGCATGCAGATGGTACGAAGTAGAGCACTAAAGCGCGCAATGCATTAGCCGAGTCGCTTTCCAATTGCAGCTCTTCATGAAGCCGCCAGAATATCAGGACTTAAGAACCGCCTTCTACCGATAAGCAGAGAATAGTACCAACCTAAGTGGTCAACATGCCTTGTCAATGTCTCATAAACATCGATCGGCATTAGTGGCCACAGGTACTAGTCTCATACCCCACCACAAAGAAAATATACTGAACGAATATTAGGTCGGTGTAAATGTAGGAGACCAAAACTTCACAATATCGTATTATACGTGTTTTACGGGATATCTAATTTATGTATGAATTTAATCATGTATTTATTATTCAGGCCAAACAAAATTAATTAATTTAATCAACTAAAATGAAAAGTGTTCTTTAACAAAATTTTGCATGACATCACAAGTAAATCTAAATTGTCATAACCTGACCATTTATTGTATTCAAACATGTATTGTGCGAGGATGATTGGAGCTGCGTTAACGACAATCAGAATCAAAATATTGCATCACGACTCCACGAAATATTAACTTAGCAAAATACCACTATTGACATACAAAATGAATTTGTATTGTTGCAAGTAATTTAATAATTTACAAACAACTTAAAAGAACAGTGAAACAAAGTCACACCGTTAATTTCACGAACAACAGTCATTGAAAATATGTGCTCCGGCTAAAACTCATTAAATGTTCCGAGAGCGAAAACTCCCAATAGCAAATCCCATTGCCTGGACCATTATATGCGCTTGAGAGATCGGAGAATTTTATTGCAGTCATTTAAGTATCCGAACTCTTTACCGTATCAACATCACTCAGCATCGGCTATCATGATTATCAGGACGTTCCCACAAACACTTGTAATTTTTCAACTGGTCGCCACTGTAGGTTGCCGTCTAATCAAAAGACCTTCTCCTGTGGAAATCATGAAATTAGACTCAGACTCCAAGCAGCTCCACCCTCTTGCAGGCTACCACTCCTTGGTTCCATCGTCTGTAGGTGTCCGCTGGTGCCAATCAAGTCTCAAAGTAGATTCTCCAGTCTCCGGATACGTCTGACATGTAACAACATTATAAACAAATGGTAACTTATCAACTAAACAATATTACTATTCACTAATGCTATCCGCTCTCCCATAGCCACATTTCTTTATAAAGTCTCATTATGATTAGTTGCGGGCTTTCCTTTCATGTAGTCAGTTCATGGAATTCCGTATGCCGGATCTCTGTCTTTTAGATTCCCTGTCCTTGTCTAACTTGGGTTTTATGTGTGGGACGCTAATAGTCGTATCTCTGTTTTGAGAATGTACAACAATTCGACACGGTTTCGCATAATTCTGAGTTTCTCATGCTCAATGATTCGATATGGATATTCTTGTTATTGTGTCTTCACAAATCCGCGCAACACTGAAAATAAGAGGAGCTGCACATTAGTTACAGTCGATTGGCAGGCGCACATCTTGGGAAGTCTCTTTCATGTAAGTATCGCTTGCTGTGAGTGACGAAGGTCTAACTCACTGCCCCAGACAACAATAGGCCTCGTCCAGATGCTTTCTCCGTTACAAAAGGTGGCAGACATTCGGCTGGACGTTTACATCTCTCGTATGTCGGGTAGCACAATAACAAATGTTTGGTCATATGCGTGCTTCAGCTCTGCCAGTATCCGCCTTACTTAAAATGTAATGAAATGTTGGTATAACCTTATAACACTCTGCATAAGAACGAAAAGCATAGAACGGCGGTAATGTATGGAAGTACTGGCCTCATCGCTGTAAGTCTACAATTAAGTTATAGTACAACAGTTTTGTAAAATTCAGCTGAGGAAACTTGTTGAAGTTACTGCAGTGAGATTAATGTAAAATGGAAGCACGTACAATATATAAACAAAACTTTACGCCAGGTCATTTAACTGAGTCGCCCCTAACATGACAAATCAGCTTATTTAAGGATATTGTTGCAGTCAAATGAGAGTTCTGCTTTCCGCATGCACAGAACATACTGAAATATTGTTACATTAAAGATTTGAAGTCTTCCACAGAACTTCACGTCAGTGGCCACTCACCTTGTACTTCATTTAGAAGTAATATACGCCGATGGACATTAGCAACAGTTAAAAATTGCATCTGACAACATAGACATTATCTATTCTTCTCTTAGCAACTCTTACTGGTGATTTTTCTTCACTATAATCCGACTGACATGAATTTTTGCTGTTGTTAGTACATATCCCATTCTTTCAAATTTAATATTTTTTTGGGGTATTGATTTGTCCGATAATATTGTTCTCTGATGATATACGTAAGTATGTAGACCACAATAAATGAGAGATCGTTTGCAAAACTTTCTTGACACTCATATGACAGATACATGTAGATTATTTGGTAATAGTGTATCTCAATGTTGCATATTGTAACTATCCAATTATCCTAGGAAATGGTCAGCCAATGTATGGTAACCACTCCGTTAGTGGATGAGAACGGTCCCAATTTTCCTCTTTCAACCTATGCATGCCATTATCGCGGATAAGCAAATTTAGAGGTATTTTGACTAGTTTTTCAAACTGAAAAAACAATTTTTTTTCAGCTTTGTGAAAAGAAAACATGAAAAAAACCTAACACCCTTGTTTTTTTCTAAATTTGTTTTTTTTTTCCTTCAGAAAACAATATATTTGATAAATTATAGTTTTATTTACGGAACTTACCTTTTACAAGTATGTTTTAGATCTTACTGAATCATATAATGTTTTACATAATGATTCATAAATGTATCTATATAGGTAATATAACTTTATTCATCCTCTATGTCAGTACCACATGCACTAGCATCAGCACTACCAACACTAGTTCCGTCGGTGTCGGAATTTTCTGTTTCTTCTTTTGTCACCTCTATAGCCATAATTTCAGAACTAGTTACATTTTCTTTTATTAGTTGTTCTTGTAATGTACACAAAAGATTTTGAGATTGCAATTTTAAATTGTGAGCAAAGTACACAATATACATAAAGACTGAGCCGATAGTTTGAATTTAAATCTATTATCATACAAAATAGGAACTTTATTTCTTTTGGTTTACGCCAACAGTTGCAAGGAAACGATTCATAATTACTGACAATTTAATGAGTCAGTATCACTATACGCTGAGAGTTTTAACAAGTATACGAATATAAGGAAAGCACAATAAGTATTAAAAAGAGGCCAAAAAAAACTGTAGATAAATTTTAAATTCCTAATTTTTTGAAGAGATCCGTAGGTCTACAGATAAATTCGTAGGGCTGGCAGCGCTAGTTCAAATAGCGAGTATCAATCCAGACAACGGAGAACGGGGATTCATTCTCGCGCAACCTTGCCTCTTCGGGAAGTCCCCATTCATAAAAGAAAATTTCAGTCAATGTTGCCAATATTTTCTGAACCAGAAAAATATATTAGACTTAAAAATTAAGATAAGTACTTAGAATAAACTCTAAAACAGTCATATTATACAATAAATGCCTTACAAATTTGAGATTTAGTAGTTATGAAAAAAACGCGTCCCAGAAAAAAAAAAACATGTTTTTTTTTTCAAGCCAGAAAAAAATCCATTTTTTTGCAACACTAATTTTGACAGTCTGGAAATGAAAAACTCACTGTTCTGGTCGAAATACTACTGAATTTAAGTAATACCGTTCCTTGACACAACTTTTATAACATTAAATGTTACACTGAAACAAATTTCCGATGTATTTCACAAGATATAGCTCGTGTATAGAGGCGTGAACTCGCACCAGACAACCATCTTCAAGCGTCGCGACACACACACTGACACCGTCCCGCGCCCTGCCTTGCTACAATGCAATCGCCCAATCAATAATAGCTGTCCACCCAGCTGTGCTAGCCAACGCCAAAGATTGTTACTTACATATAACAACACTATGTCATGGAGGAAGGAAATATATGGAGGAGAATGACGTTAAATGTTTGATGCCGCCTCTAAACTCTCGGCTGATACTGCGCATGCGCGGTCGTGGCAGCGGCCATATTGCGAATCCATACAAATGCAAAGTTCACATTGTGTTTGATGCTGTGATTATTTCATTTTCTAATGTGTATAAGTGTTTTATAATGCCATCTTGTGTTGCATAAGGGACAAAGAATTTATCTATTATTGTTAGTAATTTCATGAGAACCATGTTAGTGACAAAACGTGTATCGCGATGGAAACTACTTCCAGCTATTCCCAATTAAGCTTACGATGTATGGTAACAAGATAAATATTTATTTTCTGATCTAGGTCACATTTCAAACTAACCGCAAGTGGTAGTAAAAATCTGAAATATCCATTCTGCATGTCCACCATGTAATTCATTGTGGCTTTGGCAGAATTAATTTTTTGTCCAGGCCGCGTCCCAACCCAATCCCGTCAATTTGGAGACAGTATATCCCGCAAACTAAGCAAGATATCGAAAAAAAAAAATTCTGCATTTCAACTCAAGACACCTCACTTTAGAGACAGTTTATCTCGAGAACTAGGCGAGATATCGAAAAATTTTATTATTTATTTTTTATTTGTTTCGTCTTTTTAAATAAGAATCCATCATCACATTTTACTTTGACCAATTGTTTCTTCTGAATTTCAACCAAAACATCTCACATTTGGGACGGAACATCTCGAAAACTAAGCAGGATATCAAAAAATTTATTCTTCATTTTTTTTTTGTCTCATCGGGTTACATAATTATCCATCAGCAGATTGCGGCGTTACGTTTATCCTAGAGTTCCCTTGAGTTTTTTTGTTACATCGTCACTTCAATGCGTGATGAATGTCTCTTGCGTTGTCTCCATATATTTCTTTCGTCCAAGCACTATGTTATCCCGTTTACTAAACAAACTACAGTGTGTGGAAACCCAACAATATTACAAATCAAGTTACAAACATTAATATAATTATTGAGAATACTTACAATTAATAAATGCAACATGCTTAATAATAGTAAATTAACAACAACAAAAATGATTGAGGGTTAGAGGTAGTGTTACAGATGTTTCAACATTTGCACGTGAAATCATAGCTCATAGTTACGATTCACAAATATTTACATTCCCTCGAGCGGGAATGTAAACAGTGAAATGATGATACCAAACAATCCGGGCAAATGGCATCACCTTTATCAGTCATCGTCAGGTTTACGTGCAGAGAATTATTATTATTATAAATTCAAAACATTGCTGAATATTATTTTACTGTGAAAGTCATTGAAAGTGTTTTTTTTTTCTGTTTTAAATTACGAACCTGTGCAGATGGACGTTCTCAATGCAATTTGCTTCTCTCTCGCTGCACAGAACGAATGAGTGGAGAAAGATACATTACATTTGTCAGTAGTCAATCGTTATGATGGCACGATAATTTCTTATTATTATAGTTTTAATCATTCTCTCGATGAGTATACTATTTAAAAGATGAGCAAACAATTATTTATTTATTTGGTCGGATTACGGTATTTCGGCTCAGATTTGCGAGTGGATACGTGATTTTCTAACTGGTCGATCACAGTATGTCGTTGTTGACGGGGAAGCCTCTTCTAAGATAAATGTTACTTCGGGCGTTCCTCAAGGAAGTGTAATAGGTCCACTTCTTTTCTTAATATTTATAAACGATCTAGGTGACAACGTCAAATGCTGGTTGCGATTGTTTGCCGACGATGCGGTTATCTATAGGGAAATAAGGTGCTCCGACGATTGCTTAGAAATTCAGCGTGATTTGGATGCTATTTTCGATTGGTGCCGTAAATGGCAGCTTACACTTAATTGCAAAAAGTGCAAGGCAATGCGGATAAGTAACAAGAAGAATCAGTTTGTTCACGAGTACAAAATAAACAATTCACTGTTGACACGGTTGATTCCGTGAAGTATCTGGGGGTGATAGTACAAAGCAACATGAAATGGGACATGCACATAACTTCCGTCGTAGGCAAGGCAATTCTAAATTACGATTCATAGGTCGTATTTTGAGGAATTGTAATGCTCAAACAAAGGAGATAGCGTATAAAACACTAGTGCGTCCGCATCTGGATTACTGTTGTGGGGTTTGGGATCCGTATCGCAAGGTTCTGATTGACTCAGTTGAGAGGGTGCAGAGGAGAGCCGCTAGATTCGTGACTTGTTGTTACAGCCCTTATGAAAGCGTCACAGAATTGATACATAGATTGGGCTGGGATAGTTTGGAAGACAGACGACGTAGCTTGCGTTCGAATTTATTGGAGAATATGCGAAAAAATTTAAATTTCGAGTGCAATGAAATACTTCTTCCGCCAACCTATTTAGGTCGCAATGACCGGAGGGATAAGATTAGAGAAATAAGATGCCGTACTGATACTTATATGTATTCCTTCTTTCCTCGCACTATTCGGGATTGGAATGGGCGGGTTTAGGATTGGTGCTTAGCACCCTCTGCCACCCACAATGTTTGTGATTTGCAGAGTATGGATGTAGATGTAGATGTAGATTATACGCCTTGTCGACTTTTGGACACTAGAGGCGGAGAAGAATTGTATACAAGGAAGAGGAAGAAGTTCGGCAATAATCTTTTGAAAGGACAATCCTGGCATTAGCCTGTTGTGATTTGTGAAACAATTGAAAACCGAAATCAGGGTAGGTGGACAGGGATTTGAGTTCGAGTCCTCCCAAATCCAAGACTTAACCGTTACTTCTCACTCACCAGGCTTGATAAAACTATTATCCATCTCCCTACTTTTTTTGTTTTGTTTTTGGCAGATACTTATTTATATTGTAGGCGGTTTTCCTCAAAAGCGTGAACTTATTATGAAATTTTTCTGAAAGATTTCAGTCAAGAAATAACAGTGGAATGTTCTCGCGTTTGCAGTGATTAATACAAAGTGCATTTTCCGTACTAAAGTGCTGAAACGTTAACAAAAGATGTTTCTGTTTCTTGCTGGGTGGTTAAAGAATCCTTCGCTCTGATGATAGAGGACAATGCACTTATGACGTAACAACAGTGTCATTGACTCATTCATTCATTCATTAGAATGTGCTGCGTGGTTGCGCGTATTGTACGGGATCTAGCGCGCTCTGCGTAGTTTCTCTCCTGGGCGCCATGGGCGCAGTGATCGACACACACGGCAGCCCGGCCTGCCGACTCGGAGACTCAGGCGGCGTCCGCATTGGTTGGCGGGGCCGGCGTATGGTGTGCTGCGGCCATGGCTCCTGCGACCGTCTTGCTGATGTTGGTCACCCTGCTATTCTGGGTAGGCGCCGAAGGTAAGTTCCATCCAGTAAAAAGCACAAGTCTCGTTTCATAGTTACTCGAAAACTTTTATGATTCTCCCTTCTGCTGGAACAAAAAAAATTATTCTAGTGTTATTGCTACTTTTTTGATTTATTGTTAATCCAAATGGGTACTCACAAAAATCATTTTTTCAACATTTCGGTTAATTTTAATTAACAATCAGTTTCACATCTGTCTGCTTGTGATTTTGCATATGATTTTACGGAATAAGAAATTTTGTACATCGTCACTATCTGTGGTTTCTAGGTAATTGATAATGAATCAAACAACGCACTCGAATTTTGGTTAGTTCTCAGAAGGCAGAAACTCTTAAAAACGTTTTCTCGTTCTATATGAACTCGCATTTGGGTTGTGATGATGCTTAAAATCTAAAGGAAGTAGCTGTGCTCACTTTACACAAACATCGTTCAAAACACCCTCGATTAAAACTAAATATGTAACCGATCAACGTTCGAATCCAGTAAGGATAAAAGCGTTTGAACTTGTTTATGGATTCTCAGCAAGGATGCTATTACAGTGAACCAATACTAATGACTGTGTTCTTTTCGGTTTCTTTTTATTTATTTATTTTTTGTAGGAGACTAACATGAAGCACCAGTTTCAATATTCTGTTATGAGAACTTATTTATTATCTTCTTTTCTCTCCCAGATCGTAATTCTGAATTTTTATTCCTGGAAATATTACAATACTATGCCTATCACAGCTGACAACTGGATACTAAGATTCGCAGTTCGTCTACTGTCTTTTCATCACACTATCCTTAAATCTATTGTAGAATATTTACCACGGAAAATGTGTCTCATTGCGGTATTCGTCATGTAGGAAAATCGAGGGGAAACAGAAATAGGATCTGATCTTTCCTCTGCAGATAAATAATCGAACAACTTGATCAGTGATTTATATTGTTCTATTGAACCGCTGCTAACCGGACCCTCAATAACTCTTGTAATTTTCACCGTGTATTTAATTCGATTTCGTCTGCTTTGTATATAGCAGCGATTCACGGATGATCATCCAGGGACTGCACCACTTTCGGAACCTACCCGAAAGTGGTACTAACCCATTGAAATTTGGATTAATTGCTTTATTATAGTATCCTCTTCACTTTTTGCAGTTTTATTTTACGGAAAAGTCGTCATAAATTAAAAGTGCCGAGATATGAGGGGGACGCATAGATATTAGATCCCGCCAGTGCTGCAAAATCAATAACAATCTCTTGAAATCGTGGTTAAATCCTTTGTTGTAATGTTTTCTTGCCGTTTCAGCTTCTCTACGTTGAAAAACGTCACACAAAATTTACAATAGAAAATATTTGTCCTAGGTGTAGCACAGAAACGCTTGTCATCTTATATCGATACAAGCAATCGGAGACAATTGATTGCTTCAGTTGTAAACAAATACCATTTCCGCCGCAACCTAACCACTACCTCTGTGACAAAATGAAACTGCTGGGTTGAAATGATCCTGTACCGATAATTTTTATGACATTTTTGAAGTGCTGTAATTTAATTTGTCGCGACTTTTTCGTAAATTGGAGTCCGAAACACGAAACGAAGTCCCCATCACCTGTTTTTGTCAGACTGTAAGAACATTTCTTTCTCTCCTCATGTTTCACTTGTTCTAATGACGCTACTAGATAATATTAATTCTACTACCTTCGTAACTATACGTTTAGAGCGTTTTTGATATACTTCTCTTGTTTCTTCGAAATACTTTATAAAATATTGAAAGCAGCACAAATAAATTTAAAAAATTGGATGGAAAACTTTAAATTAATACAAATAAGTGAAAATGGGGTTGGGTTTTCAAATCACGCGAAGCCAGGGATGCTGTCATACAACGTAATTATTTGATCAAGCATAACTTCCAATGATTTGCTTGACTGACGTCATAAGCTGCTAATGTGTTTAAAATTCGATCTTAAACCGATATTAGATGAATATTTTTGCTCCAAATCTGTGTTTTGAAAGCTTACAATCCAAGCTGCATGACTTCAGTGCCTGCATTTTCTGAGCTATTAGTTCCGCAGCAAATATATTAAAGGGCCAAGGATAATAATTCTTATAATAACGTAAATGAGTGCAACAGGTCTTCACGAGTTTGCAGCCGGATATTTTCATGAAACGATGACACGTTTTCGACAGAAGAATATGTTGTCGAAACTTCGTCATCGTTTAATGAAAATATCCAACTGTAAACCCGTGAAGACTATGTTGCATTTAAATGACGGGAAAACGTCCGTTCACGTAACATATATGAGTATTTGTCCATTTAGCTCAACACTAAGTTCGCAAGATTTATTTATTTGTTGGCGTGAGTTCTTAAGTAGCTAAATACCTACAAAGGATGCTCTAATTAAAGCATGTTTCTTAAAACAGTGAAATGCCAATACCAGCGTCAGTCACTAGTAGAATGGAAAACATTGTAAGAGATTTTAAAAAATCGCGCATCCTTTATTCAAGGCTATTATGTTCTAATTAAATTTCATGATTATAAGATGTTAGTTCAGTAGCTGTATTTTTGGAGGCATACTTCGACTTCCAATCCAACCTTGAAACAAATGACATTTCGATCGTCATATCTTTGCTTTCTTCCTCAGATATCAAGGTAACAACTGTTTCCCCCTCATTATAAATTCGTCTGGGGCACGTTCCAGCAACCAACATGTGTGTGATTGGTGCAGCCAATAGCTGAGCGCCATTCGACCGCGGCGCAGTGCTGTATCTTCGAATCCCACCAGTTATTTACTGCAGTCCGCGTTCAACGTTTGGCTGCGCCAAGTACTCGCAAGACGTCACGCAAACGATTGGCGCGTGCCTCCAACGAAAATAATAAAACCGGTCCAGCACGAGGCAAGCCATCATCACTTAGATACATTTCCCAAGTTCGGAATAACGTAAAATACGTTATAATGTATAAGTTCAACAGGTTTAAATTATTTCTTCATTATTTTATGTTTATTATTTTTAGAATAACCGAACTGTCCCTGTTGCATTTATTTAACAATTGCACTGTTATTTCGGCAGTCCGACTGTCTCAAAGGAATTACTATTTGTATATTTAATTAATTTCTTCGTAGACTATTTTGAGAGTTACTTCAGCAACAGTTGTCTGTCCATAATGTATTTGTGTTTTGATGTTTAACTATTTAACAGCTTCCTTTAATAATTAACTTTCTCGCTTAATATATCAAACGTACTTTAGTCTTTTGATTATTAAACTTAAGTGACTTGTTACGTTCGATTAACGCGCCAATTAACGATTGCAGATTAAGTTTTACTCAAAGAAAGTCGAAGAATGATTGGACTTTTGCATCATCGGTACCCTGCAGTTGATATCAACATGCACGGGAAGCTTATTAATCACATAATCCACTCCCAATATGAAATAAACATATATAGCCAAGTAATATATAGCCAACCATCTCATGCCTCCCCCCCCCCAAAAAAAAAGAGCCAACGTTAAGACTAAGCATTTTTTGGACTTAAATTGGTTGCTCCTACATTAAATTAAAATAACTGCTATAGAACAGTGAAACTTATTTATTAATAATGAAACTAATTGGTGAAATATTATGGAAAATTCCTCAAGCCAGATTTGATGAGAATAAATAAATCTAGGTGGTTAGAGGATTCAGGAATTCGAAAGCACACAGCTGAACATTCTAATGGAGCATTGTAGATAGTAAACGAAAATAGGGATGACACAGTAAACATCGGCGGTATTTTCAGTCTGCAGTGGGTTTACTAGGGCACATGCTTTAGCACTGTGATTGGCAAATATAATAAAACACAGAAACTGTTACAGAAGCTTTAGCCAAAAACGCTTTAGAACAACTCTTTATACCATGCGATCAAAGATTCTGGATCTGATACCGATACCGTCCTTATAAACTATTTGGATAGTGTTTAAACGTTTTTAATGCAAGACGGCACTAGGGATCATATATATATCATGGCAGTGTTAAAATAAATCGCCAGCACTGAAATGTAACCAAAAAAATAAATAATAAAATACAAAACGTATTGCTTTGACTGAGCAGCCATTATAAAAATTCACGAAAACGATTTTGGAAACTAACACACGATTCTATATATAGAACATACATAATGTCGTCCCCTCAGAAGTAATTTGTAATGTTTGATTTGCAACTCCCAAGGTTGATTGGACCCTTAATAGGATGTGCTTTAGGATTTGTTGCAGGAGTGGGATAACAAATTCCTTTCCTTCGTGTGTCTTAAGTGATTTTGTGTAGGTGCAGATTGCAATGGTGAGTGTTCTTAAGTGTAATGTGTCGTGTACACTGATCAGCCAGAACATTTAGACTACCTACGTAATAGTCAGTATGTCCGCCTTTGGCACGGTTAACAGCGGCGACGGGTCTTGGCATGGAAGCAATGAGGCATGAGGCCTTGGTTGATCGCTGGAGGGAACTGGCACCACATCTGCACACACAAGTCACCTAATTCCAGTAAATTCCGGGGAGGAGGGCGAAGAGCTCTGACGCCACATTCAATCACATCCAAGATGTGTTCGATCGGAATCAGATCTGGCGATTTGGGGGACCAGCACATCAATTACAACACGCCACTGTGTGAACTACTCCATCATACTCTTGGCCTTGTGATTTTGCGCATTATCTTGTTGAAAAATGGTACTTGCTTTGGTAAACATGGCCGTCATGAAGGGGTGTACGTGGTCTGCACCCAGTGTACGATACTTATTGGCCATTATGGTGCCCTGTACGAGCTTCACTGAACCCATGGGTATCCTCGTGAATGTTCCCCAGAGAATAATTGAGCCGCTGTCAGTTTGTCTCCGTCCCGCAGTACAGGTGTCAAGAAGCTGTTCGCCTGGAAAACGAAAAATTCGCACCCTCCCATCGGCATGATGAAGAAGGTATAGGGATTCATCAGACCATGCAACGCTCTGCCACTGTACCAACGTCCAGTGACGATGGTCACGTGCCCATTTCAGTTGTAGTTGCCGATGTCGTGGTGTTAACATTGGTACATGCGTGGGTCGCCGGCTGCGGAGGTCCATCATTAGGAGTGTTCGATGCACTGTGTGTTCAGATACATTTGTACTTTGCCCAGCATTAAAGTATGATGTTAGTTCCACCACAGTTCACCGCCTGTCCTGTTTAAACAGTTTACCCAGCCTACGACGTCCGACATCTGTAATGAGGAGTGGCCGCCCAACCCTCGACGTTCACCTCGGTTTCGCCCCTTGTTGAAGACAATCACTACAGAATTCCTCTGACACCCGACAAGTCGTGCAATTTCCGAAATGCTTGTGCCGAGCCTCCAGGCCATCACAATCTGGCATCGGCCAAAATCAGATAGATCGCGCGCCTTCCCCATTCTAAACACCGACAGCATGCTCATTGATACTACATGCACCGCATGCGTGTCTGACTCGCAGTCATTCCTCCTCAGGAGACTCTTCTATCGCCAGAACGAGTTTATATCGATAGTAGGTGGGTAGTCATAATATTCTGGCTGATCAGTGTATATGGAAATAAAAGGAAGAGACGGCGAAACCATTGGAGGCATACTCAGACAATTTCTTCCAAAGGACTTCTGCCCAGGCAGAACGGACGGGTTTCACACTAACCCAAGCATGTAAATAATTCTGATTACGAAGTGTACACCATCTCATCTCCTACTCTATCTCCGTACTATGATTTTTATAATTGTTCAATGGGAGTAAGTGCCTGATTTCCCAGCAAACTAATAATTTATTTCTCCAAGACTGAAGATAAGATAACATTAGGTATATCAGGACAAGGTATTGTGGATTTTTTAACCCATAGTGTTCGTAGTGAAAACATTTATTAAAAAGTCTAACTTTACACATATTCCGTTAACCATCTACGTTACGTCGGGTTGAGAAAGTAACACTGTATGCTGATATGTGACCCAGCTTATTCTAAGCTGTTTAACATAAGGTGAACTATAATTTCTTAATCTTAAGACTGGAAACATTTTACCAAACAAATAATACTGTGTGACATGAAATGAATAATGATCGAATGAGGCAACAGCAAGATACTAGGCAAACAGAAGACGTCATATATTTGATTTCCGTCCCTAAAGCTAAAAGGACGGGTATTGATTTACATATTGTTTAGACTGTATGTGTCTCACTCAACTGTGAGTGTGACGGTTCTTTTACGAGTCGAGAAGCTCACAATGGCGCATCAAGGAAGGTGCTAGATCAGGGATGCTGATGGTAACAGGTTTTGGTATTTGGAAAATAACTGCGTAACAATCGAGCTCTGATCCATTTGACCATGAACATTCCCAATAGCTGGCAGAAATGAACTCTCAAACAAAAAGGAGCATATTTTCATTGTTACAAGCTTAATGTTAAGTAGTGCAAGATATTCAAATGACTACAAAGTACAGCCGTGCAAAGTTCGGTGGTACTATCGTCAGAATCTACAAATCATTGTGGAATAACACTTCTCAATAATTAAGTAATATTTTGTAGACAAAGGACCATAAGAAGCCAGCAACTTGCCCCTTCTAGGTCAAATCTAAAACACTGAACACATAAGTGGAGAGAAAAGCATCTGGTTTACTGACAAATACAGTCTGGGAGACGCTGTAGGAACTGGGCTGGAAAGATCTGTTATGCTAATAGTTTGAAAGATGCTTTTTATAAACTTAATTCTATAATTATTCCTCGAATATTGCATAAATATGTTACTTCCAATAGCATTTATAACAATTGATGATTGGAGCAACTAGGTAGGTGTCTGATGTACCCGTTTTACGCGTTTGTTTTTCCACGTGCCTCTAACGAGGAGGTCTTATGTTTTGCTTAGTGGTATGTTCAATTATTACTACGCCCAACTCTTTTATTGAACGGTAATTCTGCAATGGAAGAAAAAGCTCAAACTCTTGAACAAAAATGAATAACCACTGCATTACCAGCAGTAATGGTTTAAGCGTTTATTAATAATTGAAAAGGGCGGGTCGGATGTAGGATAATTACTGAATATCGTATTTATAACATTTTAAAATTGTTTTCTAGGAAACTTAAATCGAAGTAAGGAGATCAGAAAATCATTTTATTAGAAGAATTAATAGCGATGAAAACTTAAGCCAACGCCTCTATTATAAATAAACAGTATAACCAAAAATCGCTTTAATTAATTGCCCCAGGTGTACGTACTTTTGTCTCATAACAGATTTTCAGGTGCAACGAAAAAAAAATTGACTTGGTACAACTAAAGAAAACCAACACAAGGACGGATTAATGAAGAAGCACATGACGAACAAAAACAAGCTTTAGCATAGTTGATACCAGGTCATCAACCCAAAATTCTGCAAACTGTTGCAAATTACAAAATTCCGAACAAACTAGGAAAAATTCGAACGATTTAAATCGTAGGTATGAATTAGTGTCAGAAGAAACTATGTCAACAAACTGCGAACGAATAAAATTGTCAAATGATTGCGTAGATTTCCGCGGTCATTGCATGTAATATATTGGGAACCGCATCGTTTTATGGAAACCTAACGTTTCAACCATCAGACACGGCAGTCCTCTGATGGAAGCCATAGCAAGATGTCTCAAACGTTAGGTTTTAATAAATCGATGCGGCTCCATTCGGAGAACCAAGATAATACGAATAAAATTGTATCCTACGGTTGTTCTGTGAGATTAGGAACTTCATGTAGCTTTGGGTAAGTATTGACTTTACTGTAATTAATGTAAAGTTTTCCATCGTCAGTGTCATAATTATTTGCAAATCATTTTTTACCAAAATGAAAGACACAGCTTGGAAATCTCTTTTATTAATCAGTAAATGGCAGTGGTACGATGGATACAGTGTGACGGAGTCTGCGAAAGCGCTGTATGACAACGCAGATGCGAACAGCTCGTGGGTGGTAATGCCACGCCATTGTGGTTGGCGAGCCGTTATGTTTTATGCGTCGTGCAGCGCGGTCGTCTTTGATGTCGCCGCATCTCGCGACTGTGCCCTGTCCCCGGGACAGGAGATCGTTTTCAAACGATAATAAAACTGACTTTGTTGGAGGGACTGCAATGAAAAACGCGTTTGGAAACATAAATACATAAATCTTAAGAAGAGGACTCTCATATTTTCATGAAAAAGTAATTGTAACCAGACCTCCCAAAGAGATGACTCCGAATGTTTACATTTATTATTATTATAACAACCATGTATTACAGTTGTATGCAGGAGCATGACCTGACCCAGCCCTTCGAACAATCGACAAAATGAACCGAGGATTTTCACTTGTTGCTCGTATACCTTCTGTCAAATGAGCGCAGCAGAAAATAGTAGATGGATGGGAGAACCGTTTCTGCTGTGGAGGTAAAACAGAGAGAGTATGATCAATATACGAGGTCGTAGAAGAGAAAAATGTCCATCTGTTCCACCATATTGAGGGAAAGTCTTAACCTTTTTTGAACAGTGTCTTGAAATAAATTTCAGCATTAAATTACATGAAGACTGTCACTACTGTAGTTTCCTACGATTTTCTTCAAGAGACTGGTGAGCTGTCGATAAGTTGAAATGAACGTAGATATCGCCAATATGTTTACATTACGTAACAGGTGTTTTTTTTTAATTGATTTTTGCCTAGTTAGACCGAACAGCCAGCTACCAGTATTGCTTGTCTTAACGCATCGACGTCACTTATAACTACAAACAAGGTATGGATAAGACTAGATAAACAGACTCGAATTAACAACGCATGGCCAGCAAGGTACCAGGTCCGTCCGCAAATTACGTTTTAGTGAAAACTGTCAAAGCATTCAGTTGTTATGGAATTTTGGGCAAATCGAATACGTTATACGGTCATTTAGGACAATAATGTTATCTGTTCAAAGAATGCAATGGAAATAAATTAAACTGAAGAAAGATTTTGACATTAAAAGTCACTGAGACCCATATCACTCAATAAAGAAAATGACATGTATGTAGAAATGTTCAATGGTTGTTACAAGTACTTTTATCGACAGATATGATATACTTTCAGCCATATTGTTTCACCTTGCAGTTTTTTAACTGCAATGACGTATTAGACGAAAGATACCACGGGTGTCTAGAAGACCTAATTGCGATTGCTTAGTATAATAGCTTGACTGTGACTACCTACCGACGGCGCCAAACCCAGCACGCTGTTATCTCGTGCAAGCGTCTCGGCTAATGTGCCGTGTCGCCCGCCCAGCTAGGCGTCGGCCCATCTAACTCTCCGCAAGCCCACAGCCGTTGCTGGCGTCAGTCGTCGTCTTCCATGTGGGGCCCCCTATCATGGAACAAAACATTCTGCGCATACTTAGTGTCCAGAAACAAACTCATCTCCAGTATGTACACACACACACACACACACACACACAACACACATGCAGATACGTACGCATGCACTGACAGCTTAAACACAAACGCATATTTATTGAAGTGAAAACTTCTGTAGTCGCGTTAAGCGATGCTTGAACGGGAGTAAATCTGTGAGCTCATGACGTCATCATCACCATCACGCCACCTGTTGCGCGTATAGTTTGCCCGTTGGACGCTTTTCGCAAAATCTTTGTACGAACACACAGTTTTTATCCGAATTTGTTGGAACTTTGCATACGTATATTTTAAACAAATAGAAAAAAACTTTTTAAGTTTGATTTACAGAAACCTAAACCCTCTGCTCCTTTCCTCCCACTCCTCACTCACCTTAATTTCTGTCACCGTTGGTTCATACAAACCCACATTTTTTATCCGATTTTGATAGTAATTAGCACACGTGTGCTTCAGAACAAGGTGGGCTGGTAGTTCAGCGGTAAAGGAGCTTAATTCCGAAAGTTCTTTCTCCGGGCACGGGTTCAAATCCCGAGGTGAGTAGGAATTTTTAGGAGTTGTATTTGATTATATGAGCTACGCCGGGACTCTCCGTGGTTCTGATTTCACGTTAAACTGTAGGTCCGTTGTACCTGGTGGCACTACCGGGGTAGGTTAAGGCGGATGAGATAGGTGCGGAAAGCGCAGACAACAGGTCATTACATCCACACGGAATGATTATTATTTGCCGATAAGCTCATTAGAACTACGCAAAGTACTCAGAAGCGTTTTTCCGCTTTCCTTTGTGCCCATATTTCCTTCATTCACTTGCTGTCGGCTTCTTTTATCTCATCTGTCCATGTTATTCCAGGTCTTTTCTTTGATCTTTCCTCCCGGTCAACTTGCCACTTGTGAATTTTTGATTTAAATATGTTTCTTGTTTCCGATATCTTCTGGAACAATTCCTGCTAATTTGAGGTCTTTCTTGATTTCTACAACCCATTCCATTGTATCCGTTCATTCTTTTAATGTGTCCATAAAATTTTAGTCGGCGTTTTCTAATATCACTGATTACTTTTGAGTCTATACTGGTCTCCTATGAGTCTTGGGCCCAATATTTTCCTTATAATTTTGCGTTCTTTTTTCTCAATGTTTTCTATATCTTTTTTCCTGTTCAAAACACATTCTGATTTAATAACTGTAATGTCTCAGTTTTGTGTGCCTCGAGATACATTTTGTGTTGTAGACGTTTTGTGTTAGGCGATAAACTGTTTCCATCTTTTGGCATCTAATTTCATAAGCTTTTGCTTCAGTTCCATTCTCTTGGAATGTTTCACCGAGATACTTGAAGTTTGATTTTTCCATATTTTGTCTCCATGTATTTTGGTGTTTCTTTATTGCAGGACATAAATTCTGTTTTCTAGAATGAAACCTGTAGACCCACCTTCTCCGCTACTTCTTTCAAGAGTTCGATCTGTTTTTGGGCTATTGCAATGTCACGGGTTAAGATTGCTAAGTCGTCTGCAAATGCTAGGCAATCTATCTTTAATTTACCTCTGCCTAATATAATTGGCTGGTCAATTCCAAGGATTGAGTTTTGTTTCCGCCATTCCTGTAACAACACTTTTTGAAGGACGCAGTTGAACAGTAACGGAGAAAGTCTTACTCCTGTTTTAATAATGAAGGGTTCTGATAATTTCCCTAAAACTTTATTTTGGACTTTGTATCCGTTGGCGTTTGTTGTATTAAAGAAAGAGTTTTGGGGTCTAAGCCTTGTTCTTTCAATATTTGGAATAATGCCTCACGATCAACTGAGTCATATGCTTTTTTAAATCGACAAATGTGCAGACTAAGTGGTTGCTACAAATTCTTTGATACTTGAGGATAAGTTTTAGGTTGAGTATTTGTTCTGTACAAGCTCTACCTGGTCTAAATCCTGCTTGATATTCTCCGATCCTTGGTTCTAGTTGTTTTTTTTTTTTTTTTTTTTTTTTTTAAAAAAAACAGTTTAACGTCCCTTTTTAACAACGTGGTCTTTAGAGACGGGAAAGGATGGGGGCAAGGAATGGGAAGGAATTCGGCCATGGCCTTTTGAAGGAAGCATTCCGGCATTCACCTGGAGTGATTTGGGGAAACCATGGAAAACCCAAATCTGGATGCCCGGACGGGGATTCGAACCGCCGTCCTCCCGAATGCGAGGCCAGAACGCTATCCGTTACACCACCACGCTCGGTTCTAGTTGTTGAGCCCTATCGAGGAGACACTGGGAGAAAATTTTGTAAGGCACAGACTGTAGTGAGTTTCCTCTGTAGCTATTAACACTTGCTCTGTCTCCATTTTTGTGTAAAGGGAGGATTAACGCATTTTTCCAATCTTCTGGAATTCGTTCTGTTTGCCAAATGTCTTGGATAAGTTTTGTGATCTCTTTTATAGTTTCTGATCTCACTGATTTTAGAAGCTCTGCAGTGATTCCATCTTCACCAGCTGCTTTGTTGTTTTTGAGTCTTTTGATTTGTCTAACAATTTCATTTTCATCAGGTGGTGATGAATTTGGATTTTGTTCTTTAGGTTCTTGTGGTACGAATCGTTGTATTGGTTCGGGACAATTTAAGAATTTTTAAAAATACTCTGCGAGCACTGTACAGTTTTCTTAATTGTTTAATGCCAGTTGTCCGTCCACTTTTTTAAAGCAGAGGCTTTGTGATTGATATCATGTGAGTTTTCTTTTGAAAGTTCTGTAGAAATTCCGTGTGTTGTTTTTTCTGGAAGTCTTTCTAAATTTCGAGCAGTTGCCCATTTTCATATTTCATTTTTGTTTGTCTGATTAATTTTGCTGTTTCCTTCCTACTTTTCAGGTATTCTTTGTAGTTTGTCATCTGTTTTTCTGTTGTTCCATTTGATGTAATTGCTTGGTCACATTGCTCGTTCCACCAAGGTTGTTTTCTGCGTTTTTGCTGTAAGATTAGTTATTATTTAGTATATTTATATCTAGCGCGTACGCTAATCATACTTTTAAGTTTTCACTTCTGTCGACAGTCTCTAATGACTGCCATTTGGTTTATTTATTTCGTGTGGCACAAGGATAAGAGATAATGATTATATTGTATTACAATTGATGGAATAAGACATAAATGTTTCTACAGATTGAAGTCAAGAGATTGCGCCCATTCAATTGCTTCTGTGGTTGCTTCATGAAGCTATTGGATTGTAGAACTGAATCTCCTAAGAGGAATTCTATGACGATATGGTGTATAGTTTGCTGGTGATTACAATAGTCACAAGAAGGTTGCTCTGTTATTCCCCACTTGTGCATCCACGAGTTGTATTCTATCGTGGCCTATTCTCACACGATTCAACGTCATCCAGGTTTTCCTAGGTATGTTGAATCCAAGAGGCTATCTTGTAGGTTTTTGGATTAGTGCTTGTTCGTCAGTATTGGAATTGGTCCACTCAGCGCACCATGCTTGAACACACAGAAATTGTGTGATGGGAGTTCAAATCTTAGAATTTTTACTCTTAAAGCTGCACGTGGAGAACGGCACTCAACCACTATCAAATTAGAACGGGATAGAAAATCCTTGTGGTAAGGCGATCAGAAACTACGGAAGTGTCCATCTGTCAGTTTCACCGTTTGCACAGATAACGTCATTGTCGTGTATTCTGAACAACAGTATACGGCCTGATTTGTTGTTGCATTTGTGGTGGGATGCATCTGTGAGAGTGAGTGGTAAGCTTTGGTATAAGGTACCTCACATTTAATCGTGGAGTAATATCCGTGAAGTTTTTTATATAGATGCTTCGTGCGTACTGGTTTACGGTAGGCTAATAACTGTCTCATTTCTGACTCTGGAAAAGAGCATGACAGACGGTAGTTTTACTAGAACCTACTGAAAAAAATGATTAAGAATTTCTTACAACTACTCTGCGATTTGTTTCTCTAGCTCTGTCTTTGAAATTGTGTTGCGTATGTTGAGAACCCTATATGTACGTCTCACTTTCTATTATGTTTCAACATCGAACTTTGAAAATTATGTAGATCGCTTTCTCTGGGAATTATTTCCTCTCCTCTTTGGTTGCTGTGAAATAATGGTACATTATGTTCATTTTCATAATTATTCTCGCGGTGTATACTTCTTGTAGTTCAATTATGTTTCTCGTTCCTTACACTATTGGACCACTATTTAAAAAAAAAATCCTACATTCAGTCGCAGTTTTGTTCCAACATAAATAGACAGCCTGGTGAATGGTTGTTAACGTTCGGTGGCCTGAGTTCGACTAACAGCTCAATAAACTAAATTTCTGATTTTTGTTTTTCGATCATTCCCGATGAATGTTGGTGTGATTACTTTAATAGAGGCCTAGGTAAGTTTACTTCCCATTCTTTGCTATCGATCCTGTCATCTAATATCCTCGCTGTTCAGAAACTATAAAAAAAAAAAAAATTAAAAAAGAAAGCTGATGAAACTGCAATGTTGTTAGAGGTTTGTTTACGCACTCGGCCAATCTTTAAAGCCGTCGCCTTTTCTATTCCCAATAACCATTTCGTTGTAACAGTTACAGGCCTCGTGAAGATCATTCTAAGCCTTCTACATTACTCATAGAGAAGGTATCTTCCTCGAGTGTGACTAACATTTCAGTTCAAAGTTTTAGCTGACGGTCATCAAACTATAAACAGTTTGAATACTTGATCTTCCAGCCTCTTGAACCTAAAATATTACCAGTGTTAAACGTGTACATTAATACCGATGTTATTTCAGATCCAACAAACTTCAGTATTGTGTTTAATACGGACAGAACAAAGAAAGCTGTTTGTTTAGTGGAATACGTGTTGGAGTGATATTCCTACATAGTAAGGACTAGTGTAATAACGTTATGATAGCGTGACATATGAGGCATCTTTTCCGTGAGCAGCTGCAAGCCAGATGTTGCAACAGATATCACGTGTTGCAATCGATCACGTCGCTATTATCGACATAATTTCATTCTACTTACAATAGAACTGGGAAGAATTAATCTATTATCTGTTTATTGGAATCATTTTTGACATGAATATGTTTGTATATCTTGGTGGGTATCTGAATTGAAGCCGTCTCGAATGCGATCCCAACTTAGCCATTATGTCATGTCAATAAGTAAAGTATTGTGGGTTGAGAGGTGAAATTGTGTTGAGTAGATTAGAATTGCGAAACTTTGTGACTTCTACAGTAAAACGTCTGAAGAATGTGATATTATAATGGGGATATTGTGGCCACTTTCCTCTATTGCAAATAAGTCAATTTGTATAACCAACTTTTACGGCAACATTTTGGTCTTAGTATTAATATGAAAAAACTGATATTATTACATGGTTTTCTCTTTAAATGCATCTGACACAATATAACTTTCCTTTAGTAGCGATAATAGGTTCGGTTTCAAAAATGAATGACTGAATGTTCTGCATCAAAAGGAACACCACGTTAATAAGGAAAATAATTCGGTATAGTTATCTGGAACAATCGATACTTTTTTAAGGGTATTTTAATCAAATTCGTGAAACCAAAAGCATTTTCAGCGGTGTAATATATATATACGTTCATTCCGCTTTTAACCACGGTATGAAATAAATAAAAAGAGTATTGGAATAAAATGGCTTTGTGCTATTGGCTGTCAGTGCATTGTGGTCTCAACAGTTAATAAATAATCTCGAGTGTATATGTTTGTGCACGTCAGTCTCATACTCCATAAACAGTAATACTGAGTGATGCGTAATCAATTTTATGGTAGTTTTGGTTCCCTCCATTCACATTAATGGTAGTAAGCCATTAATTTATATTTCAATGAAAATAAAAAAAATTAAAAAAATCTGCAATGCAAGCAGCTAGAGGAATATCGCCATATTATTCACTGGTGTACCGCCGGCTTGTGTTGTGAAAACGCGATATTTGGACGACTGGCTCTGTCGTCGAAATATCGTGTTTTACACCCGTAAAGACTTCATTGCAATTATACGCCGAGAAAGTCTCCGTTCTAAGAACTGGTTCTGTAAGGAAAAAGAAAAAAATCTCTGTGACCTTATTCATACTATCGCATCTGGCCTAATATTGTTTCAGGTTAAATATTGAAATGAGCTTAGAGTAAAGTTGTAATGAATTCGGGACGAAGTGATCAACACGAACACTATCAGCAAAGCTAAAATACTGCCTTCGCTCTTGTTACTGCAATAAAACCTGAAGCCCTCGTAAAATGGGCCACGCCTGTTGATGGTAGCGAGACAAGACCTGTTTGTTTACAGACGGCTGAATGATTCACTCAGCATACCCGACCGGCGGCGGATTGATATACTGAGAGCTATTTGACAAGTGGGAGTGGTCGTGGGTCAGCCAACATGGCAATAAATAAAACGGCCGCCACGAATGCGACACCAAGAACAAGAGTTGTTAACGAATTATTCTTTGTTTCGTATTTCCATAAGTCTATGCAAAAATGTTAATAGAAAAAAGGTTTACGCAACAGTAGATCTGGTAGCATAATTATGAAAGATAATACCACACTGATTCTATCGTACTGATTATATTAGATTCTCGTTTAGATCACGATGTCAAACATTGTTTATTCATTTCGCTTCAACGATACTGCAAGTTAAATCACCTCTAATTTATAACTGAGTTACTATGACATTGTTTCTGTCCTCGGTTACATTTCAGCCGCTATGTCTGTATTATATTGGCTTCCAGACGATTATTGATTGAGTTGTACCATTCTTTAGTGATATAATAGCTTCAGGCTTACTCGGCTCGAAAAACGCTTCTCCCAGCGTTGTTTTTCGTTCACATATTGATATTAAATTATTATATCAACACATGACTGATACAACTTGATTAAAAACTCCCATGAACCACTCCATCCATTATGAAGATGCGAACTACCAATATACCCGTCAACTTCAACCAAGCGGGCCACGCTCAAGTTAGTAGTATTATGCTTTCTAGGCACAGATCTGAATTTGTGATCCCACAACATTGATATTCTTCATGGATGATGGACTTTTCACAGCCGAATTGCTGTGAACAATTCATTGCTTCGCTAGGCACAATCGACATATTTTTTTCACAGCTGACCAGACAGTTGCGTTTTACCAGTGGTTGTCTTGAGTTTCTTCAGCATGGAAGTAATTGAAACCAAGAAACAGATACATGATCAGTGATAACGAAATATTCAGGACAGCCGAAATATAGCTGACTGGACTTTTGACTTGGTGTGCCGCAGCCATTGTATTGAACATCTGTTTACAATCGATTGGTCACCGGTCATTCTTATGCAGTTGTTTGTTAAAGATTTGTAAATGAAAATACCGTCTTTTAACAGTTGTTATTTTATTCCTTTTGAACTGTGCACTAATGATGCCCCAGTCCACAAGGGCGAAAATAACTTTTGTTAAGAGACGGTATTTTCATTAACAAAACTGTTTACAAGTTTCGCAAACACATTCTCCTTTTACTATCGATCGATCCAGATAACTAAATCGAATTAATTTCCTTATAAACGCAGAGTACCATAGTTCTCGTGTGATGCTGAACAATAATGTTCATTAAAAACTGATCATATTGTCCCTGCCATTGGAGAAGCGTATTGTGTCAAACACAGGTAGTCTACAATCAGACCTCAACATTTCGTAACGTGATGTTTCTGACACCATTTCTAGGATTTAAATCAAAATAAGCGTAGTATCACCGTATTTTTTTTTTTTAATCTGTCCATAGTAGTTGGGAATTGTATATCGGGTCTTCTTACCCGATGCCACGACTGAAAAGCTACTACTGTGAAAGATCAATCAATATATAAGCGAACTGCAGATAACGTGAACAACTAGCGTAGAAGGAAAGCACTCTAAAGATGTGAGAAAATGAATGTGTTGACACATCAGCCATTTTTGCTTTTGGCATAAGCGCAGTTTCAGTGGTGTAGAGCCATGGCATACAGTTATCTTCAAGACATCTTGTTACATGCGTTATGTTTTAGCTTACCCATTGGAAAAGATATTTATGTCGGGAAACATTTCCCATACTTGGTAAACGAATGATAGAACTCCATGGGGAAAAAATTGCTTAACCAACTATTTGTGGAGTTTATCTGCGATTTTTTATGTATGCTGCACTTATAACTTGCAAAAGATCTTAATGAAAACGTGTTGTTTGCTACTGAACAACTCGAAAGTTCAGTACATTCTGCCTTGAAACGTATTTTGAAATACCTTCTACTTTAAAAACTTTACTCATGAATTACTTTTTATCATATTGTTAGTAGCATATGTATATTAATATTCATGAAATCAAGGAGGTGGAGTGATATTTCACAAGTTCCCCTATATAAACTTGTCTGGCGCAGCAGAGTGCTGCAACATTCTTTTTCATAGACTCTATTGGCTGTGTGACAATCTCTGCAAAAGATATAGCCATTCGGCTTTTTAAACCACATTTCTCTGGAATCTGAAGGAGCCTGATCTTGGATTCGAATGCACTTGTTCAGGATGTATTATAGATTATTGATTGGCTTCATATGGGATGAGCGTGCTGGTGACACCACTCAGCGGTACGCCTCAGAATGAAGTTTGACCTTATTATTGACGGTGTGCGCTCGATAGAACGGTATACCATTCCGCTGGAGACTCAAGCAGCTTGTATACTGGGTTTTCAAAACAGGATTTCGTGGCTTCGTGAAGAATACAACACACTCCAATACTTTTCAGTCCAAGGTATTCTGTGCAGTCACTAACACAACAGCCGCCTTATGTTGCTTACTCCTTATGGCCCAATTAGCGACCTCATTAGTCTAGGAAAGAATAATGTTGACAGAATCAGTACGGTAAATGTTCCGTTCCATAGAACACAGAGTCTACAAACCGGCATTCTGTGTTGCCGTGATTTAGCATACAGTTGGCCGTCTGTTACCTTGCCAAATACTAAGATCACTAAACACTTAACACCAGTGACCATGTAGTCTAAAGTGGATTAGAAATTTTCTATTAATTATTTTTGATATGAGATCGCGTATGCTGTTGGTTCGTGACACGACTGCTCACAATGGATACTGGTTTTGGTATTTCCAGGTCATATGCTAGATGGACCTGTTATCGACTCTCAGTCCCCTAAATCATGACTACAGTCATGGTGTGTCGTCTGACTCGCTAGACTGATTACAGAAACTGAACAGAGCTTGATGGATGAGCGGTAACGCTCTAGACTCGCATTCGATAGCTCGCAAGATCGAATCCCCGTCCGATCATCCAGATTTGGGTTTTCCATGGTTATTACAACAACCGAAGTTCATCAAAGACACTGTTGCTCAGTGAGAGCTCTCTCGTAGGATATGGCTGAGATTTTAAATGCTCATAAGTTTGTTTTACCTTCCATTCATTAATTATATCTTCTTATAATACCAATTTTTGGTACGTTTATTATTACTGCAGCGTGAAAACTATTCTGAATTGTATCTTCCTGGATTTCCGAATATATGTGCGACATGTTGTTTCTAGACCCAAGCAGGTTGGCTCGGAGCGTTATAGCTCCGTAATATTGGACTTAGGAAGAGACTATAAACGCGATTTTAGATACTCATTCGCTTTGTGTGGTTTCACGGCTAGTCAAGGACTAGGTCATTACAGCCGGGAGTCAATTTTGGACAATCACAAGAAGAAAATCAGTGCTGATCTTTTGAAGAAACCGTTCAAGCTTCACCAGAAGTAGTTTCCTTCAAGTAAAAGGTCTTACAAAATGTGGCGAAGTCGTAAGAAACTTTGAAGAGACAGTGGAATTTGCTGGATTGGCTTGCGCTTCTCAGCTGGTTCCAGAAGACCAAGAAACAGGAAAGGCTGGGTGGAACGAGGGCAACGCTCTTAAGGCGCCGTGTCTGGAGGTCGCGGGTTCAAGGCCCGCCACCGCCCACGCTGCCTGCCACACTGACTCACACTCCGCACTGCCGTTCTTTTGTTATCTGATGGCAGCGCCCCGGCCAAGTGACTCGCGTCGTAGGCGTCACCACCAACAGAGAGCAGATAAGAGCCCAGACAGATGGCGGACGTTACGCGCAACTGTCCAATAATTCCTTACGACCAGCTCGGCTTTCTATTACATAGCACCTCTGAATACTAATTGCACAGATCGATATTCAGGAATTCTCCTAATAGGCCTATCAGTTATGCTTTGAGTGTGGGTTGTTTTTAAATTCTAATTAGGTTAAGACTTTGGCGGGACTTCTCGTAATAACATGTTCGGTGTAACTGACTACGGACCTAGCGCGGTGGGTGAGTGATAACGCTCTGGCATCGCATAGGGGGGACGCGGCTTCGAATCCAAATTTGGGGTTTTCAGCGTTTCCCCAAATCACTCCAGGTGAATGCCGGGGTGGTCCCTTCAGAAGGACATGGCCGAATTCATCCAGTTCCTTACCCTTAGTACTTTCAAGCCTCTAATGACTTCGATGTCGACGACGCGCAAAGCAATAAGCAAGGGTAAAAAGAAGCCCTTGAATATGGGAGCAGTTAGATTTTCTACAATACCAAAGGTGAGCTCGAAATATCAGATCCAATTTATAACCACAATGTGTAAAAAAAGATTGCCCGTTTTTTATATACAGGTTACGATTTCGGTAAATTTTCAACGCTTCGGGTTGTCTGTACTGTTACTGACTTACCGTTAACTGAGATATTTGTTCTTATCAGTTATTTCTGCCTAGTTCAATTTTGTAAGAATTTTTAAAAACGTATCATCTACACGCAGCAATGCCGCGTAACCAGCCAGTGTGGCTCGGTGCGCTTCACACTGGATGGGGCACGAGCCCACCCCCCCTTTTTTTTCCTTAACCGACCATCCTGACAGCCATCAAGGCAAATCACGATGTGGTCTCCAAACCAAATCCCCGCGCCATAAACCACACATTTCACAAACAAAAAATTCTCTTATCACAAACAGTTACACATTTCGCAGACAGATGATAATAATTCATTTCATCCATTAGTAAGTATTACCTCCTGGCAGTAAGTATAAAATGCTTGGCGACAGCAAGGGCATGTGGCTGTAAAATCAAAGCTCCAAATTTGACCATGCCAATAATCACTAAAACCTATCAAAGGCAGTTGACCCTTTACGATGGGAAAAGTTTGCGAAGAAGAAGAAGAAGAAGATGCAGAAATGCCTAAAAATAAATTCATAAGATTTTTAAATATTATTAATTTCTTCTATGTAAAATTACTGACTGATATTGGGAGCTGAGAGGATCTTCTATTTCGTAATCACCGTGACAAAAAATCATAAATAAATTGCCCATTGTTGTTATATGGCAAACTGATAATTAATTAAATTGATAAATCTACCAAAGCTTTTAAAATGTTTTTTCTAAAACAATTGCAGCTCAATTTACGGTACAATTTAATCAAAATCGAATTAAAAAGATTTGTGCACTGAAGGTTCTTCTGTTCTTAAAGAAATTATGAAGTCAGATTAAATTATCTATCCTTGATAAAAGCAACCGAGAGGGAACACCAGGTGATTTTTTTAATTTTCGTAACATGGGTACGGGTTAAAATTAATTCATAAAATATTTATTGCGCTTCAGGCACCAACCAAAATGGTATCGCCTTGCAGTGAAGTTCTACGTGCCGCTTGCTGCATTTGAAATGACTTTGTCCACTCCGCAGCCAACAGAAAAACGTCTTGATCTGACTTCGAACTCCAGAACACAAGCGCCGTTCCGGTCATCTTGTCACTTAGTCACTTCTACCATTTCAGTGCCAAAGCCGTGAAAAGTTAGTCGCCAAAATGTCACGTTGTGTTGGCGCCTCTTCAGAACCTGACAACAGGTGGCTGCAGACGGTTGACACTTTACTATGTTTTTGTCGTCGGGCTGTCGCGACAAGTTGGCGCCCAAATCCCACCAAGCCCATGTGTTTTACATCTGTTCCTGGATATCTCTTTCGAGTTTGATATTTCTTTTGTTGAAGCGGAACTTTTTTTACGTCTTTAATTGAAATACATCAGAATAATTTCATCGCGTTTCATTGACACTTGACGTCATCTCAGCATCATATACTGCTTCTTATTTTTTAAGTATCGGTTCTTTAAACTCGCTAGATGCGAGTAGAATAGCAACACGGTAATCGACAAACAATAGAACCATTTTATGGCCTATAAATGTATTACTGGGTACAACATTTTATTAAAAATAGGGAACTTAAGTCTGACTAACATAACAGCATACGGAAAACCGTGCCAATGAAGTGTACAGCGTTAAAAATAATATAATTCATTGCAGTACCAGTTAATTATCTAAAGTTCGTATTAAATTCTGTCCCCAACATACAGCTCAGAGATTGCATTTTTACACGGTCACATTTTAACGGTCATCTTGTGCGACACTGGCATATGCAAAATGAAAACTTAAACAGAAATACTTACGTCATAGCGTGCTTCACATTGCCCGTCAAATGACTTAAAATCTAAGAGTATGAATTATTCGAGCTAAAGGAATTTACAGTCCCAATATTTCTTTAAATTTCTTTTTGTAAAAAATATACCCCAATCAGTTTCATAATGTTCGATCCTTTTTACTAAATGAAATAACTTTCTGTGAGTGAATGATTTTCGCCACGTTCTTAGGATTGTTTACAATTCTAGGAACATTTCCCTCTTGGAGAAGTCTCGCAAAAACTGTCTTTCCGGATATGCGGATACAACTAGAAAACCATAACAAAGAACTTAAAATGATTAATATTAGCTTACAATAACAAAGAAAACACTTAATTAAAGACGTATTTGGATAAAAACACGAATGCTTAGAAAATCGTAAATTTTGCAAAACTTGTAGTGTAGGAACTGTAAATTAAAGGTTATTTCAAAATACAATAACAAAAAAAAGTCGCTACGAAAGAAAGCAATTCACTAAATACTAAAGCTATATTTTCTTTACGGCCTTTCATAAGGCATTTTATAGGGTTGCAATATGCTTACGCGTTTTCTAAACAAATAATTAGTACTTCCTAATTCACTTTTCTGATGTACAGTGAGAAGATAAACAGAACTTGGTAACTGATATCTTAGGTATTTTGATATAGCGTTCATCAGTGTAGTCCGTTCTTGTAACTTGTAACATGGTTTGATGCAACAATTATATCGTTAATCAGACAGTAACGTTCAGAGAGTTTTTTATTATTATTATTAGCACTAGTAATTATTTGGGTAAAAAGATTTTTCATGGAATTGCTTAAAACATTTTCTTTTCAGTTTTTTTGCTAAAAAAAAATTTGTGTTTTAGGTGTGATATTAGTTATCTGTTCAAAAGGAAATCTCGCTTCGACTTATCATTGTTATAGAATACTAGCATTTGCCCGCTGCTTCACGCGCGCGTGCCTTGGCTGGTGTAGAAATTATTTACCGATTTTATTCTCATATCAGACATTAACGTGGAAAGGCATGAACTGTTAATGTATTCTGAATAGTTTCGTTTTGTTTCGGTTAATACGTTAGGTTCGGTTTTCAAACTGATGTCAGAGAGTTGTTTTATTCATATTTTAACATGATGCAATTGATTCAATAGTAGAAAAGGTTCCTGTTGTAATTATTGTGCGAAGTATAAACATTTATTGTTTAGAAAGGCTTTCACGGTTCAAACGACGTTCTTTCTTCTGTGCGCTTTCAGAAGCTATGGATTTAGCGTATAGAACCCGGTTATAGGTCAATCGCTTTTCTCGGTGCAGGTTACTTTCATTTGCTCTAGCTATTTCATCTAGTTCTCTTTGACGTTGCAGACGATGTTGTCGGTCTATTTCACTCTCATTTAGCCGAATATTATTTCTGAAAGCGATATTTAACTCAGCTAAAACATAATATTTTTAAATGCTGATATGGAGGATTCCACGTTAACCGTGGTACCGAAAATTTAAATGGATATATAACAGTTGTAACGTTAAGAAAGCTGTTATTATAATCATTATGTGTAATTTTTTTTTGGCGATTTTATGTGTAAACTTTGCCTGGGATTATATAGCTAGGGATAAGCTTTGTTAAGGATGTATCTGTGGATTTAATGAAAAATATTCTTTCCATGATACTTAACTAAAAAAAGTTTACTTTTAAATGTGGATACCGAGGATTGCAACATAACCGCGGTGCCATAAATTTATGTAAATATAGCAGTAATCTACGACTTAGTCCTCTTGGAAGTGTGCTGAAACATAAAAATTCGTTACCAATAATCACAGCATCTCAATTTTTCTGATTTATTTATTTTTTGTTGTTTTTTATTTTTTGTTGTTTGGATATTGGTTTTATTTTATGTTGATACACCATCAATTATTCCTGCTTTAAAATAGAAATTTACGTGAATTGGAGCTACTCTTGATTTCAAATCGTCGTATCATTACTGTCATTATTTCAGTCAGATATAATTAATCCACAAATGTCGAGATGTGATCATGGTACAGTTTATGTAGTAACGTGCATGTAACTGAAACAATTATTTCTGAGTGGCAACATTATCGCAAGTTGTGAATCGCTTGAAATGCAACCTGACAGCTGATATGATGCTTTGTTATAGGCCTAAGAGACGATGCCTGCAGCTTTATAATCTACGCGGTGTAGCATTAGGATATGAAACATTTTAATTTAAGTTTCTTTCAATATAGCCGTATTTTCTATGTAATTATTTCAGTCGCATGTAAGTACCTGGCGAAACAACCGCCTGGACCAGATGACAATTGACTCGTTTTGTTTAGCATCAGGCATAACGGGTTTAGTTTTAAAATTTAGGCGGTGTAGAATAGAATTTTAGGATGCCTAGTTATATTTGAAATAAAAATTCGTTACCAATAATCACAGCATCTCAATTTTTTCTGATTTATTTATTTTTTGCTGTTTGGATATTGGTTTTTATTTTATGTTGATACACCATCAATTATTCCTGCTTTAAAATAAAAATTTACGTGAATTGGAGTTAATCTTGGTTTCAAACCGTCGTATCATTATTGTCATTATTTCAGTCAGATATAATTAATTCAAAAATGTCAAAATGGATCACGGTACAGTATATGTACTAATGTGCATGTAACTCAAGCAATTATTTCTGAGTGGCAAAATTATCGCAAGTTGTAAATCGATTGAAATGCAACCTGGACAGTGATGACAGCTGATATGCTTTGTTATAGGCCAAAGGGACGATTCTTTTAGCTTTATAATTTACGCGGTGTAGCATTAGGATCTGAAAAAAAATTTATTTGAGTTTCTTTCAATATATCCGTATTTTCTATGTAATTATTTGAGTCGCATGTACCTGAATTTTCGGATGCCTAGTTATATTTGCACGTTATAGCCACGAGACATATTAATCGAATAAAGTACTTCCAAATATGTGCAATTCCGCACAAGTCATTATGAAAGAAGTATGTTTTATTACTTGCTGATATTTATAATAGCTGTTTTTCAGACATCGCTCTTCGAGAAAAAACTGAATTTTGTATTAAGTATTGGCTTATTGTGGCTGTATTGTACAGAATTCACGTAGCAATTTTGTTCCAGAGACAAACTGTATAACAGTCTACCAGAGACAATACGTCTTCAATATTTGTAATACAACTTTTTCGTAATTCAACAAACCTGTTACGATTCAAGTAAATGCTGATTATACTTGATTCACGTATTCTTTTTATTTTGAAGTACTGCGGTCCAGAAAAATGAATCGCAGAAGTAAAAAAAAAAAAAAGAAAAAAAAAAAAAAGGAAATCCTACATTTTGTCAGGTCTCTTTATGAAAGGAGTGATCGTCTGAATGTGTATAATTATCTGTGGTCTACAGTTTCACATTTCTGAAGTTTTTTACTGACTTTCTTCTTCCCATGGTACATATTAGTCGTTAGCTACTTCTGCAGATGTTGATCAGCAACATTAGCTTTAAAAATTTGGAAACACCATGCAAATTGATGCGGTAGTTTTTGCGTTATTAGAGATCAAGCCTCACTACAAACGCAGCTTGCTTACAGATTTATAATAGTATAGATAAGATTTTCCGTATGTGATTTTCGGAAGCTTTCCTCAAGTGCAGCGGATATTATCTTAGCCGCTTATCACGAGTTTTCAGCACTTTTTTGTTATCATGTTTAAATACAGCTATGATTTTGGTTAAAAGCACGAGTCATATATCGTTTGCGGGATTGAGTGGTACTTCGGACTTCTAATATATTAAAGAGTGAGAAAAGGTTTCAAGAATTTTTAGTTTAAGTAATTAATAATTACAGAAATTTGAAACTAATATAATTTCTTTTAAAGCAACTTTGTTAAGTTTCTGTTCATATTCAGAAAGTCGGTTCTTAAAACATGAAAAACGTTTTGATTCGTAGTGTGAGTAAACTTTCTGTGTTCTTAAGCAATACATTTGTTTCTGAAAACGTTGTGAGGAAATAGCGTTATGTATCATCAATGTTCAAGTCAAACAAACAGACGAACTTAACTCTCTTCCTCATTCCTCCAGAGATATTCGGCGTTGGTCTTTACTCATTTCTGTTTGCTATGACAAGAGTTTGCAGTTAAACAAACGTACCAACGAACCGGAATCAAATGCAGCTCCATTTATTTTCAGAAACTCTAATGAGCAAAGAATGTTCTAACTGCACACAAAGAACCAAAGGCTGTTACCGTTGCTGTCTGCTGCTGCTTGCTACTCTTTAACACTGCTTTGTTTGTTCGTTCAAATATTTGTAGGAGGGTCTTACAAGGCTGACCTCTTTCTTTACGTACGTCGAATGAGTTGTGAATAGCATTAACAACGACTCATACAGATTTCAGAGGCACTCCAGGAAGTGCACACACCTGTCCACAAGCAAAATTCCTTATTATATTCATGATTGCTACCAGTTAGCTTCAGCAATCGAATACATATTTCTTTCATAAACAGTTAATTCTATAAAATATGTTTTATTTTCTTCACAAAACTGAGAGTGATTTAAATGGAACTATCTGTTGTATTTTGTAATAAGCTAATCCCAAAAAAATATTACTTATATGACTGATGATAGTTATTCCAACTAAAGGATTTGCCTATGCATTGGAATTATAATATCCAGAGAAAAGCTGCATCTTGTGTTAAACAATTCCAGAACTCTATAACGCATGAGTTAAATCGGTGTTATTTCTTATACTTTACGAGGAGATATTCACCAAACCATTATTAATATCGTCTCTTAGTCAGTACACGCTTCAAGTCGATGTCTTCATTTGAATATAATCGAATCGTGAGTTGAAGCGGTAAAGAATGTGCGCGTGTGGTTCAAAAAATTCTTGGCGCTAAGGGAGCGTTCATAAACCACGTAGCTCCATTTTGGCCTCCTGTGAACCCCCTCTGCCCCCCACGTAGCCCTGTTTTTCTCCTTTCAGACTATCGTAAATTACACACGGGAATGATTAAATCACGGTAATAAATATTTACATGCTTCTGTGAGTTCTGTATCTCATTTTAACTGTCACAAATAATTTGAATGAAAAGCTACGTGGCCTGGCTCGGACCCCCCCCCCCCCCCTCACGTAGCCCAGCGAATCCTCCCTCCCTCCCTTTTTTTCTTAGACCGAGTCACTTAGTTTATGCGCAATCCCTAAGCGAACATTGCGTACTTAACCCAAGTGAATTAAAACCAAAAGCGAATAATCCAGTTTAGTAAACAATTGACAAATCAGTGAATTGATGGTAAAGAGTTGGATACAAGCTTTGGAGAATGATGTGATTGCTTTCACATTGAATCACACAACAAGAACGTGTACATACAACATGTACAGGAAAATATTAAACATTGTATATTATTGCTGAACAAACATCAGGCATTAGATTTTTTAGTATAAAGTATATCAGAAAACGAATATTTATTCTGAACAGAATTTGATAATTATGAAACGCCATTTCAAATTCAACAGATAATCAGTTAATACGGAATTAAGGGACTAGGAATGGTCAAACATGTAATCTCACACATCGTGGTGAAGTTATAATTCCATAAATTAATAATGATGTGATGAGAGCTACAAGCTAAATTAAACATTAACTCTTTAACATTTCTTTATTGTACTATGTTTGGTAGAAGAATCTTCATTTGACATTTGGTGCTTTCATGAAATAAATTGGCAAGTTAATAAATGGCTAAGGGCACAACGAACAAAGTTAGGCTACTGGGAGCACGAGGCTCAATGAACTTCGATTCTTTCACAGGTTCGTTACTGGGTCGGCAATTATTATGACAGGAAAACAAATATGTAGTTCGGAGATCCTTGAATTGTGGTGCTATCCATCTCAGCGTCTTGACTGTCATGCCTAAACAGCGGCAGCTTAAACTAAAGTGATGGAGTCGGCACCAATTGTAGTAGGCATAATGACGCAATGAAATAAACCATTGTAGGAACGGCATCGCAATATCTGGGAGTTTCGAATCAGCTGATCTAGTTAAAAGGTTGTTTCCACTTATGTTTATTAGTTGCAACCCACGCAGAGATACTAGGTAGGCTCGAGCTATTCAAAAACTCTACACATGATTCAGACTGAGTCTACGACTCCACACATTAGCATTAAGAGACGATAAAAGTGTTCATCTACACATCAGCAAACAGATTGATTTTGAAGTAGGAAGAAATAGGAGTGATCTACTCAGATGTCTAGGCACACTCATGATTCGTATCCGTGGTAAGAGCCAACACAAGAGTTCAACCTGAGATATGTCTACCGAATGAATGTTGAAAGACGATCTCTAACAACTCCGTGGCTTTGGGACCTATCCACGAGTCCGTTATTTCGTAAAAACTGGCCAATAATTGGCGCTATAGACCACGCTTATCATTGTTCAAACCATTCCGAGTATGTAAGTCGTTCCACTATTTTTCTGCTCACGTAGTGATTTCGGACTTTCGCGCTCTGCAGACGCAATTCTCCATTAATACCGTGGAACCCGATCGTCTGGAGTCAAGTCAGGGTATGACTAATCCCGACAGGTATTCTGCACTGCACACAATCACCAACAATTTTAATTGTTCCCATCTATCAATTAATCAAAGTACGCTCAGTCGTTGAGGCACTATTAAAGCAAATAAAGCTCACATCCAACGGAAGTTCTACGAAAACTCTGAATGCAATTGATGAAACTTTGCGTTCAATGAAACAGTGCACTAGATATCTTTTGGGTTAGATTTCATAAAGTACACCACTGTTCGTGAATCATCTAGAAATGGTCTGAATCATTCCAAAATCGGAAGATGTGTTGAACAGTGGAATTATAATAAGAGCAGAGAGATGGCGTGTATGCAGGTTCAGCACCGCCCTCTTTTGTGTTACCGAACAGGTCAGTGTTAGGCGAAGCTCAGTCGGTGCAGAGACGTAAAACGAAGTGGAAACGTGCAATAAAGTAGCGGTATGCCTCGTCGACGTCAACGGAAGTGTATCAGCGTGTGAGTGAGTTCAACCGTGACAGAAAAATTGGACTCCGGGAAACAGAGTTGTCGTACCGTGTCATTGCGGCTCGTACAAGACATGCTGTTACAACAGTGATACGTGTGTGGAACCAGTGGATAGAAGAGTGTCGTACCCACCGACGAGCTGGTACTGGGTCACACAGTGAAATTACAGCGTGGGATGACGAATGACGACCAACTTGTCCACATGGCTATAACCGACAGAACAATTACGTTCAATTGGATTACTGAAACGGTTCTGAACATGTCTGCATCGACGAGCTGAAGCGGCCTGCTGAGGGCTACACTGGTCATTGCGTCGGCTTCCACTGATGCCTCAGATTGCAATGGGCACGTGAACGCCGCCGCTATTTGTAGCTCATTTATGCAGCAATTTATTCTGTACCTAAATCTCCTACCCGATCCCCACATTGAGTTGATTTCCTCCAGACCGTCCACTCAATATACTGCACTGACTCTACTGGAGATCGGTAGTTTTAAGGTTTGGCATTCGGATAGACGAGGTTTTGGAACCTGGTCCATCCATCCAGATTTCAGTTTTACATGGTTTCCCAATATCAGGCAAATGGCGAGATGGTTGATACAAAAGACCACCTGACTTTCCGTTTCTTATCCACAATCTTTTCCCGTTCTGTTATCGATGAGCCATTGAGCTTAAGACCTAATAAAAAATAATAATCTCTTGCCAGGCATGTAAGCCAGGCATGTAAGCAGGTGAGCGGCTGAGAGACATAAATTTTCCAAACTCTTTATTACTTTAGAAACATTCATTGGCTATTTGTAACTGAATGTCGTTCGTTTAGGTTATGGTAGGCCATTGGAAAATATGTTTGTAGTGGTCAGACTATGAAGTAGAACTGCGCACGACCAGTATTGCAGATACCTGTTCCATGGAAGGCTGTCCTATCAGAAGCCTGAATTAATAGCTGGTGTCCGGGGAACTATGTCGCAGACAGCTTGCGCCCTAGGTGTCCGGTTCACGGGAGCGCTCCTGCCTCCTAAAAGGAAGACATCAAAAGGCACCGCTCCCTCCTCCCACGCAGGTCGGGTCAGGTCCGACCCAACGGGTTCCGCCCAGCACCGTACTTGGCAACCAGTGTATCACAGGCGCGTTAAATTACCAACTGTCACGCTAAATCAAGATCTGAAGAGACGGCACGTCCGTTGTATGGATTCTAAATACGATCATTACTCAACAGCACAGACTGTACTATGTATTATGTCAACAGTGAGCATTTCTTGTATCTCTCAGTGCCCCTCTGGAATTATGTAGGCGATTGCGCTTACTTGTTTGCTCTCGTCTGACATTAGCATTCTTGATTTGTGTACAAATGTCAGACGATGCTCTGCAGCTTGTCATCGCCCTGAACTGCAAATCACTGCTTCATTCACTTCCGTCTGGACACAAGATGCAATTGATAAAATAGCAGTTCTCGGCTGTATTTAATTTGTAGTATATTGACATTCTCTGCTTCCATATCTAAGCAGTCATTCAGTTGTTCTTAACTTGATGCGTGTTACTCAGAAAACAAGGCTACTTAAAAAGTAGTAGTAAATTTGCTTCACAGAGACGGTGAAAGTTGAAAAGATGAAAAATATAGAACAGTTTCATTTCTACATTCTTATGCAAAGTGTTTCGAAGAAATCAACCATTTATGATTCTAATAACAGTATAAAAACTTAGTCCACACTCCACAACCCGAAGTTTGGTTGGATCCTCCCGAAGGAGGCCATGGTGTCAGAGGATGACGACCAGTTTCTTTCACCTAGAACCTACAGTTTTAGAAAAAAAAAGCAAGCTCCTTTATCACTGAGTTACCAGAATGTTCATTGTCAGTATACTAGAGACGAAATATAAAGAAGGTATATAGTGTGGTTTAGTTACATTGTTTGACTGCATACAGTTTAAAGTTATCTTAAATTAATTAGAATGCTAATGACTAAGCTATTTTTATTTTAATGTAGAAAAGAAACCGTACTCCAAAAAGCAAACAAACACAGGTGAGATCATGAACTAAGAGTAACAAAAGTTAAACAATGTATTATTGGCCTTCAGTTGTTATTGACTAACTTAATGTTCTCCTCCTTATGGTCATAGAGGATAACAAAACTATCACGCTTTTTTCTGATGGTACATACTTCTATCTCAAAAGCCCAAATTTCGAGGACGTAGCAAATGATATTCTGAAGAAAATAATAGCTTATTAATTAGCTCGTATTAATAAGACAGAAGAAAGCTATAATTCGATTTTTTAACTAAAAAGAACCATGGTAATCATTTTTACGAAATTCTTTGGTGTATACGTGCGTAACAAACTGGTACCAACATTTTCAATGACTTCTTGGGGTCTGTATTTTTACAAAGTTGCAATTTTGTATAATATTTCAATAAAAACATCAAAGACCATACTGGTATATATTGTACATTTTCATTATGTGGTATGGCATACTTAATGAAAAGTTAATTTCTTCCTAATCGCAGAGATGTTCTTCAGAAAGGAGGCCAAACCCGCTAGCCCGCGAGCACGATGCAAAAATCTGCTTTAATGTGTAATGAACCAACATCTAAGCAATGTGTAAACAAGGGCAACTTAAACGTTTCGATCCAGATCCCGCAGTACTTAGCTGAACGTTCTCGCAGCATGTGGGTCATTGCCTACTACACATACAGATTAATTCTGCAACTGTTGCCTTTAGTGTACTCACAAAAGAAATGAAAATCACATTGTAAAATCGTAACAGTTTAAAACCTAAACCGAGTTCATAAAAGAATTTTTGGTTCGAAAATAAAAAGATGACAGAGAATGAAGTATGGTGCAGTGAAAAATAAGATATTTATAATTACTTACATACCACGAGTAAAATAATTATAATTAGTAATTACTTTTGATTATTTAGATGTCAGTGATCGAGTTAAATAGCTAATGAATTTTAATAATTTAATACTAGCATTGTTACCTACATTAGTAAATTTTGTTTACTATCATATATCTTCTATTACATGATTGCTTGTTGTATCATGAGACGAGGAGCGTGTCATCTACGAGTCATGTAGAAGCAAGACTTTTTTTGAACCGCTGACATCTGATTCATGGCTATAAGATTTTACACAGGTTCAATTTATCAAGATGCGTCCACAAACGGGTCCCAGAGAGTACTAAGGTCACGCCTGGTTCAGTGACAGCCGCTCAGTTGTGTGGTGACCGGAATTCGTAGATAGTGAATCTTTCTCGCAGCAGCTTTCTTATCGCTTTGGCAGCGGTGTGCTTTGCATCAAACGCCTTATTATGCAGATGTACTGTCACGTGTAATACATTGGTTCCACATATCAGAACTCGGATGTACTACGATACATCATTTACAATCGTCACACCGCATCAAACACGGAAGAAATCCATTTACGCTGCCACAGAAATCGTTTCTGTGGCGGAGTCTCGCAACCACGATATGCTCAGAGTAGTCGGAAATGCTGCATTGCATAAGCTTTGCCCATCGACATATGGCGCAGTGATACGGAATTAACTCGACTTCTTCTCCTTTCTAGTACACAATGTCATACTAAGATTTATTAGCGTACAAGCTGAAAGTGTTATTTCATCAAAAAATAAGGCCCTATTTTACTGTTCGTTTCAAGTCACACATGCTCATTTTATTTCAGGACAACGTTTGAAATTCGCCAATTCCCTTGTTTTTAACAAACTTATCATCTGGACGTATTACGTGGATCATCCATCAGTATTAATTCTAGTACCTTATGAAATAGTTATGGAGTGTATCACCATAACACAACAGGATGACGTATAGCACTCTGCCCACATGCCAGATGTAGCACATCATACCTCCTTTGGCTAATGGCCTCAGGGAAATTTTTTTATAAAATAAAAATACAGGATTTCCGACTGATTTTTCTGGTGATAAGTGGCGGCGGGTTACTCATCAGAATGCTTGCTGTAAACCACTACTTTCATTCCCTGCAGCTCTATTTTAAGGGCAAGGCAGAATGTTTTCAAACAAGCTTCCTTATTTTTACCTGAACTGTTTACTGCCACCGAACGACTGGTATTATGTCTTTTGAGAATAAATCACGGTAAAGAAAGCTGACATACATGTTTATTCTCCGCAAATTCACTTGATACATCACCCATAATTCACGAAGTTGGTCTGAAAAATTATCGACCTTCACCAAAGTTTATTTATGTTGTAATGTTAAAGAAATTTATGTTTAGTTTTATGGAATACTGATAACCAAAATTTTAGTGAGATTTGTCTCGTAGTTTGCTGATAACATCACAATTTAGAGTAAAGGCCAAAAAAAGTAATCTTGATTGAGGAAATCGTAGTAGTCTCTTCTAATCATATTTTAATTTTACTTAACTTAGTGTACCATGTTTGCATAAAAGCTCCGTTGAGTGAATACCAACTGCTTACCAATTGTCTCTTGTTAGGAAGATGTAGGAGTGAACAATGATCCACCACCTTGGGGTTGGAAACCACCACTCTAGGCATGGAGATCAGAAGGCGTTGGAAAACGTCTGCTTTTAGATATCAAGCCCGTGTAATCATCTGAAATAACTATAGCTTCTTCGTGTATTAATTACTCCCTCAATATGGATGGGAATTTCTTAGGGAAAAGTTGAAAGAATTGATAGAAACATTCTACGAATCCGAGTGTGGAATATCAGAAGTCTGAATAAGGCAAATAGTGAGGTTAAATTGAAAAAGGCGCAAGATATCTGCCATGGGGAATATAAAAATTATCACTCCAATTTGTGTTCTATTTACAGTGAACAAGAACGCCTTGGATCACAGAATAAATATTTAAGGTGATGCATTAGCTCTAAAACCAAAGAATGCCCATTTTTAGAAATAAGATGTATACACAAATGGAAAGAAAGAAAAGAAAAATGACTGCAAGAAACATTAGCAGAAGTTGGAAAACAACATTTAACTTCTGAAGATCTAACCGATGGAAGAAATACTCAGAGTAAATGTATGACGGGAATGACCTGGACAACAATATACTATAGAGGTGGAAAAGATGATTCTGATGGTGTAAGTGATCCTGTTTGCATAAATAACTTCAGTACCTAAGTACATGGATTTGTAGAATAGAGTACGAAATGAAAGTGTTCCGGCAATGAATTTTGTGGAACGTTCACACGGAAAGAAGAAATAGAATAGTGTCACATTTGAAGACATCTACTTTAATTAATTTACTTATTTTAGGAGCAGTCTAAGGAGACAAATGTGAATAAAAACAATGATTAGAACAAATGAAGCGGATAATTATGGACATAGGTTGTATTGAAGGCAATAAGCTCGACATAGGAAGAGATGAATGATTGCATCAAACCGGTATAGAAGATATCGAATAGATAAAAATATCGTAAGTTATTAAAAATGCAACGTTCCTTCAAAAACAAACTCACTTCAAGTGGTATTATACCTTTGATCTGGTGCAACGTATACTAAAAATGTTGGAATCTGTAATTACTGGTACCCCTGTTCTAGCGGAATTGTTCAGCGATAAGTTCATAAGATATACAGAATGATTGTGAAGGAGCTTGCTAAAAGTTATTTAAAAACCAAAGGACCGCAGACTTAAAGTTTTGAAGTTGATGGCTCCAACGAAGTCAGGTTTAGTGTAAGCATAATGTCGCCGCTTGTTGAATCTTCCCTGAAACAGCTCCTGCTTTAAATATAAAATATTGTACTACTTACACACCATGCTCTGTTTAATACCAATGAAGAAAATGTAGAGCAAGGGAGCTTCAGGTATGCGCCATGAGCGACTGTGACCAATTACATTATTTCCTCGAATAAAAAAAAAAAGAATATTTCAAGAAAGAGTATAAATAAAAAGGGAATTTACGGCAATGTAGGCCGACTAATGCACGGGAATAATGAATATTTGGTTTGACAATACTGTACCATAGGCCCTATATTATTATTTTTTTTAGCAGGAAACAATGAAATTAATCATAATTTATTTTACTGTCATATGTATGCACATTTTTCTTCTACAGCCTTCCTGTTAACGGTGTGATACTGGCCTTTTAATTACATCAAATTGCATCACTTTTTGTTTCTGGAGTTGTCTACTTAATCGTTTTCAATTATTTGGTGAAAAATTATAAATGAGGATGATGGTGATAATTATGGATAGGCTAACATTGAGCAATTCGACAGGAAACGTAGAAAACAGAAAAATCCCGCAACTATGGCGGTGCAATAGTGTGCCTGCAAAACGTTAATTTGACTTCGTCTGAAATGTAAACCCAACACTGTTGTTGTGTCTGGGACGCGGTATGAACGTTATTCCATTACTTCCGTTTCGGCTAAGAAATGCAGCTTCCAAAATACTTACATAGCAGAGAACGCAATATAACTTGAATGTTTGGTTCTGATTCGTTAAGCATGATACATGCGTTAAAAGTTGGAATTTGCCTTCTAATTATCCATTTTTTTTCTTTCTCTTACTAGCCCTACTATCTGCTATACTCTTATTTATACGACCCATTAATATTGGGTTTTAGCAGTTAATTATTATTTAGCCCAAACGTATCTCAAGATATTCCCTTTTATCTGACGGAATGAGTCTATGATTTGTTTCTATTTCTCCATATACTTCCAAGGTGACCTTAATTAATTTATTGTTAATTTCAATTATATTTTTTTCTGTTAATTCTATCAAATAAAGTAAATACTATCCAATCTTTTTTATTCTAGAAATTGTAATATTTCAAATATAGATGTTATTTTATCAGACAACAAAAGTGACATTTAACAGCTATTGTCAACTCCATAAATTTTTTTTAATATGAGTGATACTAACATCGCAAGTCATATTTTCACTAAAAACTCTCGGTCTCTTGATAACTCTCGACAGAAATGCCACAAAAAAATGCTTAAATATATGTGAACCACGTTGATGGTTTCCATAAGCATCAGAAATGTTGAGGAAATGGTTTGATACAATGTTGAAAGATACGGCCTATTATTAGGAGATAATGCTCGTATTGGTACTAACTTTAAGATACGTGTTCAGTAGTTTGTATGCAGTGTTTCAAAGATTATGATATGTATAGGACAATTTAAAAGTATTATTCTGCTGCTATAATTTCAATGGTGTTTTAAAATATTAACCGTTTTCTACGACTTTGTCCATGGACGTCCAGTGTTTTACCTCGTCAGAAATGGTTGCCAGGCATAGATGGGTTGCAACCCCAGCAAATAAGACTTGTTTGTTGTTTCTACGAAGACTTTAGTAATTATGTAAATGATTACCCGTACTATAGATATTTGTGGGAAAAGGGTTCGCAGGTGTAACTAGGTGGAGAGTGCCGATAATCAAGTTGACAGTAGTAGAGCCAAATTGACATGATCGTCTTTACGAAATTTTCTCTAAATCGGTGGAACGGTGTGGTTGAATGCGAAACAAACAAACATCCAGATTCCAAATTTAAATATACAGATTTTTGTTCGAAAATTAAATATTTACCTTGTACTTGCTCTTAATTTAAATATAAGAACTGATAAGTAGACAGATCTTCTTCCGAAAGGGAAGACTGTGAGAAATAGAGCATCATATTAGTCATTAATTTTTTCATGGTTATAAAAAAATAATATGCGTAAATAAAAAGAATTCATGTGCCTTCGCGTGCATGGTATCATTCGACTTAACGAACTGGTTACAGAACATTGGTGCAGAACTTTGGTACAGAACTTTGGTATTCTTCGACATTATACTTAAACTATAAGCTTTTTCATTAATCCCTTTTACCGCTACCATGCCAGCCTTCCCCAACACATGGGGCACTGAAATTACTAACCCGTACCGAGCGTGATGGGTGAGCGGTTAACGTTCTGTCCTCGCATTCTGGAGGACACCGGTTCGAATCCCCGACCGGGCATTTGGATTTGGGTATTCCGTGGATTCCCCAAAACACTCCAGGCAAATGCCGGGATGTTTCCTTCAAAAGGTCATTGCCGAATTCCTTCCCGTTCCTTGTCCCATACCGCTCCTCTAATGACATCGACTTCGACGAGGCGTAAAGCCATAAGTAAATAATGATAATAATAATACTAACTCGTAATAGTGTGGTTCCGATATATCACCAGAATAATCATACAACGAACTTTTATTAAATTTTATAAGTTGCCTCGACGTCACAAGCATGCTCTGATTACACTTTCTTAAAATCTGTCTTATAAAATTAAGGCAACCATGTTTCTTTGGCTTATAGTTGCAATAATGCATTGATGGAGTTTCTGAACATCGCATTCGTGAAAAGCTTTTCGGTGTCAAATTCATAAGATATCTACGGAGGTTGAAAAGGTTCCCGATTTCAATCCTGGTTTCAGCTGAATTTGTTACAGTCCTTAAGTTCACTAAAAGCTAGAGTGGTTCAGATTCCAAGTTAAGTTCTAGATTTGTTCTACCAGACGTTTATCCCGGATAGCAAAGTTAGGTTAAGCGTGCTTGAGAGAGCCAAATCCTTAACCAAATGAAATTATATCAGTAATCCTACCAAACTGTATTCACGAGTTTCCAGTTCAATACTTACATAAACTTGTGTTTTTTAGTATGTATGAATTACTGCATTCTTCCGTTTTTTAATGTAAAAAATATATATTTTATATTTGTAATCGTAGGCTTCCGCGGCCAGAGTCAGTTGATTCTTGGCTGTCCGGGTGGCGCCGGGTCATGTTCATTATAGCCGACGTTTCGACCCCAAAAAAAAAAACTCTAAAAAAATAGTTACGCCACTTAAAGCAACGTTTTGGTGAGTAGTTTCTTCTAATAACAATTAATCAACTATAAGATCAATCAAGGAACCAGGAGACATAATAATGAATACCCCAAAACAATTCTTGTAAAAACAGGTCGACTCTCGTGCTTTTGCAGTGACAAAAAGTTATGAGAACTTGTTCTGAGCCAAGTCCGCACTTTACAGAGCAAATTCTCTTCACTTTGTGAAGCAGAATGATTTCTCTCGGTGTTATGGAACGTTTATTTAGAATTACAAAAAAAAAAAAAAAAAAAAAAAAAAAAAAAAAAAAAAAAAAAAAAAACCACCTCTGATAACTTGGGCATTATGTATACTATGTTTTTAAACTGATATGATGTATTTTAAGGCACCTGAAACTGAATATTTTACATTTTTTATTATTTATTTAAAAAATTGCTTAGATTTAAAAACAAAAATATAAAACTTCGAAATATACTTACGACATGCTAAAAAAATTATTTTGCCAATTAAAATGTTTTTAATTGTTATTTTTATCATTTAACATTAACATTGATTTATTAATTTAATTAACAGACGTTTATTATTTAATTTATCAAAACTTTAAATAACTATGTTTTAAATTGGCGCCAAACTATGAATATCATACGTGCAACATGTCATAGTTTTAGCTAGAGATATACTAAATAATAATAATTCTGTGTAGGCATAAATGTTTACAGAGTTTCTACTCGCTGCGCATTCCGCCTATGCTTTGGCTGCCTTAACCTAAACCGCTTGTGCTCCCAGATACCGGATCTACAGTTTAACGTGAAATCCGAACCAGGGAAGCGTTCTGGCGTAAGCTATGCCAGAGGTGAGGGTCGGGTTAAGGTTCTATGAAAATCCCCGTCGAGACAGGGATTCAAACCGGGGACTTTCCGTTCCTCAGTCAGTCACTTGAACCACTGAGCTATCAGACCGCTATATATTTACTGTTAACATTAGAATGCCGATGACGCGAACTCATAAGATTTTCCCCATCGAAAATTCACCCAACGCGCCTAATGAAGTTTTCACTTCAAAACTAAAAATCTTACTTAGTCCACAAATCGAAGGCTGGTCGAATCTTCCCCAAGGAAATATTCCACGCTATTGTTTCACATGCAGGAAGGCCATTTCCTCTCCTCAGGAATCAGAACCACAGCTCATACAATCAAACACAACTCCTAAAAATTCCTGCTCACCACGGGATCTGATACAATCCTATTACAGCATGTTGGTGACGCCAACTCGCGTCCGACGTGCATACCATACGCGCAATACGTCATAGCATGTAGTCTAAGTGACGAGGAGTGGCGAACTCACAGATTCACTCCCGTTTAAACATCGCCTAACGCGACTAAAGAAGTTTTCACTTCAACAATCTAATTCACTAACATTACATTATGAAACCCGCCAGTGTCGCTCAATTCGCTGAGATGCCGCACCCTGGATCAGGGAGGAATAACGGGACCGGGCACGGGTCCAGGCACTCGGCTATCCCTAATACGGTTTCCTGCAACTATCTAAGCGAATGCTGAATGATTCCTAATCTCCGTCTTATAAAATACGCATTTCAAAAATAAAAAATACACAAGCGTTTCGCAGGCAGATGGCAACACAAGACTTTACAATGGGACCGGTTAGACTTCGGGCAGGAATTGCGTTCCGCCTCCCCCCCCCCTCCCCCCACCGTTGACTCACACTTGCCACCTAAGCAGCGCTGCCATTTCTACGGATTTATCCGTAGATCCACGGATTTTTATGAAAAGTTAGGATTTTCGGATTTTTTTAAAATATCTACGGATTTTTGATACTTTTATCATTTATCGATATCTTTATATACATAAAAATCTCGTGTCACGATGTTCGTCCGGGATGAACTCCGAAACTACATAACCGATTTAGATGAAATTTGGCTTAATATGTGTAATTTAGTCCAACTTAAAAGATAGGATAGTTTTTATCTGGATTATAGACCTCAATATTTATTATTTGCGAAATAAATGTTCATTAAATGTTTGTCATAGGACAATGGTTAGTAATTATTTGTAAGCCACCAAGGTTCAGTGGTCTGCTGGCTAAGTGGTTAGGGCGTCTGACTGGAGATAGAAGGGTCCCTGGTTCGAGTCCCTGTCACGGCGAGGATTTTTATATACACTTAACCCGGCATTAAACCCTGGCGCAGTATGCTGTATGAGGTGAAATACGCCAGGACGGTACTGTGGTTCGGATTCGACGTTAAAATGTAGGTCCCCTGTACCAGGCAGGATGGGCGGGCTAGGTAAAGGCAGCTACGACAGGGGCAGAATGCCCAGCCAGTAGAAACTAGGTCATTACGACCATACATAATTATTACTATAGTTCCATAAGTTTCTAACAGATGGCGACGTGTTAACTTATCTATACAACACTTGGTTAGCTAGGTTGGGTAAACATCCAGTAGATCACGTTCTGTTTCAATTTATTTATGCTACAGTTTATTACTAACAGATGGCGGTGTGTTAATTTATCGAACCATCCAGTAGATGGCGTTGTATTTCGATTTATTTATGCCATATGTGTGAGTTTCTTCAATTTTAATTGTGCTGTGTATTGTGTTATAATTATACTGTATTGTTGTTCATCGTTCGTGTGTCTTTATACCTAACGACAAAGTAATTATACACATGAACATAACATTGAAGAAAACGTTAGGATAAATTCGAATCGTGTAAGCATTTCTCGCTAGCTTATCATTTTTCTTCTTCTTTTTGTTATGGTCAGCTAGAGACCACGTGACAATTTCAATTCCTCTCCTGTTGTTTTTTCTTTCTTCCTCCCCAGTACTCCTTCATTACTGCACTCCTCTCTACCTTTGAATCCTGCCATATTCAAAGTCTGCTATTGAAAACTTTTTCTTACCATACAGTTCACTGGTATTATTTCATTTCAAATCTTTCTAAACCTCTTAAAAGCCTGGTGTCATCTGTGCTATAAATGTATCAAAAAATATCACATTTCTTTTTCTGTTATTTTTTCAATGTTATTTTATATTTCCTCATTAGTTCTTAACTTTTCCATTTTACTGTATTTTTCAATGGACCCAAAAATTCCGGTTTCACCACTGTGTTATGGTGTCTTATTTAAAGCTTTCAGAAAGGCACTTTTTGTTGTAATTCAAATATTTTTCAGTGAAATGTTGCCAAAGAATCTAACCTCGACAATGCATGTAGCAGAGAGGCAAGACGCGCGACGAGAGAGCTCATCAATCAGCAACACAAATCGCGGCAAGTAAGGAAGTTCAAATAATCAGGACAGCTGAGTGTCGTATGCAAGAATCTTAAGAACAGCGTGATGAACGTCTGTTGTGCATCAGGAAAAGATGTATTATTACCACTACCCAATCCGCCAGAACATTTACAATCCTTCTTGCTGGCGAATCAAACGATTCGAAAATTGTTTCTGCTCAAGACACGCAAATTCAATTCTTGCTTCCAGATGACGTCTTTTACGGCAACAAAAATTTGCAATCTTACATCTGATGGACGTCATTTTGAAACTAAATTCAAAATACAATGCCAGGTGTACCATAAGATTGGGTCGTTTATACCGATGCCAAACGATGACCCGAAGTTTCTCCAAATCTATTGGAAATTGTGAGGAACGTTTGAAAACTAGGTGCCAGTATAATTTCATCGAACAAGCAGAAGAGAGAGCAATTGTGGTATTGTTGGAAAATTGTTTGGAAAATAATAATCAACTTATTCAATTGTGTCGCCGCAATTAAAAAATGACAACTTTCAAATTGTCATCAAAGCTGACAAATTACCATCAGGAGAAGACGCTGGCAGATTCAACGCGCCAAACGTAGATGAAGTTGCAGTTTTTATGGTTGGTGACTCAGTTGATTAAAGTCACACGTCAAGATAGAACTGTTACTATAATTTCGGATCTACACCGTTCGTATGACGCACTCCAGTATCCACTGATATTCTGGCAAGGGCAGAATGAATATCACATCAACATCAAACAGCGTGATCCAGTTGCTGGTAAATTTAATATTCAACTATTTAATTCTTTATTTTATTAGTACAGTAGACCCGCGGTATTCCGACCAGGGGCCGGATTATAGTGGGCCCACTATACTGATTTCTTATTCTTTTTTTTACTATTTAATTTATTATTTTTTCAGGTAATAAAACAAATAAAAAAAGTTACTTCAATGAAGTACTACGCCCCCCGATTGATGATTAGACGTAATCAGGATAACTATATCCTTCGATATCGTCAACTGTGCCTTCAATACGTCGTGGATATGTACGTCAAGGTTGAAAACAAGCATTTGCGATTTATTCGATACAACCAGGCTAAATTACGATCGGAGGAATACATCCTCTTACGAAATACTGTTATCGGCAATATTTATGAAAATTTAAACGCCAATGATATCGGTAACGCATTTATTTTACCTTCAATCTACATCGGCAGTTCACGGAACATGCAGAAATATATACAAGATGCGATGACTTACGTACGTCATTATGGTCGTCCAGATTTGTTTATTACATTTACATGTAATCCGAATTGGGAGGAAATACAAACTGCTATTACCAGGCCATAAATCAATGCATCATCATGATGTCACGGCACGTGTGTTCAAACAAAAATTAAAATCATTGATTGATTTAATCGTAAAATATTCAGTTTTCGGTAACACACGTTCCTATCTGTATTTGATTGAGTGGCAAAAGCGAGGTTTGCCTCATTCTCACATTTTGATTTGGCTTGAAGTTAAAATCCGTCCAGAAGAAATTGATCAAATAATTTCAGCCGAAATTCCGGACCCATTAATTGATCAAGAATTGTTTGATATTGTTACCAGTCACTCGATCCACGGACCGTGCGGTGCTTTTAACATGACATCACCATGCATGGAAAGTGGAGAATGTAAAAAGCGTTTTCTAAAGGAATATACGAATGATACTATTACAGATATCGATGGTTATCCGTTGTATCGCCGCAGAAACGCGGAGAATGGTGGCTAAACATTTACAATGCGAATGTCAAATTCTAGAAACCAAGTTGAAATTGACAATCAGTGGGTGGTACCATACTCACCATTGCTTTCAAAAACGTGTAAGGCTCATATTAATGTCGAGTTTTGTAGTTCTGTAAAATCCATTAAATACGTTTGCAAATATGTTAATAAAGGCAGTGATTTGGCCGTATTTGAAGTTCAAAATGTAAATAAAAATGACGAAATAACACGATACTAAATAGGTAGATACATCAGCAGCAACGAAGCTATCTTGCATATTTTTAGTTTTTGCATCCATGAAAGAGACCCTTTAATCCAGCATCTTGCAACACATCTTGAAAACGGTCGACGTGTATATTTCACCGAAGAAAATATTTTCCAAAGAATACTTGAGCCACCAAAAACTACAAACCACAAACTGAATTTTTCACATTGTGTCAAAAATCTGATGTGTTCCACCAATTCGCAAAAACATTATTATATACCGATGTTCCAAGCTATTTTTCATGGAACAAATTAGGTAAAAAATGGTAGCCACGTAAACAAGGAGAACCACATCCTTCGATCGCAGGCATATTCAAAGCAAAGACTTTACACAGTGCATCCAAAACAACGTGAATGTTTCTTTCAGCGTTTGTTATTGGTGAATGTTCCCGGACCAGCTTCTTTCGAATGTTTACGAACAGTTAATGGTCGAGTGTTCAATACATGTCGAGTGTTCAATACATGTCAAGATGCATGTCGCGAGTTGCAGCTGCTGGTAGACGACAATTATTGGGACCTGACACTTGCTGATGCAGCGTTGACAGCCACGCCGAATAGTATTCGTCAAACTGTTTGCAATTATTTTGACAACATGTTATCCAACACAATCTTCGAGTTTGTGGGAAAAATATAAAAACAGTATGACTGAAGATATAGCTGAAATTTCAGTTTATATAAATAAATAAAAAATAATTTATTTATTTATTTTATAAATATCAATTTTTATATAATTTCAATTAAGTAATTTGTAATGAAATGTAAATTAAATTTTTTTATGATCGTTTGTCCTTAATTTCAACTCTCCGTAACTCTTTACCAATTACATTTGAATTACCAAATCGACTACAATGTTTTTGTCTTTATTAGTGAATATTAATTTGACTACTTGAGGAAGTTTAGAATAACATTAATCCAACGTACTATAATTAGTAAGTCACAGCAAAGCGTGACCGGGTCAGCTAGTTTCCTTATATTTCTGTGTTTTTAAACTTTGAGCGTATAGTGTTACTGCATTACAGAATTGTCAATAAGTGTGAATCGTTTCCTTGCAACAGCTCGTGTGAGCCAACGATCTAAATAAAACTCATATTTTGTTTGGTTACAGATTTTATAGATATTAAAAGACTGCAATACAAAACTACTGACGCAATCTTTATACACGGTGACATGCTCGCTGGCACGGCTTACAAAAAAGTGGCTTCCGAGAAGGCTTAACCAATATCCGAGAGTTAAAGGGATCGCAGTTTTTAACATTTCCTATTACAAAATATATAATAAATTTTCTAAATTTAATGTCAAAAATAAATAAAAATGTATGGTGCAGCGGTGATAAAAGTGACGATGTATAAAACATGTTCAGGGATATTTCTTACTTTCAATGTAGAATATTATTTTTGTAATTTTAATGACCTGGAAATAAAAAGTATTCTTAATTTTGACTCTCTCTTCGATAATTATTGTTTCAGTCTTTCAGTTAGGGAGTCTCCGGATTTTTTAACCCAATCTACGGATATTTTAGCGGCCATCTACGGATATTCAAAGCCAAGTGTCTGGCAGCACTGCACCTTAGTTGACCGGTGTCCTGCTGGTCCTTAGTTGCCACATCGGAGGAAGAAGTATTATATATTAGCTAGTAATCTTTTACTGTGAGACAAATATTGAATTTTGCAATGGTATTTATCAGAAGTCCACCAACCTATTTGAGCCGGAATGACAGGAAAGATAAGATTAGAGAAATAAGGTGCCGCAATGATTCTTATATGAATTCTTTTTTCCCTCGTACCATTAGGGATTGGAATGCAAAACAAAGAGATTAGCTTTGGTGCTGAGCACCCTCTGCCACCCACAATTTTATGAATTGCAGAGTATATATGTAGATGTAGAAGTCACGTGTATCAGTTGTACCAATTAGAATGTTTACTTGCTGATCCAACGTACCACACTCAGTATATAGTTCAATATAATAACAAAAAGAGATAAAGGAAAGAAAAAGACGGGATACTGTTATTGTGAGAGAAAAAAAGGTTTTTTTATGCGCTGTTATCATCGCTTCAGTTGTTTTTTGAAATCGAGTTTCTTCAAGGTCAGTTTAATTGGTTGAATGCATCGCGCGTGGTATTAAAGAGTGGGTTTCCTGTTTTCTGCGATTCTGTCTATATCTTTGTTTGAAATCGCGGTAATACTAATTTACGTGGAATATGAATCACGTAACCGCTAGTGTACTTCAAGTAACAAAAAATCACAAGATATGGTCAGTTTAAGGGCCTGCCAAAATTTCCGACCTAGATAGAAATTTGCATCCCCATTCCTTCCGCTCCCCGTGCTTGAAAGTTATAATCGCAGGCAATTCGTATGTTTTTCGAATGTCGTGTGTGATATCAGATATGGTGGTCGAGGAATAGCATTTTACAGATTGTTCATTTTACAGTTGAAGATGGAAGTATCTCATATGCACGTCCAGTGAGTTTATGGACGCGTCTAAAGTGTTCGGTCAATCAGGGTTAACCAACGACTCCAGCATCTCTTTCGCAACGGCGTCCGCTGCACTTGACGCCTCAGCCTTCCTTCACCATGGACTATCACACAGCTGGTAAGAGATCGCTATATCCTTAGAGGTAATTGCTGAAAATGAATCTGCAATTACAGATCATCCAAGAACAAATATATTCATAAATTTACGGAGAGTAGACTGTAGTACGATAATAAACAGAGCATTGCAACTCACGAAAGTCTCTCTTTAGTTATAGGAGTATGAAAAATTCAGAAGAAAATATATCAAAAAAATGTTAAGTAACTACTTTACCTCCAGTGGCAAGCTGCATAGCTAATACAACTTTAAACCAAAAGGTTACAAATCTACATAAAAAATTATGTTACCTTCATACACAAAAAATGAAAACCATCTAGAATATTGTAACTGATTTTAAATAAAGGTTTTCACTCAGTGATTCTATATGGCACTCTATTCGTTACATTTGTATTTACGTTGCAGTTGATTCGTCCTCTATTAAAAATTACCTGTGCAGATTACTTAAACAGAAAACACCCATACATGAGTAGTTTTTGGAATCACTGTAAGGCACGACTTTAAATAAAGTTACATTCTTTTCCGCAACAGATTCGATTTGATTTAGCATGAAAGCTTTGACCTGCTGCATCTTAGAAATTTTTTATTTTTATGCACGAGTGTTTCAAGCGAGAACTTCGATCATCGATTATTCTTATGTTGATGAGAAGACAAAAAAAATTTTTTTTGAAAATATAATTCCAAACAGTCTTCGTTTAACTGAAATAAATTTATGAATCCATAGAATATCCGCATTGCCACTTTAATATTGTTCCTATCCAGATATGACATTCATTGAAGTAGAGTTGAAAAAAAGCGCTACACAAACTCTGCCAAATGCTATTTGACGCTGTCGTGAAAATATGTCGCACTGGAAGATTGATATAGTCTATTCTCCACTTTTGAAGATGATCCGCCATAGCCCCAGACTCTGTGACTTAACGATTCTTTTGGGTCCTTCACACGCAAATAAGTTAAAATTGTTAGTACTAGTATAATGTAAGGGGATGTGCAGTGATTAAATTCGGGATGATTTAATTAAATCATTTCCTGCAGCTTAATTCCATTAAAGTGTGTAGTCCCTGTTACCCATTTGCATTTTCGGTTTACAATACCGTTTCCTTAAGCCTGTGTTCAGCTCCCACAGTTTTATCTATCTATATCTATAAAACGAAAACCGGAAATATTGGTCGTATAAAAACTCGGAAACTACGGGGCAGATTTCGATGGAGTTTTCACCGTTTTAAAGCTTAGAATCCTAATTCACTTGTCTGGCATGTCTTATGTTTCAACGTTAAATGATGTAAGAGCATTAAATGAAATTCTGAACGTATGGTGAGAAATTCCACAGGAGGAATCACTAGATGTCGCATACTCCGCACTAAACACACAACATAATGTCTCTGACCATAGGCTTTAATTAAAGCAATAAAATAACTTATAGTAATAACTATTTTGCACACTAAACAAAACTTTAAGTATTCTTTCTTTTAATTCGACATATTCAATTTTTATAAGCCATAGCTTGAAGTATTCTTTCCTTTAATTCGGGATATCAATTTTTAAACGACATAGAAAACCGTAAAAACAACAGAGATTTTCTTTAAGCACGATCTCTGGACAATATATCTGGCCTTAAGCATTAGTCTTCTGTTTACGAAAATATTATTCCGGATTCACTTTTGATATTTTATCTGCAGAGTAGGATCTGGCGTTTCGAGCCAGAAGTATATCCATTCACTTCGCAACTGAATCAAATGTGAGTTTTTAACATAATCTAGGGTTTTTCAGTAATGTAGTAATGAAATTTCTTAACCAAATTATCGAAGCTTGATATACATGAATCTTTTCGGACGAATGAAAATAGTATACGTGCCAATAAACCACAGCCCACCAGTTTCTTGGTAGGGGGCGGGTGAATGTAAGTTTGCTTTAATTCCGATAAAGTTGGCGCGTATTTTATGAAACTTTGTACAAATGTTTTGCGAGAATATAAATAGGGTACTGGTAAATCTACGCCAACTATACCGGGCAACGCCGGGAACTCCGCTAGTACTGTAATAAGTCAGCTGCAGCTCTTGGATCTTCGCAGTGACGTTCATCATAAGTTAATTCTTTTATAACAAATATCGTCATCTGTTAATACCTGATATTATTCTCCAATAGTACCAGTAGACATCAGTCATTAAAATGAAATCGCTGTGAAAGGGCTCATTACTGGCTGAGATTCTCTACTACAAACGAATGTGAGAATATCACATTTTTATGAAGATTCCAGTGTTCAGTTCACTAGCAGCAGGACTGTGTTTCTGGAGATTGTTTTTTACGCCGTCAGAAAATTTTCTTCTAGATACAAGTTATAAGTGAAGGAATAGGGTATCTCCACATCAACTTGCAAACATTGGAAAATAATTTATTTCCGTATTTGGTTTGTAGCAATAATTTTATTTCCCAATTAACTTCTCACTCCCTGCGGCAAGACAAGAAGTGAGATACCAAACGTAATTTATAGCAGCTTTCTCTTCGCAGCATTAATTGCTCCTTACTTTGTATGCTTGATGTTTATATTTCGCAAGATTTATCGCCTGCAACGCATAACCCGTTTGAAATAACCGACATCAGTAATACTCAATGACACACGAGCTTCTTCAGAGCTACAATGAAAGCTTCATTATGTATTATTCATGAACATCTCTTCATCTTGTAACAAAATATTTTTTGTTTTTGTTTTAGATTATTTAAATCGACCAGCAAACATACATTCTAAAACTTCTCAATAGGAAGGAAGTAATTCCAGCTTAATAAATACAGCCACACCTTGCTCTGAAATAGCTGAGAAGACCATTCGGACCGAAAAATATTACTTACAGGATCGCAGAAATATGGTGGCTTGTACTTTGCGTGAACTGCCGCTTTTTTTTTTTTTTTTTTTTTTTTTTTATGGTGATTTGCAAATGAAATAGTGTCTTATATTATTTGCTTAATTTATTTATTTCAGACGTTAATTTCATCCGTGATTATTACTTAGGTTTTTTTTTATTTGGATATAGTAGTTCATTTGGTACTTTCCTGGACCGAAATGAATGGTGACAGACTCCTTGCCAAAGGATGTACATCTTTATAACATTCATACGTTTGTTAAATCTGATCTTGTCTTTTTATTTATTTAAAAAAAATGAAAAACTCCAATTTAAAAACATAACCCAATTTAATCTAAAAACGTTCGAGTTGTTGATTTAATTTTGATCTTATTTTGATCAGATAAAATTCTATACACACTGTTAGAGTCTTCTGCAAATTAGTTTGAAATTACTTATTGTTTTACAATTATTTTTTCTCCTCTTCTACTCAACCGGAGAGGAATATGCTATCGTATGTCATGGCTTTTATAATTTAAAATGATGAATACTGGAACAATGATAGGATTGACTCTCGAGCAACAGCATACCAGCAGAAATCTAACTTACGCTGTTTTTTATTTATCTCATACATAATCTGCGGAACCGTTTCTGTTGCGGGGAATGTGCAATTAAACAGCTGCTATGCAACGATGGCAGAGGTAACTCCTTTGCTCGTTCTTTGGTGCAGAGAAAGGTGAGACATAAACATTCAGTTGCTTCACTGCTTGAGAAGGGCCCCACCATTTAAATCAGTAGGCACACCAAAAACCATCTAGAACGAAGATGTCACATGATTTAGCCAGATATGTGAAGCTATTCAAGTATTTGGGCGAGTGATAATAAGTTTGTTCTCATCATTGCGTACAGAGTAGTGAGTTAGCCAGACAAACTTGCTGAATACCACAAGTAAGTAAGCTCTGTCACAAAGTTAGGTACTGTCATCTAATTTCTCGTTTAGGCTTTTGTTACGTTATTGGGCAACAGGATTTGTAGAAGTTAGTTTCACTTTAGCCGGGAACTATCGGCTGTTCTTTTTACAGTATTCATGCTGTACCTCATTCCACTTTATATACACTCCCTGCTACAAATCTTATTCATTCTAGCCACCTAAGAAAATGATTGAAGGTCGAGAGGAATTAATCTAATATTTAGTAGTCTTATGGCGCCGAATGTAAAGACAAAGTTGGATAAATCTTTCTTCCGAGGTCACTTACATTCTTGAACTCATGACTGTAATGGTGGCGTTCGGAAAAATCTTGGTGTTTACCTGCAGTGATTTCGGTAAACAATGGATGGCCGAGCAGTAGATCGAACTCACGTCCTACCAAATGGCAGGCCCGGTCGTTAACAGCTCAACCACCAAGCCTCAGCTAAGTCATTTACTCTAAGTTATTTACTAAAGAAAATCAGTTTATTTACAAATTTATTAAGTTTAGTCAAATAGTCAATAAACTCTTTTCCGGTTGAAGGGACGCAAAAAAGATTCGAGGATCTCGTACCTTTGTTGGTAACGAGTATACGAGTGAGTGTACTGCAAATAATTTTTCGAAGATCGTGAACCCGTTAATCTAATTTTAGAATTCTTTCAATATGCCGTAAACATGAAGTTTTTTTAACATCCTGACATTTACTCTTTCCCAGATTATGTCACTAATTTAAACACAATGTACATTTGTAACTGATCCATTCTATTGGCTGAATCAAATTGTGTGTTTCTTCAAGTAGTTGGCAGTCAACTCCAGATAACATATGTTTTATATCTACTGCCATCGGCAGTATTATACATCATTATTTTAAGTATATGTAGCATTCGGCAATTTAGATTAGTTAGACAGCCATGAAGTTATTTTACTATCACCATATTAGCAGGCACCAATTACTGATTTTCCATTTGACGTGTCGACAACACAAGCCCCGTGATAACACATTTTTACAACACAATAAATCGCACATAATTTGTTGAAAAAGTCCTTTAACTATAACTAAAGGGATAGGGTGTGCAATTTTCATCAGCACTCAATGCTCAAGTCTTAGCACAATGTAGCTTTATAAATCTTCATGTCTGAGCCAAACTAACATAGGCTACTTCAACTCTAATTTCAGCTTAGCTTCGTAATTTGTTATGATAGTTTTGTATAAAGCTATTAGCCGGGCTTGTATCACCATGACCTTAATCAGAGGACATATAGATCAGGGACGGCCAACCCGCGGCCCGGCGTATGTCAGCATGCGGCCCGCGGAGCAGAAACATTATATACGTCAAACACTACATCACTAAGATGATTTTCAATCTATATCAACACTCGCTTGATCTTGAGACAATGTACAATCGGCTGTGCTGACGTGCAACAGAGCCTTGTCATGGCTTATGGATATACATTCCATTATTCTTCAAGATAATTTATGTTCCAAGTACCTAAACATTGATCTTGTTATGAGTGGGGTTATCAAAACAGTGAAATCGCTGATGTAAGATGGTTCATCCATACAAAATTTTTAAATAGTGTTTGATTTGAGTCAAGAAGTACAATCATTGTATGCAAGCAAGTCAAATATATCCCACAGTTTGAAGACATGTAGCGGGTCTACGAATTGCGTTTCTAGCGGACATAACCAACCACTAAATAACCTGAACATTCGTCTGCAGGCCAAAGATCAATTGGTTAGTAACATTTCTGATTTGTTTGTCGCATTTCAAATGAAAGGGCTATGAGAACAAAAGTTAAAAAATAAAATTTTCACTCACGTATTACACCGTCATTGTAAGCAGACGTAACATAGGCGACAGTGAATAAACGCCGTTCACGGATATCAAACTGGAAACTGGAGTCTGAAAACCGATTTGAAGATATCCAACACTGCACCTTAAGCTGATTTTAAACCAATATGTCGTGTTTTTTTCATCTGCTTTTTCAACGCCATTCTCCGTAGAGGTAAATTCATTTCCAAAAAATTTGTAAATAAAAAATTGTGAAATGCAGTGTTACGCGTAGGTTAAGGAGAAATTCCACCAGATTGGCTTGAAAGAATTCTACCACAAAAAAAAAAAAAAAAAAAAAAAAAAAAAAAAAAAAAAAAAAATCTGGTCAAGGAGAAATATCCTGCGTTTTACAAACATGGTTTACGGATAATTTAGCTATTTGTAAACACTTATGTGTATGAACAGCTTTTCAATAGGATGAAAAATGTTAAGTTCCAACAGAGAACACGAAACACTGATGATCATTCGGAGTTATTTTTGAGAATACCTTTCTTTTGACAGCAATATTGCATTTAGTTCTGTCAAACAAAGTTAAAAGTACTGTAAAAATAAGCATACTTTTAAAACTTCATTATATATTTATGTTTCATTTGTAGTGGGCTTTTTCACTCATAAAAAATATTTAAATATTTTTTCCAAGAACGTTCTATTTCTAAAATTTGGCCCGGCTGTTGGAAAGGTTGACCATCAATGGTATAGATGATACAATATAATTGAACTAATGAAACTGATGTAACCACCTGTTGTCCCAGGACGATAATTCACCTCATGGTAGCAGGTTCCGAACAGCCAAAGAGTGTACGGATGTTGTGTTGGCTGCACGAGTCAGGGTAGCAGCTGCCTGGACCCCTCTGTCGGGGAGGAAACCTCGTAACCTGTCAACCAGATATATGTCCTCCGCGGTTCACAGCGTGTTCTCGCCTCTGCATGCGAAAGCGCTCCAAGAATGCAATAGTCGTGAAGTACGCAGCTCGTATGTCTTAGTAAAAACGTCTACACATCTCCTTCCATGCTACCTCCTAATTAATGCGCAGCATTTTAAAACGCGATTAAAAAAGACTATTACACAACCCGTGTTAGGATTAAATATTTGCCATTTTTTAAAATTTAATTTAATTTGATTGCGATGGAGCGCATGCTACGGTGGCAATTTCCTAACACATTAATTTTTTCCTCTTTCCTTTTTCTCACCTACTTTTGCCCTCCACTTACATGAATTTTAAACTCTTTCAGAGTTTTTGGTAAATTTTTCATCATTTCTCTTGGTAATTTATTCCAATCTCTGACACCTTTCCCCCACGAAAAAAAAAAAAAAATCTATCCCCACCCTTATGCATGAAATCGAGTGCCAGCTTGTGGTCATGGTCATATTTTCCCTTCCTTGCAACTTAGTTCTCCCACCAATATCTTTGAATATACGCCTTGTACACTCTAATGATTCTCTTCATCCTCCTCCTGTCTTCCAGTGAATCCCATTCCAGCTCCTTCATTATATTAGTTACTGACTGGGAACTGCGGTAATTTCTAAAGACAAATGTAGCAGCCTTTCTTTGTACTTCCTCCAATTCCTGTATTTGAAACACAAAATATGGGCCCCATACTACACCACCCTATTCAAGCAATGGTCTGACCAAAGTTTTGTTATTTTGAACCCCTTTCCTACCACCTTTCCAATATGTACTGCCCAGTTAAGTTTGCTGTCAAATGTTATGCCACGGTATTTACATTTCAAGTCTTCAATAAGCAATTCCTTCCCCTCTTTATAATCATAATCAACCTTTAGTTTTTTTGTCTGTCTACCTAATAAGCAGACCCATCGTTATATTTATCTTCATCCCATGATGACTCATCTGCGAACAATCTAACGTGTGATACTAAACCATCAACACAATCATTAGAATAACGAATAGCTATATCCCCAATATGCTACCCTGTGGTACTCCCATGTTCACTTCCACTTCTTTTGCTATTGCATTTCCTAGCCTAACTTTTTTTGCTTTCTACATTTTAAGAATTCTTCTTCGCCGATAATCCTCTGACCATCAACTCCATTAGTTTATACCTTATTTAACACCATTTTGCGAGTCACTCTCTCAAAAGCCTTTGAAAGATCTAATGCTACAATATCAATTTGACCTCCACTTGTCCATTTCATCCCAAATATCTAGCATATAGCCTACTAATTGAGATTCGCATGAATATCCTCGCTAAAGCCATGATGCCGACCTATTAACCACTTACGTTCCTCATAGACACATCTGATGTGGCTGCATATCATTCTCTCCATTAGTGTATCTACTACTCATGTCAAACTGATTGGCCTGTAAATTTCGACCCTATTTGTCACCCCTCCTGTATGGACTGGTACTACTGTCGCACTTCTCTATTATCTGGTAAACAGCAAGTATCCAGGCTCAATTTAAATAACGTATCGGATAATGTACGATGCTACACCCTGCTATCTTTAAGACATCCATAGTAATATTATTTATACTAGCCCGCAGGTTTTTTAGATTTCTTAGTTCCTTGACTATGTCTTCACACTGAATTTCAATTCTTTTGTCTGCTCATTCTTAACTGTGTGAATAAGCTGGTTTTCTGATTAAACCTCTACCATTCCTAAAACATATCCTAATGGTCTCATTAAACTAGTTACTTAATAACGCTACCTTTTTCAAATCCTCAATTACTTCTTCTCCATCCTTATCCATAATTGTCTCAACACCCTCTCTACCCCTCAGTTTTCTAATGTAGCCGTAAAAATTTCTAGATGCATCAGTCAGTTGTCCCCCTGCACGAATAATATTCTTCATAAACCCATCTTAAGCCACTTCTTTTTTTCTATCTCCTTGAACTCTTCCCACTTTGACTCCACTGTACTTGTGTCATCACTCCTTTTGCTGAAACTTGAAATACTTTTTCAGTTCTGAAATTTGTGGGTCTTTTATTTTTGTACCTATTTTTCCCTTCAATTCTGACCATTGGTTTACTGAATCCCCTTATATACAGCAGAACTGCATTGTGATATGTGATCAGATACTTGACACCCTACAAGGTTATCATCAGGCTTTTTTTAGGAGATATCCAACACGTTTGGTCCTCTTGTGTTCTGCTCTACGACTTGTTTAAGGGCTTCTTCCCTTACTAAGATATTTGCAAATCTCTGTTTCTTTGTGTTATTAATCTTATTTCCTACCCTGTAGACACCTGTTAAATTTAAATCCCCACCAATAACTACCAATCTACTCTCACTTCTGAACTCTGAATTCGAATTTAGTTTCTCCCCAAAACTCTCGTCTTCATCATTCATTCTTCCACTGTGATAAGCAGCCAACATTCTGATTTTTTCTGTACTACCTCAGAGGTCTGCCCCAAGTAACTCACGGTCATAATTTCTGAACACCAGTGAACAGTAATGGTCTTTGTTAAATAAGAATACCTCTCCACCAATTGCTCCTCTATCTCCGGTGTATACTTTGTAAGCATCGGTGAAATCCTCATTATCTAGTACGCGTTCTTTTGATCAAGACTTTACCCATATAATTATTTGAGGTCTGTGTATCTCTATTAGGTTTTTTAACTCTATTACTATATTAATTCAGTTCACCAGTAATACTCTTATAAAGGCTTTGTGATATTTTCAACATTTACCTTTCCGTTCCCCTGTTATTGTTTCAAAATCCTCATTTATTTCTTTAGCATTAGTGACTTTTCCCACCGAGGATCTACAATCAGTATCCCTTTAATTACCTATTGTTATCCCTTCACCAACAGCCCCTAACCTACAAAAGATGCATTTCTGACCCCGTCATTACCGGAAGTGGGCTCCCTTATAGCCTTAGCTTACGCCTGAGAAAGTATTCCCTTGTCTCTTCTATTCAGGGATACGCCATGCATAGTGAAACCACGCCTATCAATGGTCTCCACAGGCACCACCTCCGTGACAGAACTCGTGCCATTCGCAAATAGCACCTCCGTTTCCACGTTAACCCGCGTCACAACGTGCTTCAACTATGGCCGGTCATGGCGACTTAGGATCTGCATAAGCTCCACCCTAGAATGCTGTATCCTTCGCCACTTTCTATCTTTATATATATAAAAATCTCGCGTCACGATGTTTGTCCGAGACAAACTCCGAAACTACTTAACCGATATTGATGAAATTTAGCTTACTGTGTGTAATTTGGTCCAACTTAAAACATAGGATAGTTTTTATCTCGATTCTTGACATCAATATTTATTATTGCGAATTAAATGTTTATTACATGTTTGTCATTGGACAATGTTTTGTAATTATTTGTAAATTCCGCAAGTTTGAGCGTTCTGGTGGCTCAGTGGTTAAGGCGACCGACTGGAGATCGAAAGGTCCCCGGATCGAATCCCCGTCTCGGCGGGGTCTTTCATAGGCACTTAACCCGGACGGTACCGTGGTTTGGATTCCACATTAAACTGTAGGTCCCGTATACCTGGCAGGATTGGCTGGCTAGGTTAAGGCGCCTATGACTGGAACGGAATTCGCAGCCAATAGAAACCCTGTCACCAGGTCATTAGGACCACACGAAATTGTTATTATAGTTCCATAAGTTTCTAACAGATGGCGATGTGTCAATTTATCGACACAACACCTGGTTGGGTAACCATCCAGTAGATGGCGTTGTGTTTCGGTTTATTTATGCTACAGTATATTCCACGCCATATGTGTTTATGATTACGACATAACTGAGTTTCTTGAATTTTTCGTATATTATCATTTTTATAAGTGTGCTGTGTATCTATACTAATATTATAAATATGAACGTAACTATGTCTGTTTGTTACGTTTCTTGGAGTAAACAGCTAATCCTATCGTGATGAAATTTGAAGAGGAGATGCTATTTGGCATAAGGATGGACATAGCATACTTTTTCTGTATAAATAATACATGTTGTCATATAATTTTGAAAAATTACTTAACGGCGATAGACAGACACGTAGGATGTATAAGTCTCTGTAATACCTCTGCACATACCGGTCTGGTAGCTCAGTGGGTAAAGAGCTTGCTTACTGATGTTTGGAGAGTGGTCTCCGATTCAAACCCCGGTGAAAGCCAAGGTTTTTAAAAATTATTTGTAATTGTATGAGTCACCCCCGGACCATCGGTTATTCGGATTACATGTTAAACTGTAGATGTCACAAATTTAGCGGTGCGATGCGAGGAAAATCGTAAGTAGTCTTGCAAATTCTGTAGGTGTACACTTTTTTACGTTATATTGATCCCTCAAGTGTTGTTACTCTCGCAGTCTGTGTGTGTGTGTGTGTGTGTGTGTGTGTGTGTGTGTGTGTGTATGTGTGTGTGTGATCTGCACTAATAATACTAAAAATGCGGAAGTAAGTCTGTCTTTTTGCTACGTTTTGACGACTAAATGGTTATGACGATATTGATGGAATTTGACAAGGATGTACTTTGTATCTGTAGGAAGGGCACAGAACATTTTTTTCGGTATGAATAACAGTTGTAGTCACGAAATTTTTAGAACTTATAGAATGGTGACAGAGAGACGGATGTATGTGTTAGTCTGTAATGTTACGTCGGTTGCTCCAGCTGAGCTTCTCGCGCATTATGTTAGTGTATAATTTGTTAGTAAATTTCGTTTAGAGAAAAAACGTATTATTTAGTACAGATGTCGATTTTCTCTGTACTATCGCTTTGTGTCTGCTTAAATGCTTCTGGCGCCATTTTATTTTGCCTTTTTTTTTTGACATGCCTTGCGGGCGTAAACTGACTTAAGGTATAGCTCTAGCAGAGCATGAACAGCTAAAGTTACTAGAACCTAATAATCAGGCTGAAGAAAGAAGAAAATACCAAGCTGAAATAAAGCTGTCCTTAGTTACACACCCGCACATTCCCGCACCTTCGTTTATTTTTCTGTTTTTAAATATGTTGGAAATTGATTCTATTCATGAAACATGTTCGTCGGTAGAATGGTACAGTGATGGCTTTTCTGTCATATTACGCCGACTCGGTGTTGTTTGGGACCAATCCTACGTTACCAACAGCTTTCTATATTCAATTCTGGCAACGAAATTCTTAATCCACGCGTACGAAGTCTCGGGTATCAGCTAGTTTTATATAATTCTCATTTCCATCAACACTATTCCCCGCTCCTCCCACTATCACTACTCTATCCTCGTTAACGAATTTCCTACAAAGTGAACCTATATCCTCTATTACCTGACGTAACGTTGCACTAGGTTTGTTCCCTGGTAGCCTGTGGCCTGTGCCTAACTGATCTTGAATAAGAGGCCTAAACCTCTCCAGTGGCTGCTACCTAGCAGCAGGACCCTTTTCTTGCAATTTTTGTTTTTTTGCACATCCTTTTTGCTATAGATCTGTTGCACCTAACCTACTCCTATAACTACATGAGGTTCTTCTCCTCCTGACTCTGGTAGCACGTCAAACTTATTTTTCCCAACAATTTCTGACTTTTAAACTTTTTACCTTATTTCCCCTCCAACTTGTTATCAGCTCCCAACCATCCTTCTCACCCTCCTAACTAGACCCACCATCTCTCCCTCCCACCTCCATAGGCTGAGCTTCCATAGGCCGAGCCTCAACAGGTCGAGCCTCCATAGGCCGAGCTTCAACAGGCCAAGCCTCCATAGGCCGAGCTTCAAGGACCCTCATCGTTTCACGCAACTCCATGATCTCTTCACTCATCTCTCTAATACCTAATAAAAAGCGGACAAACGATGGGAGTGTCTCATTTATTTTCCATGTTCCCTCTCCACTACATGCCCAATGAACTAACTTCTTGCACCGACTGCTACCCTCACTATTTGTCACGTTCCTGCGACAGGCGCCACACTTTCCAATCATAATTTTTTCCAGATACTTAATGTACCTTCTAAACGAACTTTAAGTAGTAAAAACAATACTCTAGAAATAAATGAACCTTAGGGGTTAAAATACGATATTACTGATAATAGAATATTACTGAACGGAGCAAATTATTAAACTTCCAGACTCTAATTTAGGACAGTTAAAGCAAAACTACCCACACAACGCCTACTATATTACTGATAATTGTGTCAATACTAACATATTACTATACTGGAACAGTACCGCTAAACTCTGCGGCACTACTCTCTGCTTAAAGTATACTCACACGCCATTTTATTCTAAAATTCGATAATTGTCTCAAATTCTAGGAAATACTGGACTGAACCGTTTAGAAAACCTTTACACACTTGTTCTGATACAGAACAATAAAGCCACTAACTGCCAACGCACACTCCACTGTGCTGTTAAACCATAAATACCTGTTTTTGTTATGTGAGTCATCACAAAGTCTACTTCCTTCAGTTTTCGGATAAATAATAATATTTTATCCTTAAAACTATTAGTCGTCTTCTTCGACAGTGAAAGTTATTTATTAAACCTGTTAATCACCTGTGCTCGTTAATTATGCCGAAATCCTTTTCTGGTGATTTAAATCTATACTCTTACTACACAATAATATTTCAGGACATATGTATAACACCCAACCATCACTGCAGCGATTTTCGTGCTTAATTTTTTTCTTTGATTGTAGATATAGCTTATAAACCTGGCCCCACTTCCTGGTTAGTAATATCTATCACTTTCCTGCATTTATTACACGCAATAATTTTATTTCACAGTATTAACACTCTTAACTACAGCCACCTAAACAACCACAACTACAATTTCTAAGAGTAATTTAATATAATGTGTCAGAACAATATTTCCATATATTATGTAAGGTACTTTGCACGAACTACGCTTTCCTCCCGTTACCAAACAAACAAATCACTTTTTTAACACTACACCTGATAGCAATAAGTTATTTCCTTCACTGTTAAAAGGATTAATTCCTTAAACCTTTGTTAGTAAAATGTAAACAAAACACATGTGTGTCAGTCTTATTGAACCAACATCTTTTCTAACTATTTATACTATGATACTTCTATTGCAAGGCGTTGCTACACTCAATTACTCTTATCAACCCACTAAATAAATATTTCTAAACGTTATTTAATATTTAAAAGTAATTTGGAATGCTAGTATCACTTCACAACTTTCGCACGTACAAAACCAGATATGTGAACCTTTGTGTATATAGTTATTGAGAATAAATTATTCATATAATTGATTAAAACTGAGAATTGATGGTTTTTAATGTAGCTCAAATGGATTTTTTTCTTAAGTTAGTGAAGTGCTTTGATTTCGAAACCTGCTTCTTACTTAAAGCTACTAATATACCGGTACACTGATGTAACAAAATTCATTATATACCTCCTAATATCGAGTGGGAACTCCTTTTTACAGGCGAATTTCAACAACCCGACATGACATTGACTCAAAACGTCGTCGGAAGTCCCTTGAAGAAATATTCAGCCATGCTACTTCTACAGCCGTCCATAATTGCGATAGTGTTGCACAAACTGATCTTTCCATCTCGTCCCAGATATATTTGACTTGATTCACGTCTGGCAATCTAGGTGGCCAAATCATTCGCTCGAATTATTCAGAATGTTCCTCAAACAAATCGTGAACATTTTGACCTTGTAACAAGGCGCACTGTCGTCATGGAAAAGTCCATTGTTGTTTAGGAACATGAAAGCCATGAATGTCTTCACAAGTTCACATTGTCTCCAAATAGCTGAAAATAACCATTTCCAGTCAATAATCATTTCAGTTTCACCATAAGTCTGAGTCCATGTCAATTAAACGCAGCCCTACCCGGATGGAGCCACCATCAGCTTGCACAGTTCCTTCTTGATAAACTGTGTCCCAAGGTCTGCACCACTTTCTAACCATACGATCAGCTCTTACCAACTGAAATCGTGATTCACCTGACCAGGCAACCTTTTTACTGTCCTCTGGGGTCCTTCAGTTACGTTTTCGAAGCCTGGAGAGGCGCTGCAGCCGATGGCGTTTTGTTAGCGGAAGGACTCAATTTGGTTTTCTGCTGCCAAATTTAGCTTCACTGCATGCACGTACACGTTGCTGTTCTTTGACGCAATGTTGCCAGTCTGTCGATGACACCTCTACGCAGATGTCGCAGGTCTCGGTCAAGTAGACGTGGTCGACCTCTGCGTTGTCCATGGCGCCGACAACCATTCTACATTTAAAATCTGTTAATTCATGTCGTGCGGCCATAATAACGTCGGAAAATCATGCACACGATTCACAAAAGTACACATGAAAGCCCATACACTGCACTGCACATTTAACTACGTTTCCTCCGCGGTGCCTAGCGCGTCATGTTAACAGAGGCGACTCAAGGTCATTACGCTCTATTCCCACTCCGCTGCCCCTGACAAATTTGATACTCGTCTGCCTAAAAAAAAAAATGTCCAGCCCAGAGAGGGGAGCCGCCAAAAGCCGCTCCTCTAAGCATGGTAGCCTTCCTGTTATCTACTGCTGGCCTCTGCACATGCATTAAGTCAGTATTTCTATAGGTGATCAAAGGAATGGGAATATGATGTACTCCATGGGTCCAGCCGTCCGCCGTTTTCATGGGTCCATCGGATACAGATAGGCGAAACTTTTGAAAGAAGGGACAGGGCAAAGGGAAAGATATGTCGAGGTTTTAACCTCTGGTAAAAAACATCTGTGACAGTTAAGGTGGGATAAGGGCGGCTTTCTAAGATACTGCCAGTACCACGACAGATTCTATACTACGCTTGAGAATAATGTAGGACTATGTTGTTGTTGGCTAATGTATCATATAGTTACTTACCCTGGTAGTGGCACGATCTCCCGGTGTGGACAGCGATGTTGTGCCAAGCGCGTGTTCCCAGCAGTCGCCGGCGCTAGTGTAGTCCTTCGAGGCAGCACGAGTTACTGCGTTCACTCCTGCAGACGCTTGGAATGTTCGGCTTACGAAGGGGTGGTGGAGTGAGGAGAAGTACCAGTTGAGGTTGAACAAGGTATACCACTCTCTTGATATATGTATCTTTTGGCATTTCAGTGTATACTTGATTTTTTTCCTTTTAAGTGAAACCTTCTATAAGCGCGTTAGACGATGTTTGGACGGGAGTAAATCTATGACTTCGCGACTTCCCGTCACCGACATGCTATGACGTGTTGGGCGTGTGATATGCGCGTTGGACGCTATTTGGATGGATAAAATCTTATGAGTTCGCGTCAGTAACATTTTAATAGTATATCTGTAGCTACAAGTATGACGTGTTGTGCTGGTGTCTAGTAGCTCAGCGGTTAAGGCACTTACTTCCGAAAGTTTCTCTCTCCGGTCGAGGGGTTCAAATCCCCTTGTGAGGAGGAATTTTTAGGAGTATTATTTGATTACATAGCTACACCGGTACGTTCCGTGGTTCTGATTCCGATTTCGGATGTGGACTAAGTTAGATTTTTAGTTTTTGAAGTGAAAACTTTTTTACGCCCGCTAGACAATTTTTGGATGTGTAAAATCTTATGAGTTCGCGTCATCGATAAGCTAATATTAACAGTATATCGGTTGCGATCTGGTGGGCTCGGAGGATAAGATATCCTCGGTTCGAAAACCTGTCTTGGCGGAGATTTTCATGGGCCCTTAAACCGACCTTCACCTCTGGCACAGCTTGCTGTGTAAAGTGAAGTACGCCAGAACACTTCCATGGTTCGGATTCCACCTTAAACTGTAGGTCTTTTGTACTTGGTAGCTGTACTGAGTTAGGTTAAGGCAGCGTAGACAGGGCGGAATGTGCTGCAGCTAATATAAACCCTGTCACCAGGTCATTACGACCACACCAAACTATTCTTATTAGTTTTTGATTGCTCGAAGGTGTAAAAGCGCTGTTCTGTTCTTCGAAAAAGTCTAAGTAATATTATCCTTTCATGACACAGATAAAAAAAAAAGGATTTAGTGATTACTGAAAATAATTTCTTTTATCCAACTTCCTAGTATGATATTAAATTATTTCCCAAATTTAATGAGACTTTGCATGTACTAATAAAAATATTAGAATAATACGTATACAGATCGATGCAGGGTAAGATAGTGGAAATAAGCAGCCAGTTACCTAACTCCCTAGGTCTCTTCGATGAACTGTGTGAAAAAAAAGAGGGAAAAAACGCGAGTTTGCGTTTGCGGTCGCAGGAGGGAGGATAGTGAGAAAATAAACAAGTAGGCTCTCAGAGACTACATGAGAGCAAGGTTTCTGTAACGAGCTGTGTTGCTGCCCATCTGTTGCTTAATATACAATCATTCCTCTTCTTATTTTGTAATATATTTAATCATCTTCAAGCATATAGCTTACACAACAATTATTACATTCGAAAGTGTTTTCTTCAGATGGCATGAAGACGATACTTTAAGGCAGTGGTTCGCAATTAGATGTACGCGTACCCCCAGAGATACGTGACTTTGCTTCAAGGGGTACGCGCGGTAATCTCTTGGCTTAGGTATTCACTAAGATAATTGAAAATATTACGCAAACATTACCATCGACAAAATATATTTTCAGACAATCAATCTCCTTCTCGTGTGTGTGTGTGTGTGTGTGAATTAGATTTAATGATGTAGTTGTACGAAGCACTGGACTGGTATGAACGCAGTGCCGCTATAGGGGCACGCGAGGTTGAGCTCTTTCTTGAAGTGATACTTGGGAAAAACAGATTGGGAACCACTGTTCTAGCGGACTAGATATATCCGGAGTAACATATGTTAAAACCCTATTCTCTTCCATATTTTAACAATTTTGAAGTAATTCCCTGCACTTCCTTTGCCTTATTTGCGCCTGTTATGCCCTTCAAACACACTGTTCTGTTGCCGGTAACAACACATTTTGATTTTTACTTTAAAGTATACCTGTACATTTTCTCTATGCATCTCTTGTTCCTACTTTATTCATTGATCAAAAATATTTTTTTATCTGTAGCAGAAAATAATTTTTTCATTCCTCTGACCAGTTTAAATTAAACTGACGTATCAATGCAGATTTAATAAATTTACAATAATTTTTAGCCAAGATCACACGTGGTCAACAGAGGAAAGAGAATGGCTAAAAAAAGCGTTCCCAAATCCTTGAAATGCGAACATTAATTGAGAGATGGGAAAAATTTCATTTGAATCTTTTTCGTTTAATTTCAGGATACTGCAAATTAAAGCAATATAATTTTCAGTATTTTAGAAAGAAATAGTTGTTTGTGATGATTGCTATTTAGAGTTAGGTAGCTTTCTGGATGATGGTATTCTTTACAGCGGTTTGATCTGAAAAAGATTTTTTGTGGAAAAGACCAGATTTTAATTACTTCAGAGGAAAGTCCCATGTTAAGATGCCTTTAATCGTGAAATGTTTGCTTACTTCAAACAGGCCTGTGTATACAGTTTTAAGTGAATCATGGGATACATGTATACGTATGATACATGTAAATGGTCAGTAGGCTGGCTTTGGTAATGGTCAATATCAGTTGCATTTGGTCGATTATGTCTCTTGCGCGTAGGCTTTGAGGTTTTAGCAACATTGCGATACTATGGACTCATGTTCATTTTTATTTGACACCTGCAACATAGGTGAACACTTGATTGGAAATATATGTTTTGTTTCTACGATTTTGCAACGCATCAGGGAATGTGACATAATAAGGTAATCTTATCGATTTTATTGCTGCAGATAAGACTTGTTGTCTTTCTGTCGGATAGATTTATGGCGTGCACAAAGTAAACATGTGTTCATGATGTCCACCGTTACCTCTGACTCATTTAGTGGTAATGTTCTGCACGCTAGTGCGTTTCATTGAACTGACAATAGCTACCAGCGATCGTTTTGTTCTGGTGAGGACCCTCCAAGTTGCTAGCATTCCGGTCTAGCAGTCTTCCGTATCGTACCTACTGAATATACCAGCAGAATAATTTGGAATCCTAATTACGCAATTTCTACTTCAGGAAGTAGCCCTGGCCAAAGGCTAGACGACGGAACAAAAAATTCAAACTTATTACTTTTAGAAATTTATCATGAAATCTTATGAAAAAAGTTGAGAAATGCTTATTTTATGGAACACAGATTTTTTAAAATAAAGTTCTGAACGGTAGGCGGCCGCATAGCCGTTACACTTATTGGTAAAAGGACAAACGTGGTTCATATCCCGATGCAGCTGAAGATCCGAAATGTCGTTCCAAAGCCACTCGTTCCCTTCTAAACTATTTTAGATGAGGAGGAGACCACTAGAAAAACAGAACGGCCAGTAAGTATATTGTTAATGACATCATCAACTATATATTTACTTCCCAGATTCTGAATGAGAAAGTGAAGGTCTACCTGCAGGAATCCAGTCCTATAGTCTGTATTGTCAGTAACCAAAATCTGGATGGCTGGATGGGGATTTGATTCACGTCCTCCAGAATATCAGAACCAAGCAGCGTCGCTCCCCCATCGGCCTCGGTCATAGGGAGTTGAAGGAAAGCATTTTGCAACCTGAAGAAGCGTTAAATTAGAAGAGACTATATTATTTACTTCCAACGAAATTTTATCCTCTCCTTCACAGTGGGCATCCAGTTTGCATGACCGAGGTTCTGGCAAATGAACATTTCACTGTATAAAAAAAGTCACCCACTGCTGGACAGCGGCCTTCTGAAAAATGGGTGTAGGAACAGCTAGTGATGCAGGGGACCCTTTTGCCGTTGGTTTCGAAGCAGCGGATGAAACGAAAATCATCAGTGACACAGGCAGTGGGAAACCACTGTAATGAAAATCGGAAGGGTAGCCCATAACCAGGTAGTTGAGAGACTTTTGATAGGAAGAAGCAGTGTGTTTGATGATAGCGATCTCATTTTGGTTAAATACATTCCTAAATCCAGTTTGCTCTTCAACTATTCATAAACCACTACCTGATAAATTCGTGGGTAATATGGTGAAAACAAAAGTGTTAAGCATTTTGTATTAAGCAATAAAATTAAGCACAGCTAAGATAAATATCCCCCACAGATGGTTCGAAAAATGTTTTTCGTCTTTGAAACTTCTTTATCCTGGACTGGTAGTGGGAATATTAATGCCCATGTTAAGCTAAAGATTTTAGTACTTCAGCGCTACCAACACTATTTTCTAAATTTACTTAAAAAATAACTTAATACTTTCAGACCTGGAATAACATTAACTACGGCAATCAAAACTCTTATGTATACCATGACGACAAACTCTGAGTTGCTTCCTTATTACTTGTTTCGCACGCAAGAAACCTGAATTAACTCCCAACGGCGTCTGGCCACTTACCTGGGGTCAATGCATCTCAGATTAGTGATAATGACAAATTATCAATTTATGAATCAGGGATAATTGTGTTCGTCGAATCAACGTCATTGGTCATGGACTTATCCAACCATTTGTCTCAATGGAATGTGAAAGTCTTCTGAAAATAACAGATGATGTACTGTACCTCAGGCCAAAATTCATACCACGATTTCTTGTATTATAAATATTGCTCGACAGCTTCAATTGTTTACTTTTCTTTTTTTCAATACCTTTTGTTGAAAATTTTTTCGAAATCTACCACGCATAAAAGCGGGAAAAAAGGAATTTATAAAATCTAAACGTTATAATCGTACCATCAGACGTCTCTCCTAATGCTACAAGCGATGGTGTTTCCTTTTATGCATTACATGGGTGACCGATCTTCGATCGGCATCTTTCTATTTCTGTTCAGTGTGTAAGATTTCATCAAAATCCTTAGAGAAGTTTGTTAGAAATTAATTTCGTCTATTTACAAGAGTTGCTCATATAATAGTATTAGATTGGATAGATTAAATATATAGACAGTATAAAAACCTAACTTGAAGGTTGTTTGGATCGTCCTTTGTATCAGAGGTAGGACGGTCAGTTACTTTCCTCTGGGATCTACAATTTAACATAGAATCCGAACCACAGAACGCCCGAGCGTAGTTCATATGATCAAATACAAATCTTAAAAATTCTTGCCCCCACCGGGAATTTAACCCGGGATCATAGCCAGAATGTTTTGAGAGCTAGCGCAGTAACTACTTTTTTCCCCACTAATTACATTTTATATGTTCAATATATTTCTTTCCTACTTATCTACGATAAAAGTCGTGAATAATAGTTCAAAATTTTTCATGAATATAAACCTGCTTAGGTCGAATTTCGTAAAAATTTTCTTGAATTTTGTCTTTACTGGGTGAAGTTCGAGTAACTTGGTTGAAACGATTTTCTTTTAGGTTTTCGAAGTTTGATTATAGTTAATTTTTTTTTGTTATAGGCTTCCTATGCATTTCGAAGCTCGCAGTTGCTTATTACAACCAAAGATAAAACAGTACTCACTGGTGCCTCGAAATTCTACGAGATTGCGTAGCGTTAGAATTTTTTTTTGTGTAAGCTTGTATTCATGTATTTTTAAAGGATGTCACATATAGTTTTTTTTTTTTTAGGTAGTTAAAAGTTTTTCTTAGCGACTTCGTAGGCATCCTGAAACGCACATTTGCTTCCTCGTATCAAAGAAAAACTTAAATAACATCAGTATGCATTACCCAAAATTCCTACGACAGCCGTTTCCGAGATAATAATGCTCCTATTATGTTAATATTGTTTTCAAAGAAGTTTTGTAATATAAAGATGTTTGAAAAAAAACCGCATCTGACAAAGCAAGTATCTATTTTTTAAATAATTTTAAACGTTTTAAAATTAAACTGGTATTTTTTAATGATAACAACTTTTTACAATTCCATAACATTGATGTCTGTGTTAAAGACACACATTGTCAAAAAGTAAACGATGATTACATTATAACTGCTAATATTATTTTCAAAGAAACTTTGGAAAGTGTTACTCCTGACAAAGCCAGTAGCTATTTTTTAATACCTTCTTTTTAAATGTTTTACAATTAAACATGCATTGCTAGTATTCCCACGAGTCAGCCAGTTTACAAGAACTTTTGATTTAAACATATAAGAGTTCCTTGTTGAAACAAAAGAGAAACTATTAGTAGGCTTTCTGGTACCTGAATCGTCTACGAGATGGCGTTAGAGTTTGGAGATACCAAGCGCAAAAATTACTCGTATTTTGAAAAAATTGCGTTTTGCGGGAAAAATAACTATTTACATAATCTTAAAAAACAAAACGTTACCTAATATGAAATTTCATCAAAATCGTTAGAGCCGTTTCAGAGATTGCAAATATATACAAGAATTGCTTCTTTAAAGATAAAGATTATATAACAGAAGAGGACGAAAGATTGATGTCACACTTTCCAATTTTCGAACAGTGATATAATGAATAAACTTTTCTTCTTATAATACGAAGATGAGTTTAATAGAAAAAATAAGTGAAATTTTGTGCTAGGATCGGAATGATCACTGTTTGTTGTTAGTTTTTACGAAACTCTGTGTAGTAGTATTCTTGATAAGTGATTTGCTATTTGACATTTTCTCTCACATAAAGTAAATCCGTTCTAAGTTGTATACTTATATTCTGACAAAAACTTTCGATGAAAACGTAGATATCGCTTCAGTCACTAGTAGATTTTTCTCTGTAATTAATTTCAACATTTTCGATTAACTTTCCTTACTCTTAACCCAGTGAAATGATCGGAGATAATTGATTTAATGAGTCGTCTGGTGGCTCAGTGGGTAAGGCGTCAAATTGAAGATTAGGGTTACTGGCTTAGGTTAAGGTGGCTGCGATAGGGTCAGAATTCACAGCCAGTAAAAACCTTGCCACCAAGTCATTACGATGACACGAACCTTAGTGATTAAATATATGAAACATCCATCTTACGTGTGGTCACAGACGAACTTTATTTATTTGCTAAAATTCATAAAAAAACATTTCATCTAAGTACATATTCTAAAATAAGAATATTTGGGTACCCTTGTCGCTGTATTCATTTTTTTGGATATCTTTAATTTCAAATTTAGTTTAGCCAGTTTCCCGTTTCCAGAGTGGATGCGAAAAGAAATTAGCATTTTATTTTATGTTCTGGATGTTTCCATTTTCTTTCCTCTCTGCTATATGCTGAGCTGACTCTCGTGGATAACTAGTTACAGAGTCGATGTCGAATTGCCCTACGGGATTCCGCTGCTGGAACCGCCCTACAAACCACGGGGCGCAGTTTTATTACCAGGTTACCCGCTCCCACCAGAATATTTACAACCTTGCTGTCTTGTCAGAAGAAATGCGCGTGGAAAAATTACATTCATTCGGCTCATACCGAACATCGCATTCAGTTACTTGGACTAAATGGAAAAAGGCAGTTCAGCAAATTAAAAAGTTGCAACAGTTATTCACACATTCCGAGAAGATATCACTAATACTTTTTAACGATATCCTCTTTTGGGTTGGAAACTTTGCATCTACGATGCATGTCAATTAGTATGGTATACTTTAGAGAAAGGAGATAAGTGTCCTGATCAGCCCGCGAATCATATCGGTTTGCGTTTCAGTGTAGTAGTTTTCATGGTGAAAATGTTTTCTTGTCCTTCTCAAAAGTAGTAACAACATGGTCGTCAGGCAAAATTCAGTGTTTATTGATCTTGTGTGGCAGCATCTTAACGGATTCTGTTTAATTGCTCCTATTCTTGATCCCGTCGCAGAAGTTTGTTAGAGACGAAGCTATCATTATTCTTTTTACCGGGATAGTTGAATTGTCAGACGATGTCAGGTTCAGACATATCGGAAATATGTTTAACGGTAACTGCTTCGGCAAGATACTGTCCAACTTGGGAACCAATATAACACTTATTTGCCAGAACGTATGTAACATGAAATTACGGTACAGTTGTGCCATAAACTCAATACAACCTCAAGTGTTTATCTTTTTAGCAGAAGTTAAATAACTACTTTAAGTGATTGAATAGCCAGAACTAAGTACAAACGGAAGTTGTAACTGCTACCAATTTTTGAGTGAAATTAAGAGTATCGAGAAGGCATTATTTATTCTCTCTTCTGTCTATATGCTTCGTCAACATCGAGGTCATTAGAGAAGGGATAGGATACACAGCAAGGAACGGGTAGGAACTATCCCGGCCTAGAGTGATTTGGGAAAACTATGGAAAACCGAAATCTGGCTGGCCAGGTGGGGATGTGAAGCCAAGTCCGACCAAATGCCAGACCAGCGCCTTACTGCTCAGCTACCAAGCTCGGTCGTGCGTAGTGGTCACACAAAATATGTCCTTAAGAATTGGCGAAAAACTAAATGCTACAAAAATCACTTTCTTTTTTCCCCGTAAAGAATATTGCCAGAAAATAAAACTTTGTGTCAGTGTAATCGTTGGTGACCTAAAGGGATATAAGAAAAGAATGTTGGTTCTGTATACAATGACCTGGATGGATGTTGAAAGAACAATTAATGATGGAAAAATATGACATTGACCATAAGCTATCTCTTGATTGCAAATATAATGGAGTACTAAAGTTTTCATTTGTAGGTAACGAATCGTAATAACTTATGAAAGGATTTAATGAATAGTTTATCTAAATCAGTGAAAGAATTATTTTTAAAAAAAATCTCTTTGTGCAAAAGTAGGAGTATATGTAAATTTCTAGCGGAGAATAAACTCCATCGCAATTGATGATAATAATAATACAATGAATGCCAAAATCGAGATTCTGATTTTACTATAGAGCGTCTTTAACATCACGTAATGATAAGCATTTCATCTTTGTACATATTTAAATCCAACTTCAATTTTGGAAGCTCGAATTCTACGCCCACAATTCTGGGTATATGTGCGCTGATTTTAATTTGATTGGAAAATTTTCGGTGCAATTTATACCGTATTAAGTTTCTCGTATTATACACAAATACTGCTTAGACGAATGTTATTTCATTGGTTCCTTAAAGACACATTAACGTAAAAATACACAAATAGAAATAATTCTATTTCTGGGAGAATATGGAGGTTGTTGGGAAACTATTTATATCAAAAAAATTGTAAATACTGCTGGCAAGGATTAGTCTCGAAAAAAATAACATTGTTTTTAAACATTCTTTCTTTCGTGTTCGTGTTTTCAAAAAAAAATCTCGTGGCTAATATAAACTTTGAACCTTTTTCTGTTTTTGTTTGAAGCTCAAATTAAGCCTGCACCATTTTATATTATCTAGATATCTTGACCTACTTTGATGCCAGATAATAATGCAAGTCAGATTTTAAGTTACTTGAATTTTTTTTCTTAAATGGGCCAGATCAAGAACATTGACATAGTTACCAATCACGCGGGAGGAAACTAACGACGGGTCACATGTAAATGTGAACTATACCATTTTTATAACCGGTTCTGAACAAGCAGAACTCGATTTCGAGTCAACATGCAAGCTTGACCGCCACCTGCAGCGGCCGCCCGCGCGCTGTGCCCTCGAGGGCCGTCCGTGACCAGAGGTCACGCGTCAACGACCTCACATTCGCGAGCAACCCACCCACTCTACTGTGCATTCATTAGTCGCGGCTTCCGAACAAGCTGTCAATATTTGGCAGGCAACATGCTATCAGCGAACCGAATCAGTAAACCTCTGGCGCCCGTAAGTTTACGATTTCTATCCCAGGTCTGATACTGCGTAGAGGGGCTTTGAGTTGTTGATGGTGTGGGTGTGAGAGGCGGGCCTGGACGTCTTTAACTCATTATCTTGCGGCACGCCTACTCGTCGTCAGTATTAATTATCTCTGTAACCTCGTGTATCGTCAGCTGCAGGTTCAAATTCTACCTCATTCAAAGGTGGCTTTAATTAAAATTATCTTTACCGATGGTTTCTGGTGTAGTCGTGAATGCAAGTGACTGTGTAATTACCTGTTTTCCTAATCCACGATAGTGAAAATCAATGTGTGCACTTCTGTCTGCTTGTGATAGGTTTTCGTGGTTTCGTCTTAAATTCTGTTTGCTATAAGCGGGCGTAGACTGATGCGTCCCTATTTTGACCATCGAGAGTTTTTCGTCAGTCATGTTTTTTTTTTTTTTTTTTTTTTTTTTTTTTTTTTTTTTTTTTTTTTTTTTTTCAAAAGTAGTCGCCTCCAACACGCCATGGTGATCACATGTTTTTAAAACAAATAAATTATGACGCTTCCCTAATGCGCCTTATGCTCCCAGCGGACAAAGTGAAAAGGTAATGATACATTTTGAACATAATATAAGTAACTACTAGCGGCCTATGGCTCAGTGGTTAAGGCGTCTGACAAGAGCTCGAAACGTCCCCGTTTCGAATCGCTGTCTCGGTGGGATTTTTCATAACCCTCTGAACCGGAATTTCACCTCCAGCAGAGCTTGCTGTGTAATGCTTAGTACGTCAGAACGCTTCCGTAGTTCGGATTCCACGTGAAACTGTAGGTCCCCTATTGGGATAATAACCCCAGTTGTAACATGGGTAAATATACATCTACAATAAATTCAAACCAAAAACGAAGGCTTAACGTGGTCCTAGTTGGCCCAAACGAACATATACATAAGTTACTACTTCTATTTTCTTTTTACTTTTCGCAATACTATGCAACACATGTATCCCAATCCTTGTAAAAATTATTAATCGAAATGTCGACGACGAATTTACAAAATACAATGATCTAATCTCTAATGAGTACGTTTAAGAAAAATAGTTTTGTATTTAGCTCACTCCACGATTGTGGAAATTTTCACATCAATCTCCTAAACTCAAATTGAGATTTTCTGTTTTTCATGATCGTAGCAATTTTAAAGGATTTCGTATGTGCGGATTCTAGATTAACTGGATTGGGCACTAAAATAAATAAGTGTACACCTTCCACAGGTAACATCATTACTTTGTCCATGAACTATTAAATAGTCAATTTCTGGGAGTACTGTTACATTTGGGAAATTTGTGAGGGGATTTTGTGTGTTTTGACAGTTCTTCACGCCATATGATGTGCGTTGCCGTCCTATTATTTTATTGTAACGAAGAGGATTTATTTCGAATATTTCTCATGCTGTCGGCGGCCGGCTACTTGAAACAGGGGATATGTTTTTTCAGAAATATTTTTTGCGTACATCCAAGAGGAGCTGGATAGTGCTCAGACATCAGGTGAGCTAAGACAGTAAGACGCAGTCGATATCAGTCAGCTGGGAGTTGACGCTGTCGGAGTTGCAGTCAGAATCCGAAGCGGGTGGAAGGGGATTGTTAGATTCACAGAGACAATCTGAGGCGGTTGGCAGATTGACAGACAGTGGCAAGAAGCTGCAGGAGGCAGAAAGTTAGAGTTTCTAGTCACACAGTAAATGTGATGTAAACGCTATCGTCAGAACTTTAAAGACAATCAAATATTTGAGGAGTGACCGAGCAATTGATAGAAGTTAGCTATAAACACCGATTTAAAAATTTCAACGGCACTACTGCGTATATGCATATTTGATGGTGGTGAAGTATGGGACCCACATTTTGTGTATCAAATACAGGAGTTGGAGGCAGTGAAAAGAAGAGCTGCTAGATTTGTCTCTGTTAAATAACAGCAGAACACAATCAGTAACCGATATGTTAAAAGAGCTGAAATGGGATTCATTGGCAGAGGAGGAGGGCGAAGAGAGTCTTGGGAGTGTACAAGGCGTATATTAGTGATGAGGCGTGGAAAGATATTGGTGAAAGAATTACAAGTAATGCATGGAAGAAAGAAGATGACTATGGCCACAAGCAGGCACGTGATTTCACGCACAAGGGCATGCGAAGATTTTCTTTGCGTAGGTGAAGGATTGGAATAAGTTACCAAGAGAATTGATGAATAATTTACCAAAACCGTTGAAACAATTTAAAGTTGGAATTTGTAGAAGGAAAAAGTAGGTGGATACAGGAAAGGCAGAAAATGGGTGTGATGGGAAATTGAGACCAGAGCGTTCGCTTCATAGCAACTAAATTAATTAATTAATTTCTGTTTGGCACAAACGTTAATTTAGTGACCTCTTTGCATCCCTACAAAATTGATAATTTTCATCAAAGAGGCGGACGATATAGATTAACAAAAACTGTAATAAAAGATATTAAGCTGACAGTGACGATAAATATCTATTATCATCTGATGCACCGTATCTAATAACTGTAAGTAATTACCACGCCACTGTCAATTAAAGCATGTTACCAACTATACCTCATCTCGAACATGATTCTGAACCGATTGTTCACTACGTTTTCAGTTTACTGTATCAAGTATTAACCATTATTGATAATTTGATATTTACATATGTACGGTGATGTCTGACAACATTATTTTCATACTCTTGTGTAGATATCACCGAGTATTGTCCATAAACGTCAGCCGATTATCGTGTTATCGAGTGACAGAAAAATTAAGTAGATATAGTTATGATTGTGTTTCCTGGCTACTGGTTATTATTTGTTGAATTAATTTTTTCAGATCACGAAAGGAAACGTTTTTAGTATAAAATAAGTAAACCTACGATGACAATCTGCTGTAAACATCTGCCATAAGAATCATGAAATGAGTATATTTTGATTCCCTTTATTTACTCTAAGATTCTGATACGGAGGTAAGGTACCCAGTTCCTGTGTATTTTATTGTGTAAACGACTGTAATGATATTTTAGTGTAGTGTGTTATTTATATCAAGATAAAGAAAGAGAGGGGGTGAAAAACGGTTCTAATGTAATCAAGCCTATCTTTCGAAAGACGCCTAAGAATGCCGCTAGGATTAACAGTGTCGCATGTCACCACTCCATCTGCACTGGGCTTAATTTAGAACTTTGATTCGCACTCTGGTGATTACGAGTAATCTCCACCACTTCTCCTACCCTGTTGGCCAAATCCCGAACAGCAAAACTATCTTCATCACTGGTACTCCTAACTAGGGATGGCGATCTGTGATCGATTAATCGAAGAATCGATCTTTTGGACCAAAAAATCGATTATTTAAATCAATTTAAAGTGCTGAATCGATCCAGTGAATCGATATTTCACCCGTGAAAATCGAATGTGAAAAAAGCACTTTCTACATGTAATGCACTTGTACATGAAAGTCAGTGTTAAAACGAAGAATTTAAACACTATTTATCGCAAGCAGTTGTGCACCTGAAGTATGATCCTATACTTTGCTGGCAAGAACAAAAACAACCAATTTATCATCACGTTTACTCAACAGGCAAGAAGTATATCTGTATAGTGGGATCATCAGTACCTTGCGAGAGCTTTTTTTATTGCCGGCAACATCGTAAGTGAAGAGCGGAATCGTTTGGAACCAGGGGCCTAGCTACCATAGGTCTAGGCGGTGCAGTGCACCGGGGCCCCCGGGCACACCTCATGGGGAGGGGGCCCCTAAGCGCAGCTTAGAGAGCCCATCCGACTGTTGTTCCTGAAAAGCTTGGACATTAAGCACTGGGGGCTGTAAACTATATCATTTCAAAACTTTTTTTATCTAACCAACAAATTTGTGAAATAAATGTTCCATTGTATACCTGATACTTTGATTTAGTTGTAAAAAAACTTTAATTAGTTTAAAAATGATAAAAGATTGATTATTATGGTGTCCTTTTTGTTTTCTATGATTGGAATTATATTGAAAATACGAACACGAAATCCAAATCGAAAAAAGATCGATTTTTAGAAAATCGATCTTTCAGACTTCGATTTTTTTGTGAATCAATTTATCAAATTTCGATTCAAATCGATTCAAGAATCGATCTGTTTCGGAAAGAATCGCCATCCCTACTCCTTACACCTACTTCCATGGCAGCGACGGGTTGAACTTTCAATATATATGTCAACAACAGTGATGAGGCTTTGTATGCTACCTTTCTTTGTTTGAAATTAAACACGAAACTATCTTCTGTGCAAGGAACAGTTAATACCTTTTTTGGGCTCTACCACATCGTCGACGGCGTGATTGTTAGAGGTGGGAGAGGATGGGGCACAAGGAACGAGAAGGAATTCGGCCATGGTATTTTGAAGGAACCATCCCGGTTTTCACCTGGAGTATTTTCGGAAAACCATGGAAAACAGGATGCCCGGACGGGGATTTGAACCCGCATGTTCCCGAATGCCGTTTGTTAGCATTTTCGCTCACCAACTGGGCACGGAAAAGCTCACTCTTGAGCAAATTGTAATTCTGTTGTTTGGTTTTCATTGCACACTGTCCCATTTGTTTTGGAAGTTTATGGCTTCGCAACACCAACGCGTTCGGGGACGTTATGCATACAAATGTGTGAAGCATGTTCGAAAGGCAGTAAAGGGGGAGTCGGGCAGGATGCATTTTTTTCGCCTGAGACGGGCGCCGTTCGCTTGCTGCAGGCTGAGTGACGGTCGCTGCAAACAGTGAATGCGAAGTGACGGCTACGTGCTTCCAGAGTAGCACTGCCCGACACTTGCCACCAGAACTCTATTGTTCCTGGCCTTTCTTCAGCTACGTACTGGCTAACAGAATTCGCTGAATAGCTTGTTAACTAAATTCGGCTCACGTACATCCACTTCATTATTGACTGGTCCACTCGCTTGTCTCCTCTTTTACCTTACTTTTTTTTTTTTTACAAAATTCACTACGAAAATTACTACCTGCCTAATATTTCTTTCCATTTCTTTCATAATTATTATTAACTTTCTGTTTTGAAGTCTTCCCTATGTGAGGTAAATGATTTCTTGATCATACAGTTATGACCATCAATAAGTAATAAAGATTGATAAGTCGCATGACATATTAATTGATGGTGTTGGTTTAGTGATTATGCGTTTACATGAGAGTGATTTATTGATCATGAAGTTAAATAGTTTATGAAACATCAAAAGAATATTTAATTATTCATCAAATTTCACAATGCAAATAACTGAGCGTACAATTTTCAGATCAGAGCAAAATGAGATCCTCAAGGTCTTTTAACTGGGCAGATCGGATATGCAACATGTTTCCATCACAGTAGAGTGTTTACCGTTTCATTCACGAGAGGAGTCCGAGGCGTTGCCATGGGAGCTTAATGTGCGTTGTACCGCATGAGGTCAGCGAGACTTGCCAGCTTTGGTCACAGTTGTGTAATCATGGTGCTACTCAGCGAAGACGGACCCAGCCGATATATTAAGGGATTGTACCCCACGGTGCTGCAAGTGTACTTCTTCTCAGGGCTGGTCAGCATGTCTTTCCATCTAGCGTCTAGCCACCATCAGACCTCCGTAGCATCGTTTTTCGTGGGCGTTCCATAAGCTCAGGCTAACATGTTTTCCGCGTTAACAGCTCGGGGCCGTCATTGATGTTACATGTAAAAGTGGATGAGGTGGTTAAGAAGATAATTGTGAATTTTTAATAGTTTAATGGCAGGCATGCCTGAATGCCAAATAAAATAAAAAATAAAAAATAATATATTTTCCAAAGCCGTGCTGCGTTTCCGTTCACACCGAAAATTATGGTCGTTGACTTTGAATCAAATATAACGTGGGTATTACTTATTTCATCAATTAAGATCACTTTCAATAAAGCGGTATTAATAAATGGCAAAGTAACCATAAAATAAAAGTTTTCTTGTTTTGCTCGCAAGTCGGAAATTATATCAGCTGTAAGTATTGAAGTGGTAAGGTATACCTCCATAATTAATGGTAATTATTAATAATTTTAATTTTTCAGATATGCATATGATGGATTAGTTAAATTGATGATTGAAAAAAAAGCTTGGAATGATTGTCTCAACAGATGTAGGATTAAAACGTCATAAACTGATAATATATTCTTTTTAAAACATGGCCCCCAGACTAAAGGTGAATTTAATTTTAAAGTCAATAAACAATCAAAATTATATCAAAGCAACAATGGCGATTAAAAATAAGGAGTTAAAAAATACAACGCAAAGATTGTTTAATACCGTTATGAATTTATTAACAAAAACAAAGATTCACAATTTGAATCAGAAAACGTAGTGGAATGACTCATTGAAAGTTAACGTCTTCTCCATCACTCCCAGGAGTAACTAAATTAAATTTTGTTACACAAATGCCACTGCAGATGTCTCATTCTAGGCCTATAGTTCGCAGATTAAAACTCTTATCTGGTGAATTTCTTTGCTCAGGGTGTTAATTTGGGCTGCCAGATGAAGGATTTAAGTGCAAACAGCGTATAGAAAATTAGGCAAAATTTTTGCGTATTGTCGGTTTTGAAGAAGTGAGCAACATCTGACACCATAGATTGCCGTCACACTGGATTTATACAACTCACCCTTTGACTTAGAATAAAGACTTTTACCAATGATGGTCACTTGATAAGCTGCCGTCTTTTGGTCAATCTTTATACTGTCAATGCTGCAAGTCAAGGCACGAACCAGCGAGACCAAAAAGACCCCCAGAATCTTATCTCTCCTCCTCTTAAAACCACGTGTCGGTACTACCCTTTCTCTGTGCCTCTGCCGTGGTTGAATCAGCTTCCTTGCATTTCCCACCTCTCTCCTTATTTATCAACTATCATGCTATTAGCTTAATGATCTGCCCCTCCTAACACTCTCAGGATCATACAACTTCCTTTTGTCCCGGTTGGCTGACTACTTTGGAATATTTCCATCATTTTCTTGTTCATTCGGTTTCCCTTCTCTCTCAGTCTGAGTACTCATAGCTTCTGTAATCTGGGGTGTCTTGACGGCTTCACTAATCAGCAATTGGCCACGCTAGCTTAGGTGTTCAAGCAGTTTTATGTAAATCTTATCCGTCACGGTGGTCAATGCGCAAAACTGTGGCTGACCCCATGGTGAACTGTGGCAGGTCGTATATCTAGCTTTCAAAGCATGACAGGGGAGTCAAAGGTCCCTGTCCGTCTCTCATTGTGACTGTATTCTTGGATAAATAGAAATTTTGCGGAACTTCTCTTAAGAAGCAAAGTGGTCACTGACCCCCCCCCCCCGAAATACATTCCCGCTCCATGAAAATATTACACTAAGCCTGCATAATGCAAGTTTTGTTGCGTTGCTCTGATAACTCATTGTTACAGTCAAAGTGGATATGTGTCATATCACAGTATTTTTATTTCTTATTTAAATACAAGATACAGTACGATGGTGAATACATACTTTAATTTCCTTGGTAACAGCGTTGTTTAATTAGACCTGGATACAAAAATGATTAAAACAACTTTGGTTGCCACACACTTCATTATTTTCTCGGGGAAAAATTAAAAAGAAGTAAACCTATCCTATACTTGACGAGCTCTATACCCCACACGTTGAGGTAATCTGGGGGAAGGGGGGGAAGTTACCTACCGCCTTTACAAAATTTTAAATAAGATATTCGGATCTAGATCAGCGAAAAACATATTATATGTAAATTTGAAGTCTGCACCTTATTCCGTTTACGGGGTAGATAGGACTGGGACAGGTGGACGCATATTCAGATAGAAAGACATACAACGGAGCGGCAGCGATACAGCTCCCTTTCACATCTGATACGAAAAAATCAAACAGGCAACGAACATGCATTTTGTAATATGCAAATTTTAGAATTATTCGGAAAGTGAGTCTTGATTCACAATCACTAAGTATCGTTAGAAATTCATCACGAGAACCAGATGGTATGAAGAGCTGGCAAATACATAAACATCGTCCCAGACGCGTCTGTCGGCAATGGCAAGGTGCTCGCCTTCTGCGCTTCCGCGTTTACTCGCAACCCGCTGCTCGGTATTAATAACTTGGTATACCGTCGTGGCAACGGCCCCCTGCCCTCTGTGCTTCGCCACTTCCTTTGTGCACCTAAGGCGTCGTCTCTGTGGAGTTTACATCACGTTCCTTTGCCAAAGTTGCAATGCCAGCTTTACTCTCACTTGTTATTTATTATTCCGTGGAGCGCAGATGATTGCAATTTAGTAGACAGCATTTGTCGTACGTTTATTAACACCTTTTATGAAAATCGTTCGTCATTTGTGCAGACGAGTCGAAAATTACATCATTTGTTTGGAGCACATAATATAATTTCAAAGCGTAATAATAATAATAAAATGATAAGCTTTGTATTCAAACCGATGGATTGGATCCTCCTGAATGGCACATGCTTAACATGTTTTGGAGGTAGGGAGGCCAGTTGTTTCCCTAACCTAAACCCGTAATCGTACTGTTTAAAGCAGACCTACAGTTTAACTTGGAATCGGAACCACATAAGATTTTTGTCGTAGTTCATATCACACAACAAGCTGTGCCAGAGATTAAGGTCGAGTTACGGACCTATGAAAATCGCCGCAGAGAGAGGGAACGAAGCGGAGACCTATCAATCTCCACCCAGACGCCTTAACAACTGAGCCACCAGGCCGCAAATGCGTAATTAGTAACTTTGAAATGCGAGGCACACTGCAAGATCTACGGCAACCAGACTGACCTTGTACAACACTTAGGCCAAAATATGTGGGTAATGTAATGAACTTTCTGAAAATATGGGTGCTTCTGTTGACAGTCAAGTACCATCTCTAAAGACCTAGTTGTTATAGGAGACGTTAAGCAGTTAAAAAAAAAAAAAAAGACAGTCAAGTTCAAGAAATCGCAGTTTTTTTCCTGATAGTAGCATGGGAAATTTTTTCAGGAATTACTTGAATTTTCATCCATATAAGATGTAATCAACAAAGCAGTTATTAGAAAATTACGGAACCACGAAAATATTGTTGCTGTCACTTGTAGACCTATATCAAATGTTATATCAAAGCGTCTCTTTGACTAAAATGGACGAATGTGGGCTTTATCTTATAAGCATGTTTTCTGAAACAAGGCGTACACGTACATTTTGCACAGTGACGGAAATTTTCTTTCCGAATAATATTAGAAACTAGCTGGTGCCCACGACTTCGTTCGTGTTTGTAAAGAATTTTGATTAATATCTACAGACATGCAACCACCATGGTGCATGATGGGAGACTCAAGGTTACTATCACACACTAACACAAGTAATCTGCGCAGGGTATTTATGGCTGCAAAGTTAAATATGAGTACACACATGACTTGGTCGAAATATGAAAATGACCTTTTCGACCAACTTACCTTCCACACGCCCATTGCTATCGACATGCAACCACCATGGTCCACGTTGGAAGTCTCGGGGCTACAACCACACACAAACACCACAAACACCAGTGGACTGTGATATGTAGTTTTGGCTGCAGAATGAAATACAGTAACACACATGTCTATTTTTAAATCAGGTCGACCACTTTCAACCACCATATCTATCACACACCCACAGCTACCGAAATGCAATCACCATAGTTCACGATGGAAGATTCCAACCTACTACCATACACAAACGCCAGTGGTTTGCGCTTGATAATTTTGGCTGCAAGGTGAAATATAGGAACACACACGTCTTTTGAAGTAATAGGAAAATGCCGTACGTAGACCACTCTCAGCCGCCATATCTTCCACATACCCATCGTTACCGACATTTAACCACCATAGTCTACGATGAACCACTTGAGGTCACCACCACATACAAATACCAGTGGTCTGCACTATGTAGTTGTGGCAGCAAAATGAATAATGGGGACACGCATGTCTTTGGTCGAAATACGAAAATGTTCCTGATCGTCCACTTTCAACCACCACATCTCCTACACCTCCACAGCTACCGGCCAACGTTGTGCACAAATGGTGACTCCATTCTACTACCACACACAAAAACCAGTGATCAGTGGTCTGCATTATGTATTTTTTGCTGAAAAGTGAAACATAAAAACACACTCGTCTTTGATCGAAACATGAAAGTGCTCCAGGTTGGCCACTTTCAACCACAATTTCTCCCTACGCCCATAGCTATCGATATTTACACACCATAGTGCGCGATGTGAGACTTGAGGTCACTACCACATACAAACACCAGTGGTCTGCGCTAGGTAGTTGTGGCTGCAAATAGAAATATATGGACACACATGTTTTTGATCCAAGATCGACCACTTTCAACCACCATACCTTCCACACCCCCACAGCTACCAACATTCGTCCTACGTTGTGCACGATGGGAAACTCCATGCTGCTACCACATACAATCACCAATGATCTGTGCTGGGTAGTGGTGGGTGAAAAGTGAAATATAGGGACACACACGTCTATTTTTATATTAATATTAAAAATTGTTGATTTCACTTTGCCATTTCGTTAAACTGATTTGACATAACCAGATTTTTATGGTTCCGTTCCCAGAAGCTGTCGCTGCGTTGTCTGTGGGTCTACGTCTGTCACAGACGTAGAGCATTTAAACGGAATAACTTAGAGCTTTGAAGTTTGCACATATGTGTTTCGTTGGCCCAAAACCGCATATCGCATTTAAAATTTAAAAAAAGTTTCGTTCTATGGGAGAAAATGCAATGTTTGAAATCAGAGGTTCAGGGATATAAGCGAAGGAGTTAAAATGAAATGTTTCAGATCGAAGCTTCAAACAAATTACGTCTGACCAATACATATTTGCAGAGCCTATAACAAGATATAGTAAATCACTTTTTAAGAGCCAAATATAAGCAGATATTTAAAAAAATTGATTTCCTAAGTGACGTTCACATGTATATATTCCCATGAATACAAATCATCTCTTAGCTACCAGTTATTACTATATCTTGTTATAGGCTCTGCAAATATGTATTGATCAGACGTAATTTGTCTGAAACTTCGATTTGAAATATTGCATTTTATATCCTTCCCTTATTTACAAAATTTACTGCAGAGGGTGATGAGAGGATGTACCAGAGAAGTTAAGGAATTGAGTTACAAAACTTTGGTTAGACCATTGGTTGAATATAATGGTGTAGTGTGGGACCCACATTTTGGTTATCAAACACCGGAGTTGGAAGTTGTGCAAAGAAAAGCAGCTAGAATTATTTTTGCAAATTATCGCAGGATCCAGTCATTAACTGATATGATATAGGAGCTGGATTGGGACTCATTGGAGGAAATGAGGAAAGTGAAAAGAGTACTGGGAATGTACGGGCATATGTTTGACGGGGCTTGGAGGGATATTGATGAAAGAATTAGGAATAGTGCATGGAAGGGAAAAGACGAACATGACAGCAAGCTGGCGCTCGATTTCATGCATTAGGAAGTGGAGTGGGAATATTTTCTTTCGTTGTCAGGGTGTCAGGGATTGGAAAAAATTACCAAGTGAAGTGATGAATAATTTACCAAAAACGCTTAAGGAATTTAAAATTAAAATTTTCAAATCTAAAAAAATGAATGGGGGAAGAATTTAACACTACGATTATAAAAGATAATTTAAAATAAAAGATAAAAATGGGTAATTAGTTGACTAGGGGATTTGCCACCTGAGTGTTAGTTCCATCGCAATGAAAAATTAATAATAATTACTCCGAAGCTCTGATTTCAAACATTGAATTTTCCCATTGAACTGAATTGATTGATTAATTGCAAGTATTTTTTATTATCTTATATACTTTGATTGTTAAAATACAGCCCCGCATCTACTTCTGCAATTTACGAATTTTAATTTTAAATTCCTTCAGCGTTTTCGGTAAATTATTCATTACTTACTTTAGTAATTTATTCCAATCGCTGACACCCTTACCCATAAAAGAAAATTTTTCCATTCCCTTTTGTAGAGTAAGGAAACCAGGATATAACTAAACATTAAGAAATACGAGGTTTGAAAATTTTAAATGTCTTTTTACCTTTTCGATTCTAACGTTAGCAGATGTACTGCACATAGATTGAAAGCAACGTTGTGTCTCTTTCCAGTCCTGCAACAGCGGCAGCACAAACTAGTCCAGTGTCACCTTGTCTAATCTGTAATCCGTATTTATGTGGCTCCAGTTCAGAGCCGGTTTTCAGTCACATCCAGATGGAACAACTTTCTGCCTTAGTTGTTTCATTTACCCATTGAATTACAAATAACCCTCCTTGATTTATTCGGCCTCAAAGATCTTTTTAACAAATCACACAATGTCTAAGTAATTTATAATTTAGTGTTACCGCCTTGCATTAGCTGATCTGACAACACTGCTACTTATGTCAGGTTTACAAAAAAAACTAGTATTACTGTTCCTAGCTTTCTGGTGGTCTTTACGTTTATCTATGTTCAGAAGCCATTTAGTGAATTTTTGGACCGATAGGCGATATCTATGATAAATGTTTGTGATCAGAATAATATAAATAGTAACTGAACAGTTAGATCAAATACCTTAATTATCCTAATAGGGTATCGTCA
>JARYHS010013630.1:361122243-361228668 GCA_031002005.1 Vandiemenella viatica | reverse complement strand
TACTGTTCCTTGCACAGAAGATAGTTTCGTGTTTAATTTCAAACAAAGAAAGGTAGCATACAAAGCCTCATCACTGTTGTTGACATATATATTGAAAGTTCAACCCGTCGCTGCCATGGAAGTAGGTGTAAGGAGTAGGGATGGCGATTCTTTCCGAAACAGATCGATTCTTGAATCGATTTGAATCGAAATTTGATAAATTGATTCACAAAAAAATCGAAGTCTGAAAGATCGATTTTCTAAAAATCGATCTTTTTTCGATTTGGATTTCGTGTTCGTATTTTCAATATAATTCCAATCATAGAAAACAAAAGGACACCATAATAATCAATCTTTTATCATTTTTAAACTAATTAAAGTTTTTTTACAACTAAATCAAAGTATCAGGTATACAATGGGACATTTATTTCACAAATTTGTTGGTTAGATAAAAAAGTTTTGAAATGATATAGTTTACAGTCCCCAGTGCTTAATGTCCAAGCTTTCAGGAACAACAGTCGGATGGGCTCTCTAAGCTGCGCTTAGGGGCCCCCTCCCCATGAGGTGTGCCCGGGGGCCCCGGTGCACTGCACCGCCTAGCCCTATGGTAGCTAGGCCCCTGGTTCCAAACGATTCCGCTCTTCACTTACGATGTTGCCGTCAATAAAAAAAGCGCTCGCAAGGTACTGATGATCCCACTATACAGATATACTTCTTGCCTGTTGAGTAAACGTGATGATAAATTGATTGTTTTTGTTCTTGCCAGCAAAGTATAGGATCATACTTCAGGCGCACAACTGCTTGCGATAAATAGTGTTTAACGTCTTCGTTTGAACACTGACTTTCATGTACAAGTGCATTACATGTAGAAAGTGCTTTTTTCACATTCGATTTTCACGGGTGAAATATCGATTCACTGGATCGATTCAGCACTTTAAATTGATTTAAATAATCGATTTTTTGGTCCAAAAGATCGATTCTTCGATTAATCGATCACAGATCGCAATCCCTAGTTAGGAGTACCAGTGATGAAGATAGTTTTGCTGTTCGGGATTTGGCCAACAGGGTAGAAGAAGTGGTGGAGATTACTCGTAATCAACAGAGTGCGAATCAAAGTTCTAAATTAAGCCCAGTGCAGATGGAGTGGTGACATGCGACACTGTTAATCCTAGCGGCGTTCTTAGGCGTCTTTCGAAAGATAGGCTTGATTACATTAGCACCGGTTTTCACCCCCTCTCTTTCTTTATCTTGATATAAACAACACACTACACTAAAAAATCATTACAGTCGTTTACACAATAAAATACAAATATCCACTCTGTGGACAGGAACTGGGTACCTTAACTCCGTATCAGAATCTTAGAGTAAATAAAGGGAATCAAAATATACTCATTTCTTGATTCTTATGGCAGATGTTTACAGCAGATCGTTATGGTAGATGTTTACTTATTTTATACTAAAAACGTTTCCTTTCGTGATCTGAAAAAATTAATTCAACAAACAATAACCAGTAGCCAGGAAACACAATCATAACTATATCTACTTCATTTTTCTGCCACTCGATAACATGAAAATCGGCAGACGTTTATGGACAATACTCAATGATATCTACACAAGAGCATGAAAATTATGTTGTCAGACATCGCCGTACATATGTAAATATCAAATTATCAATAATGGTTAATACTTGATGCAGTAAACTGAAAACGTAGTGAACAATCGGTTCAGAATCATGTTCGAGATGATGTATAGTTGGTACCATGCTTTAACGGACAGTGGCGTGGTAATTATTTACAGTTATTAGATACGGTGCATCAGATGATAATAGATATTTATCGTCACATGTCAGCTTAATATCTTTTATTACAGTTTTTGTTAATCTATATCGTCCGCCTCTTTGATGAAAATTACCAATTTTGTCGGGATGCAAAGAGCTCACTAAATTAACGTTTGTGCCAAACAGAAATTAATTAATTAATTTAGTTGCTATGAAGCGAACGCTCTGGTATCAATTTCCCATCACACCCATTTTCTGCCTTTCCTGTATCCACCTACTTTTTCCTTCTACAAATTTCAACTTTAAATTGTTTCAACGTTTTTGGTAAATTATTCATCAATTCTCTTGGTAACTTATTCCAATCCCACACCTACGTAAAGAAAATCTTCGCATGCCCTTGTGCGTGAAATCACGTGCCTGCTTGTGGCCATAGTCATCTTCTTTCTTCCATGGATTACTTGTAATTCTTTCACCAATATCTTTCCACGCCTCATCACAAATATACGCCTTGACTCTCTTCGCCCTCCTCCTCTGCCAATCAATCCCATTTCAGTTCTTTTAACATATCGGTTACTGATTGTGTTCTGCTGTTATTTAACAGAGACAAATCTAGCAGCTCTTCTTTGCACTGCCTCCAACTCCTGTATTTGATACCCAAAATGTGGGTCCCATACTTCACCACCATCAAATATGCATATACGCAGTAGTGCCGTTGAAATTTTTAAATCGGTGTTTATAGCTAACTTCTATCAATTGCTCGGCCACTCCTCAATATTTGATTGTCTTTAAAGTTCTGACGATAGCGTTTACGTCTCATTTACTGTGTGACTAGAAACTCTAACTTTCTGCCTCCTGCAGCTTCTTGCCACTGTCTGTCAATCTGCCAACCACCTCAGACTGTCTCTGTGAATCTAACAATCCCCTTCCACCCGCGTCGGATTCTGACTGCAACTCCGACAGCGTCAGCTCCCAGCTGACTGATATCGACTGCGTCTTACTGTCTTAGCTCACCTGATGTCTGAGCACTATCCAGATCCTCTTGGATGTACGCAAATAATATTTCTGAAAAAAACATATCCCCTGTTTCAAGTAGCCGGCCGCCCACAGCATGAGAAATATTCGAAATAATTCCTCTTCGTTACAATAAAATAAGAGGACAGCAACGCACATCATATGGCGTGAAGAACTGTCAAAACACACAAAATCCCCTCACAAATTTCCCAAATGTAACAGTAATCCCAGAAATTGACTATTTAACAGTTCATGGACAAAGTAATGATGTTACCTGTGGAAGGTGTACAGTTATTTATTTTAGTGCCCAATTCAGTTAATCTAGAATCCGCACATACGAAATCCTTTAAATTGCTACGATCATGAAAAACAGAAAATCTCAATTTGAGTTTACGAGATTGATGTGAAAATTTCCACAATCGTGGAGTGAGCTAAATACAAAACTATTTTTCTTAAACGTACTCATTAGATATTAGATCATTGTATTCTGTAAATTCGTCGTCGACATTTCGATTAATAATTTTTACAAGGATTGAGATACATGTGTTGCATAGTATTGCGAAAAGTAAAAAGAAAATAGAAGTAGTAACTTATGCCTATGTATATGTTCGTTTGGGCCAACTAGGACCACGTTAAGCCTTCGTTTTTGGTTTGAATTTATTTTGGATGTATATTTACCCATGTTACAACTGGGGTTATTATCCTAATAGGGGACCTACAGTTTCACGTGGAATCCGAACCACGGAAGCGTTCTGACGTACTAAGCATTACACAGCAAGCTCTGCTGGAGGTGAAATTCTGGTTCAGAGGGTTATGAAAAATCCCACCGAGACAGCGATTCGAAACGGGGACGTTTCGAGCTCTTGTCAGACGCCTTAACCACTGAGCCATAGGCCGCTAGTAGTTACTTATATTATGTTCAAAATGTATCATTATTTTTTCACTTTGTCCGCTGGGAGCATAAGGCGCATTAGGGAAGCGTCATAGTTTATTAGTTTTAAAAACATGTGATCACCATGGCGTGTTGGAGGCGACTACTTTTGAAAAAAAAAAAAACCATGACTGACGAAAAACTCTCGATGGTCAAAATAGGGACGCATCAGTCTACGCCCGCTTATAGCAAACAGAATTTAGGACCAAACCACGAAAACCTATCACAAGCAGACAGAAATGCACACATTGATTTTCACTATCGTGGATTAGGAAAACAGGTAATTACACAGTCACTTGCATTCACGACTACACCAGAAACCATCGGTAAAGATAATTTTAATTAAAGCCATGTTTGAATGAGGTAGAATTTGAACCTGCAGCTGACGATACACGAGGTTACAGAGATAATTAATACTGACGACGAGTAGGCGTGCCGCAAGGTAATAAGTTAAAGACGTCCAGGCCTGCCTCTCACACCCACCCCATCAACAACTCAAAGCCCCTCTACGCAGTATCAGACCTGGGATAGAAATCGTAAACTTACGGGCACAAGAGGTTTACTGATACGGTTCGCTGATAGCATGTTGCCTGCCAAATATTGACAGCTTGTTCGGAAGCCGCGACTAATGAATGCACAGTAGAGTGGGTGGGTTGCTCGCGAATGTGAGGTCGTTGACGCGTGACCTCTGGTCACGGACGGCCCTCGAGGGCACAGCGCGCGAGCGGCCGCTGCAGGTGGCGGTCAGGCTTGCATGTTGACTCGAAATCGAGTTCTGCTTGCTCAGAACCGGTTATAAGAATGGTATAGTTCACATTTACATGTGACCCGTCGTTAGTTTCCTCCCGCGTGACTGGTGAGTATGTCAATGTTTTTGACCTGGCCCATTTAGAAAAAAAATTGAAGTAACTTAAAATCTGACTTGCATTATTATCTGGCATAAAAGTAGGTCAAGATATCTAGATAATATAAAATGGTGCAGGCTTAATTTGAGCTTAAAACAAAAACAGAAAAAGTTTCGAAGTTTATATTAGCCACGAGATTTTTTTTTGAAAACACGAACACGAAAGGATGAATGTTTAAAAACAATGTTATTTTTTTCGAGACTAATCCTTGCCAGCAGTATTTACAATTTTTTTGATATAAATATTCTCCCAAGAACCTCCATATTCTCCCAGAAATAGAATTATTTCTAATATTGTATTTTTACGTTAATGTGTCTTTAAGGAACCAATGAAATAACATTCGCATAAGCAGTATTTGTGTATAATACGAGAAACTTAATACGGTATAACTTGCACCGAAAATTTTCCACTCAAATTAAAATCAGCACACGTATACCCAGAATTGTGGGCGTAGAATTCGAGCTTCCAAAATTGAAGTTGGATTTAATTATGTACAAAGATGAAATGCTTATCATTACGTGATGTTAAAGACGCTCTATAGTAAAATCAGAATCTCGATTTTGGCATTCATTGTATTATTATTATCATCAATTGCGATGGAGTTTATTCTCCGCTAGAAATTTACATATACTCCTACTTCTGCACAAAGAGATTTTTTTAAAAAAATAATTCTTTCACTGATTTAGATAAACTATTCGTTAAATCCTTTCATAAGTTATTACGATTCGTTACCTACAAATGAAAACTTTTGTACTCCATTATATTTGCAATCAAGAGATAGTTTATGGTCAATGTCATATTTTTCCATCATTAATTGTTCTTTCAACATCCATCCAGGTCATTGTATACATAACCAACATTCTCTTATATCCCTTGTCACCAACGATTAAACTGACACAAAATTTTATTTTCTGACAATATTCTTTATGCGGAAAAAATAAAGTGATTTTTGTAGCCTTTAGTTTTTCGCCAATTCTTAAGGACATATTTTGTGCGACCACTACGCACGACCGAGCTTGGTAGCTGAGCAGTAAGGCGCTAGTCTGGCATTTGGTCGGACTTGGCTTCACATCCCCACCTGGCCAGCCAGATTTCGGTTTTCCATAGTTTTCCCAAATCACTCTAGGCAAATGCCAGGATAGTTCCTTCCCGTTGCTTGCTGTGTATCCTATCCCTTCTCTAATGACCTCGATGTTGACGAAGCATATAGACAGAAGAGAGAATAAATAATGCCTTCTCGATACTCTTAATTTCACTCAAAAATTGGTAGCAGTTACAACTTCCGTTTGTGCTTAGTTCTGGCTATTCAGTCACTTAAAGTAGTTATTTAACTTCTGCTAAAAAGATAAACACTTGAGGTTGAATTGAGTTTATGGCACAACTGTACTGTAATTTCATGTTACATACGTTCTGGCAAATAAGTGTTATATTGGTTCCCAAGTTGGACAGTATCTTGCCGAAGCAGAGTTAAATATATTTTTGGTAAGTCTGAACCTGACATCGTCTGACAATTCAACTATCCCGGTAAAAAGAGTAATGATAGCTTCGTCTCTAACAAACGGGATCAAGAATAGGAGCAATTAAACAGAATCCGTTAAAATGCTGCCACACAAGAGCAATAAACACTGAATTTTGCCTGACGACCATGTTGTTACTACTTTTGAGAAGGACAAGAAAACTACTACACTGAAAGTACTAGCGCAAACCGATATGATTCGCGGGCTGATCAGGACACTTATCTCCTTTCTCTAAAGTATACCATACTAATTGACATGCATCGTAGATGCAAAGTTTCCAACCCAAAAGAGGATATCGTTAAAAAGTATTAGTGATATCTTCTCGGATTTTTTTTTATTTTTTTTTTATTTTTTTATTTTTTTTTTTTTATTTAGCACACATTTTTACAGCCTAGTATCTAGAAACTAAAATAGGCCTTAATTTAACACAACAGTTTTACATTTGATATTTCAACAGATAATTTCACAATGAATAATTTCAATTTTTGTTATGTATGGCTTTGGCAATATCTGTACAGTCTTTTCTTGTTGGCACGATACATACGATTGTTCCGCTGTTAACATATATTATAACTTTCTAAACTTGCTGCATTTTGTCATAATTGATTTATTATAGTTTTCTAGTTTTGTATGGTGTCTGCAGTTTCCTGTCCACTTTATGGTTAGAATTTTTAATATTTCACTATGTCACTTCGTACGTCTACCACTACTACTATTACTAAACTATTACTACTATCTACTACTCTACCATCTAAGAAAGCATTTTCCAGCATTGGTATCGGTGCGGTAATCCGAATTCCAAATCTCCCGGAATAGCGCACGTTCTCAGTCTCTCTGGCAGCCAAAGTGACCGAGAAGGCCGCCCATCGGGAGACTGGCCACCTCCAACACTGGTTGTGAGAACTAATTTTCAATGATATATATGTAATTGCAGAAGTAAGGAGTCTTTAATATCCGGCTAGTAGGTTGTTCGTTTCACAGGTGAACTAGATTAGTTTAACATCTACTGCCGGTATTTGTTATTTTCAATATTTGAACAAATTCCTATTTTAAGATTATTGGCTACATAATTTACAACTTTTACTCTTAACTAACTATTAACATTTTTACATATTTTAAGAGATAACAATGTTTTACTTCAGAAGCGGCTCGAGACTGCAACTATTATCTATTATTTGTGTTATTGCAATGTCAGACCACATTTTATGCATCGGACTATAGTTCATGTGAGCACTAGTAAAGAACTTATACATACACTATATACTTTTATACGTGTTGCTTCAGCAAGTTCTTGTTTGTAGGTAGAATCTCCAGTGGTGTTGCTGCGAAAACGGTCCATTTAAAGTCTTTAATATGGTTTAAGCACTCCTCTCCGCAGACCAGCTGGTTGCGTTTTCAGCACGATATATGATTCGCTGATTGAGTGCTTAGACACGCATTCGCTTGTGGCAGCTCTCGGGTGTTACTCTGTGACGTCATAGTCGGCTTGACTTGGCCTTCCTCTTGCTGTCGCTAAACTTTGCATGAATCTCTCCTTTTGCAGTTTGGATATATTTTGCGTCACTTCGTCTAGTTTGCGCCAAAGTTGCTCATTTTTTAGTATGTCTTCCGTTTTCATGTTTCTTAGTTCATGAAATCCTTCGTTTCTGGCTTCTGCCATTTGTGTGCAATCCCAGACGATGTGTTCGGGTGTACCCTCTTCCCCGCACTCACACAAGCTTGTGTCTTTTAGTCCTCTTTTATGTAGTAGGCTGGGATATGGCCCGTGTCCAGTGATGTAATGAACAAGTCCGGTTGACGGATCTAGGTGACGAAGGTTTAATCTCTCTTGAATTGTTGGCCAAATATTGTAGGTTCTCCTGCCAGTCGTACTACGCGACCACTGTTGTTGCCATTCTTCCATCAAGACTGTTTTTATCTCCCGTGCTTCTGTAACCGGTCTTCCTAAAATTTGTTCTACTTTTTCGGCGTCACCGGTTCGTAGCCAATAGTGTGCCCCTCTCTTTCTAACTTCTAGGTCAAGTGGCCAAACGCCCAACGCAACCAGCAGAGAGTCGGTCGCTGTTGTGCTATATGCACCACTTAATCTTATCAGTATGCTTCTTTGTACGCTTCTTAGTGCCTGGCGAGGTTTAACTTGTCGTAACTTATGCGCCCAACTGCTAGCAGCATATCCCACAATCGAGGATAATATACTGTCGTGATACCTCCTTATTATGGACGTTGGAAGATGAAATCTTCTTTGCCCAATACTGATCAGTTTGTTCATCACTATTTTGGCACGACTGCACACCTCCGTTATATGGTCAGTAAAATTTAGTCGCTCGTCTAGCGTGACTCCCAGGTATTTACAAGTTCTAACTCTTTTTATGGAGACGTCGTTAACTTTTATTATTGGATTTCGCTTGGGGCGGCCACTGAGAACCATGTAATTGAGTCTTGTGTGGTGCAAGGGTTAATTTCACTTTGGAGCACCAGTTTTGTAAATGTCTTAATGCCATTCTGCTTCTAGTCTCTACTTCGTCCCTTGTTCCGCCTTGTATCAGCAGTAGAAGGTCATCCGCGAAGGCAACAAGCCCCAGGAGTCCTTCTTGCCCAATCATGCTTTCTATGGCCATTTCGAATGTTACGTCCCAGAACACTGGTCCACACACCGATCCTTGCGGACAGCCTTTAGTTAATTTTTTCTCTATAGTCACTCGTGGACATCTCAGTTTGGCAAATCGGTTTTTACAGTAGTCGCGTAACGTTCCATAGAGGTTACTAGGAATTCCTATTTCTCGCAGGCGGCTAAAAAGAGCCGGCCACCATAAGTTATCGAATGCTCCAGCAATGTCGACGGCGATAGCTATTACATACTTGCTATTACTACTTTTCACTAGATGCACGGCCTTATTTATGGCATCGTCGGTCGACCTACCCGCTCTGAAACCAAACTGATGTACACTCATACCATACTTTTTCCTGTGTTCCTGTAGTTTCCATACTAAAATTTTTTCCTGCACTTTTCCAAGCACATTTAGCAGACAGATCGGCCGATAGGATTTAGGATTTAATGGATCCTTGTCGTTCCCCTTCTTTAGGATCACCACTTCACTCTGCTTCCAGATATTTGGAACCCTGCCTTGCTGAAGGCATTTATTAAACAGTATGCAGAGTGGTGAAGTCAACTGGACCACTAATGCCTGGAGCACTTCAGCAGCGATTCCGTCCGGTCCAGGTGTCTTTTTCCGCGACATGGCGTTAATCGCTTTAATTACTTCGTCTGGTGTCACATCATCCGCTAAAGTAGCTGAGGTATAAATTTCATTGTGACCTTTACGGAGATTTTCTTGCTCTAAACTTTCACCTACTGCCTCATCGTCGGGTAATAGTACTTTTAACAGTTCCTCAGCTGTTGCGCTCCAATTGGCCGTCATGGTCCCGTCTGCCCTTCTTACGGTTGATAGTGTAGTCGGTGGTCTCAATTTGCTAGCTGCGATCTTGTAGGGGACGCCCCAGGGATCTGACTTTAAATTAGCGTTTACATAAGCCTCCCAACTCTGCTGCTTTGTTTTTATTAGCAGCTCTTTAAAGGCAGTCTTCCTTTCCCTGTATCTATCGAGAAGCAAGCACCTATCGGCAGCAATCATGCACCGTTGGTACTCTTTTCTCGCCTTCCTCATCTCCGATCGTAGTTTTTGCAGTCGGTCGCTCCACGGTATGTCTGTAGTATTCGCTGGTCTTTTGAGGGGAATGGCCATTTTCATTACGCGCTGAATTTCACGCGTGATCCCTCTTGCTATGACATCTACATCATTACCTTCCAATAGATCCACTGGTAGACGGAATTCATCTCTTAGTTTTGCCCAATCTGCCCTACGTAAGTTATATTTTTTCCTTGTGTCGTTAATTTCATTGATTTGCAACCTACCTTTGGCCAGATCAAACAGAATCAAGTTGTGGTCACTTGTAGTTTCGTTTTCAACCACCCTCCAGTTTCTGGCTAGGTTTCCTGCCAGCTGATTGGTCAGCGTTACATCGATATTCGATTTTGCACCGGCTCTATTACTAAACGTTGGAGCATTATTAGGGCAGTTCCTGACTTCCAGGCATAACTCATTTAACAGTTCCTCTACCATTAAGCCTCGTTCATCCGTTGTATCACTGTACCAGAGCGGGGAGTGTGCATTTATATCTGCTGTTATAATTATCCTTTGATCTTGTAACTCAGTGCAAATTTTTCTTATTTTATTTAGATAAGCATCTATAGGGTCCTTATATTGGCAGTACATCGATACCAAAGTAACGCTACACCACCCGGTATCGATCTCTGCACATGCTGTGTGCTCATCACAGTATTGCGATATTTTGGTTACAGTTAGTTCTTTGTTTAGTACAATGATTCCTGCCATAGGTTTAGGTCCACTTACTATGGTTTGTGAGGATACTGGCATGTGTGGTATTTGTCCGCCCTTAGAGTAAGGCTCTTGCACACAGATAACATCCCAGTCATGTTGCGCAGCAAGATTCCTTAGCTCATGCAGGACCATATTTGTCCGTCTTGCATTAATTTGTGCAACTTTGATTGTACCTTTCATCTATGGGTGTTTAGTGTAAACATTACTCTGAGGCCATGGAAGTTTTCGCGTCGAAAACTATCCTTCCATGAGTCATCACAAATTGTTTATATATTTGGTCCGGGTCAAAAATCTCATTTCTGTTGTTGAATAATTTTTTAACTAGCGTCAACAACTGGGCTGGATCCGTGGGTAAGTTGCTGGCCTTGAGTTGTATTCTGTCCACTGCTTCAAGTTGGGGAAAGGTGACTGTTTTCCCTGCTGGGTGCAGCATCCTAGTGAGGTGCCTAAGCGCCATTGCCAACACATGCTCTTGTTCTAATCTGCTAATTTTTACCGTGTTCTCAAGGTCTATGTATATTTTTGTGGGATCTACCGCAGCTCTTTTTTCAAAGTTTGTTTGCAGTGATATTTTAGGGTGTGTAGATTGCGCTGCCGTCGGGCTTGCATCGACCAAGTTAGGCCCTTTACACCAACCAAGTCCTGCCCTTCTTCCTGGGTAAGGAGGGGTGGTAACAGTTTGTGTGATTGTATCCTTCAGTCTGGTTTTTATTTTTGCGTATTCTTCGGTCTGAACTGCAGTGTCTTTCGCTATGTGTTTCGTCTCTACGTATTCTTCAGTCTGAACTGTAGCATCTTTTGTTGTGCTTTGTGTCTCTGCTAATTCTTCCGTCTGTACTGCTGAGTCTATCATTTTTGGTGCTAAGTCTCAGCCTTGTTTTTTACTTCTAAAGTTTGCCGCTCGTTCTGCATCCCTGCGCTTCCGTGAAGGATTTTTATTTTTTCTCTTGTTTGTTATTACTATCCCATGTTTATCATACATAAGGGTTTTTTCAATCCCTTTTGCTGTTTTAACTGGCTTATCCATAATCTATTCGGCTGATCATACGCTGAAGGAGCATCTGATAGGTTAGACACTCCTTCCCTTTCTTTTTGCACGTTTTACCTCTCTTCGCACATGGGATGCATACAGGAGCAATGTTTTTCTTTTCGCATTGGTCTTTCTTGTGTCCAGTCGCACCGGAATGTGTGAATAACTGTTGCAACTTTTTAATTTGCTGAACTGCCTTTTTTCATTTAGTCCAAGTAACTGAATGCGATGTTCGGTATGAGCCGAATGAATGTAATTTTTCCACGCGCATTTCTTCTGACAAGACAGCACGGTTGTAAATATTCTGGTGGGAGCGGGTATCCTGGTAATAAAACTGCGCCCCGTGGTTTGTAGGGCGGTTCCAGCAGCGGAATCCCGCAGGGCAATTCGACATCGACTCTGTAACTAGTTATCCACGAGAGTCAGCTCAGCATATAGCAGAGAGGAAAAAAAATGGAAACATCCAGAACATAAAATAAAATGCGAAATTCTTTTCGCATCCACTCTGGAAACGGGAAACTGGCTAAACTAAATTTGAAATTAAAGATATCAAAAAATGAATACAGCGACAAGGGTACCCAAATATTCTTATTTTAGAATATGTGCTTAGATGAAATGATTTTATGAATTTTAGCAAATAAATAAAGTTCGTCTGTGACCACACGTAAGATGGATGTTTCATATATTTAATCACTAAGGCTCGTGTCATCGTAACGACCTGGTGGCAAGGTTTTTACTGGCTGTGAATTCTGACCCTATCGCAGCCACCTTAACCTAAGCCGGTAACCCTAATCTTCAATTTGACGCCTTACCCACTGAGCCACCAGACGACTCATTAAATCAATTATCTCCGATCATTTAACTGGGTTAAGAGTAAGGAAAGTTCATCGAAAATGTTGAAATTAATTACAGAGAAAAATCTACTAATGACTGAAGCGATATCTACGTTTTCATCGAAAGTTTTTGTCAGAATATAAGTAAACAACTTTATGGAAGAACGGATTTACTTTATGTGAGAGAAAATGTATAATAGCACATCACTTATCAAGAATACTACTACACAGAGTTTCGTAAAAACTAACAACAAACAGTGATCATTCCGATCCTGGCACAAAATTTCGCTTATTTTTTTCTATTAAACCCATCTTCGAATTATAAGAAGAAAAGTTTATTCATTATATCACTGTTCGAAAGTTGGAAAGTGTGACATCAATCTTTCGTCCTCTTCTGTTATATAATCTTTATCTTTAAAGAAGCAATTCTTGTATATATTTGCAATCTCTGAAACGGCTCTAACGATTTTGATGAAATTTCATATTAGGTAACGTTTTGTTTTTTAAGATTATATAAATAGTTATTTTCCGCGCAAAACGCAATTTTACAAAATACGAGTAATTTTTGCACTTGGTATCTCGCAACTCTAACGCCATCTCGTAGACGATTCAGGTTCCAGAAAGCCTACTAATAGTTTCTCTTTGGTTTCAACAAGGAACTCTTATATGTTTAAATCAAAAGTTCTTGTAAACTGGCTGACCCGTGGGAATACTAGCAATGCATGTTTAATTGTAAAACATTTAAAAAGAAGATATTAAAAAAATAGCTATTGGCTTTGTCAGGAGTAACACTTTAAAAAATTTCTTTGAAAATAATATTAGCAGTAATCATGTAATCATGTAATCATCGTTTACTTTTTGACAATATGTGTCTTTAACACAGACATCAATGTTATGGAATTATAAAAAGTTGTTATCATTAAAAAATACCAGTTTAATTTTAAAACATTTAAAATTATTTAAAAAATAGATACTGGCTTTGTCAAATGCGGTTTTTAAAGAAAACTTCTTTGAAAACCATATTAACATAATAGGAGCATTATTATCTCGGGAACGGCTGTCGTAGAAGTTTTGGGTAATGCCTACTGATGTTATTTAAGTTTTTCTTTGATACGAGGAAGGAAATGTGCGTTTCAGAATGCCTACGAAGCCGCTAAGAAAAACTTTTAACTACCTAAAACAACAACAACAAAAAAAAAAAAAACCTATATGTGACATCCTTTAAAAAAAATACAAGCTTACACAAAAAAAAAATTCTAACGCCACGCAAACTCGTAGAATTTCGAGGCACCAGTGAGTCTACTGTTTTATCTTTGGATGTAATAAGCAACTGCGAGCTTCGAAATGCATAGGAAGCCTTTAACAAAAAAAAAAAAAATTAACTATAATCAAACTTCACGCAGTCAAGACGCATCTAAAAAAAACCTAAAATAAAATCGTTTCAACCAAGTTACACGAACTTCACCTAGTAAAGACAAAATTCAAGAAAATTCTTACGAAATTCGACCTAAGCAGGTTTATATTCATGAAAAATTTTGAACTATTATTCACGATTTTTATCTTATATAAGTAGGAAATAAATATATTGAACATATAAAATGTAATTAGTGGGGGGAAAAGTAGTTACTGCGCTAGCTCTCAAAACATTCTGGCCATGATCCCGTGTTAAATTCCCGGTGGGGGCAAGAATTTTTGAGATTTGTATTTGATCATATGAACTACGCTCGGGCGTTCTGTGGTTCGGATTCTATGTTAAATTGTAGATCCCAGAGGAAAGGAACTGACTGTCCTACCTCTGATACAATGGACGATCCAAACAACCTTCAAGTTGGGTTTTTATACTGTCTATATATTTAATCTATCCAATCTAATACTATTATATGAGAAACTCTTGTAAATAGACGAAATTAATTTCTAACAAACTTCTCTAAGGATTTTGATGAAATCTTACACACTGAACAGAAATAGAAAGATGCCGATCGAAGATCGGTCACCCATGTAATGCATAAAAGAAAACACCATCGCTTGTAGCATTAGGAGAGACGTCTGGTGGTACGATTATAACGTTTAGATTTTATAAATTCCTTTTTTTTTGGTTACGCTTTTATGCGTCGTAGATTTCGAAAAAAAATTTCAACAAAAGGTAATGAAAAAAAGAAAAACAAACAATTGAAGCTGTCGAGCAATATTTATAGTACAAGAAATCGTGGTATTAATTTTGGCCTGAGGTACAGTACATCATCTGTTATTTTCAGACGACTTTCACATTCCATTGAGACAAATGGTTGGATAAGTCCATGACCAATGACGTTGATTCGACGAACACAATTATCTCTGACTCATAAATTGATAATGTGTCATTATCACTAATCTGAGGTGCATTGACCACAAGGCAAGTGGCCAGACGCCGTTGGGAGTTAATTCAGGTTGCTTGCGTGCGAAACAAGTAATAAGGAAGCAACTCAGAGTTTGTCGTCATGGTATCAATAAGAGTTTTGATTGCCGTAGTTAATGTTATTCCATAAACCGTAAGGTCTGAAAGTATAAAGTTATTTTTATAAGTAAATTTAGAAAATAGTGTTGGTAGCGCTGAAGTACTAAAATCTTTAGCTTAACATGGGCATTAATATTCCCACTACCAGTCCAGGATAAAGTTTCAAAGACGTAAAAAATCTTTGGAACCATCTGTGGGGGATATTTATCTTAGCTGTGCTTAATTTTATTGCTTAATACAAAATACATAACACTTTTGTTTTCACCATATTACCCACGAATTTATCAGGTAGTGGTTTATGAATAGTTGAAGAGCAAACTGGATTTAGGAATGTATTTAACCAAAATGAGATCACTATCATCAAACGCACTGCTTCTTCCTATCAACAGTCTCTCAACTACCTGGTTATGGGCTACCCTTCCGATTTTCATTACAGTGGTTTCCCACTGCCTATGTCACTGATGATTTTCGTTTCATCCGCTGCTTCGAAACCAACGGCAAAAGGGTCCCCTGAATCACTAACTGTTCCTACACCCATTTTTCAGAAGGGCGCTGTCCAGCAGTGGGTGACTTTTTATACAGTGAAATGTTCATTTGCCAGAACCTCGGTCATGCAAACTGGATGCCCACTGTGAAGGAGAGGATAAAATTTCGTTGGAAGTAAGTAATATAGTCTCTTCCAATATAACGCTTCTTCAGGTTGCAAAATGCTTTCCTTCAACTCCCTATGACCGAGGCCGATGGGTCAGCGACGTTGCTCGGTTCTGATATTCTGGAGGACGTGAATCAAATCCCCATCCAGCCATCCAGATTTTGGTTACTGACATTACAGACTATAGGATTGGATTCCTGCAGGTAGACCTTGACTTTCTCATTCAGAATCTGGGAAGTAAATATATAGTTGATGATTTCATTAACAATATACTTACTGGCCGTTCTGTTTTTCTAGTGGTCTCCTCCTCATCTAAAATAGTTTAGAAGGGAACGAGTGGCTTTGGAACGACATTTCGGATCTTCAGCTGCATCGGGATATGAACCACGTTTGTCCTTTTACCAATAAGTGTAACGGCTATGCGGCCGCCTACCGTTCAGAACTTTATTTTAAAAAATCTGTGTTCCATAAAATAAGCATTTCTCAACTTTTTTCAAAAGATTTCATGATAAATTTCTAAAAGAAACAAGTTTGAATTTTTTGTTCCATCGTCTAGCCTTTGGCCAGGGCTAATTCCTGAAGTAGAAATTGCGTAATTAGGATTCCAAATCATCCTGCTGGTATATTCAGTAGGTACGATACGGAAGACTACTAGACCGGAATGCTAGCAACTTGGAGGGTTGTCACCAGAACAAAACGATCGCTGGTAGCTATTGTCAGTTCAACAAAACGCACTAGCGTGCAGAACATTACCACTAAATGAGTCAGAGGTAACGGTGGACATCATGAACACAATCTTTACTTTGTGCAAGCCATAAATCTATCCGACAGAAAGACAACAAGTCTTATCTGCAGCAATAAAATCGATGAGATGACCTTATTATGTCACATTCTGTGATGCGTTGCAAAATCGTAGAAACAAAACATATATTTCCAATCAAGTGTTCACCTATGTTGCAGGTGTCAAATAAAAATGAACATGAGTCCATAGTATCGCAATGTTGCTAAAATCTCAAAGCCTACGCGCAAGAGACATAATCGACCAAATGCAACTGATATTGACCATTACCAAAGCCAGGCTACTGACCATTTACATGTATCATACGTATAAATATAACTCATGATCCATTTAAAACTGTATACAAAGGCCTGTTTGAAGTAAGCAAACATTTCACGATTAAAGGCATCTTAACATGGGACTTTCCTGTGAAGTAATTAAAATCTGGTCTTTTCCACAAAAAATCTTTTTGAGATGAAACCGATGTGAAGAATACCATCATCCAGAAAGCTACCTAACTCTAAATAGCAATCACCACAAACAACTATTTCTTTCTAAAATACTGAAAATTATATCGCTTTCTTAATTTGCAGTATCCTGAAATTAAACGAAAAAGATTCAAATGAAATGTTTCCCATCTCTCAATTAATGTTCGCATTTCAAGGATTGGGGAACGCTGTTTTAGCCATTCTTTTTCCTCTGTCGACCACGTGTGATCTTGGCTATAAATTATTGTAAATTTATTAAGTCTGCATTGATACGTCAGTTTAATTTAAATTGGTCAGATGAATGAAAATATAATTTTCTGCTACAGATAGAAAAATATTTTTGATCAATGAATAAAGTAGGAACAAGAGATGCATAGAGAAAATGTACAGGTATACTTTAAAGTAAAAATCGAAATGTGTTGTTACCGGCAACAGAACAGTGTGTTTGAAGGACAGGCGCAAATGAGGCAAAGGAAGTGCAGGGAATTGCTTCAAAATTGAAAATTGTTAAAATATGGAAGAGAATGAAGTTTTAACATATTAATTAAAGTGTTACTCGGGATATATCCAGTCCGCTAGAACAGTGGTTCCCAATCAGTTTTTCCCGGGTACCACTTCAAGAAAGAGCTCAACCTCGCGTACCCCTATAGCGGCACTGCGTTCATCCCAGTCCAGTGCTTCATACAACTACATCATTACAAGTAATTCACACACACACGAGAAGCAGAGAGTGTGAATGAGTTAGTTTGATTGTCTGAAAATATATTTTGTCGATGGTAATGTTTGTGTAATTTTTTCAATTATCTTAGTGATTACCTTAGCCAAGAGATTACCATGCGTACCCCTTGAAGCAAACTCACATACCCCTGGGGATACGCGTACATCTAATGCGAACCACTGCGTTGAAGTATCGTCTTCATGCCATCTGAAGAAAACAATCTCTTTCGAATGTAATAATTGTTGTGTAACCTGTATGCTTGAAAATGATTAAGTATATTACAAAAGAAGAAGAGGAATGATTGTATATTAAGCAACAGGTGGGCAGCAACACAGCTCGTTGCAGACATGGAAGAAAGAAATATATGGAGACGACGCAAGGGACCTTCACTACGCATTGAAGTGATGCCGGGCGAAGGAGGAGTTGGGGGGGGGGGGGGGCATGGCCGCCTCCATACAGACACGGGGAATATGTACAAAAACCTCAAGGGGACTCTAGGATAAACGTGACGCCGCAATCTGGTGATGGATTATTATGTAACTCGATGAGACATAAAAAATGAATAAAATGTTTTGATATTCTGCTTAGTTTACGAGATATTCTGTCTCAAATGTGAGATGTTTTTGGTTGAAATTCAGAAGAAAAAGTTAGTCAAAGTCAAATCTGATGATGGATTCTTATTTAAAAAGACGAGACAAATAAAAAATAAAGAATAAACATTTTCGATATCTCCCCTAGTTCTCGAGATATACTGTCTCAAAAGTGAGGTGTCTTGAGTTGAAATGCAGAAGAGAAATTTCGCAAAAGTCAAATTTGATTCTTATGTAACACGACGAAAAAAATCGAAAATAAGAAATAAAATTTTTCGATATCTTGCTTAGTTTTCGGGACATACAACATCCAAATTGAGGGGATTGGGTTGTGATGCAGCCTGGACCTAAAATTAATTCTGTTAAAGCCACAATGATTACATGGTTGACATGTAGAATGGATATTTCAGTTTTATTACTACCACTTGTGGTTGCGTTGAAAGGCGTCCTATACCAGAATAAAAATAGAGGGCCCACTCTTAGGAAACCTGTGCCAAAGAAACAATGTTCAATGCATTTACAATGCAGCAGTAATTCTTTTTAATTTGAATAAGGAACTGTTTATTTCTAGTCCTCAAATTTTAGTTTACATTAAAATAGATATATTTCCACATTCCATTTCAGTACTCCTATTAGAATCTTTGATGAGAAAGATTTCAAAATCAATAAAAATAGGTCTAGCCGTATTTACAAACAGAAATAAGTCTTATATGAAGCTTTAAAAATAACCTAACTCAATGGATGGAACTTTTTTTAAAAAAAAAATTAATAAAACTCACAGCTTCTCACATAACACAGTTAATTTCATCATACACTGTCAGTATGAACTGCTACGTGACGAAAGAAAGTGCAATACTAATTTCACTGAATCGCGATGTAAAACACAACCCTTTAAATCTCTTTTCAACACTCGTTAAAAAGTAATGCTAGTCTATTATGTGCAAAATAGCAAGGTATGCTGATTTTCTACACTACACCAACAAAAATTTGAGAACAAAGTCATCCTATTGAGAGCTATGACTAAATATTTATAGACAGGCACCAAAGTTTCCAATTCCTACTGCACACTTCAAGAACAATAATTAGAATGCAACTTACTTATGAAATGATATTCCAGGATCTTTCCTCTCTGGTCTATTTGTGCAACCGTATGCAACACAAGATGGCATTATAAAAAACTTAGATACATTACAAAATGAAATAATCACAGCATCAAACACAATGTGAAATTTGCATTTGTATGGATTCGCAATATGGCCGCTGCCGCCACCGCGCATGCGTGAGAGTTTACAGCCGGCGTCACAGATTTAACGTCATTTTCCCATTATCCTCCCTGCTGCGTCCGCAAACGGCAACTCGCGTTTTTCCCCTCTTTTTTTTACACAGTTCATCGAAGAGATCTAGGGAGTTAGGTAACTGGCTGCTTTTTTCCACTAACTTACCCTGCATCGATCTGTATTCGTATTATTACAACATTTTTATTAGTTAATGCAAAGTGTCATTTATTTGGGGAAATAATTTAATAGCTTACTAGGAAGTTGGATAAAAGAAATTATTTTGCAGTAATCACTAAAAAAAAATCTGTGTCATGAATAGATAATATTACTTACGCTTTTTAGAAGAACAGAACAGAGTTTTTACACCTTCGAGCAATCAAAAACTAATAAAAATAGTTTGGTGTGGTCGTAATGACCTGGCGCAGGGTTTATATTGGCTGCACATTCCACCCTGTCTACGCCGCCTTAACCTAACTCGGTAGTGCTACCAGGTACATAAGAAGTACAGTTTAAGGTGGAATCCGAATCATGGAAGCATTCTGGCGTACTTCACTTTACACAGCAAGCTGTGCCAGAGGTGAAGGTCAGCTTAAGGGTCCATGAAAATCTCCGCCGAAACAGGTATTCGAACCGAGGATATCATATCCTCTGAACCCACCAGACCGCAACAGCATATCGATGACGCAAACTCATAAGATTTTACTCATCCAAAAATCGTTTAGCGGGCGTAAAAATATTTTCACATCAAAAACTAAAAATCTAACTTAATCCACACTCGAAATCGGAATCAGAACCACGGAACGTACCGGTATAGCTATGTGAAAACTTTCGGAAGTAAGCACCTTAAGCGCTTTTTTTTTTCTCTTTTTTTTTTCTTTCTTTCTAAGATTTGCATGAGCAACTTGATGATCGAATTTACCTTGGAGAACCCCGCAATCCTGCCGCTCCCTGGTCTCGGCAGTGGCAGCGGAATCGTCGCTGCTGGATGGTGGGCCCTTAGAGATCGCTTGAGCATTCTTCCATCCAACATCTAATGTAACAAATGGCGCTTGAATACCATACCAACGTGGCAATTGATATAAAAGGCTCCGATACGTCAGTCTATGACCGTGTAGCACACTTAAACACAGACACGCTGGGCCAACTGAGTAATATCATCCCTCTCTCAACGAATGGCACCTTGATTTCAAATTATTGCGTAGATAGATTTATAGTGTGATCCACAAGAAGAAAATTTCATACGGGTTCACGGTTTAGTTGAATTGGCATTACTTTCTCCCAGTGGCAAATGAGTTTTTTTAAAAATTAAATGCGATAAAAGATGAGCGACAACGAAGCAAAGTCGAGCTAAGTCGAGCCACAGTTGAGGTTTTAATAAGTATTCTAATTCAATAATGTTTGGGTTCGTTCTGTTTATAGTTGCGATTTTTGTCTTTACCCATTTCCATATATTTATTCTTTCACCGCAAATCAGCCGGTGTTGTATTGTATCATTTAAATTGCATTCTGGGCATAAGAGTGTTGGGCTGAGGTGAATTTTGTTTAATTATTCTCTTGTTCTTATTGTTCCGGTTGCCACTAGATACCAGTGTGACCTTGTTTTTAGATCTAGAGTTCTGTTGTGTATGTTTAGCCAGATTTTTCCCCATTCCAGTCGTGGGTGCTTGTATTCTATTACGCTGTGCTTGCGGTTGTTCATTAAAGCATTGTAGACCTCTTTCGTTTTTCCATTTATGTCTCCGATGTAACTCTTTTCGATGTAGTACTTTCGTACGTGTTGTAAAATTTTGTTGATGTAGCTTACATCAACGGGTGCCGCTGTGCTGGATGGTTTTAATGACGAAAAGAGGGTTTGCGTAAGGCTGCTACATTGGTTCTCAAGTATTACCTTTGTGCTTGCTAAGAAGATGGCTGTACATTTTTTCTGGACGTCTACAACCCCGAGTCCTCCCTTGTTGCAAGACAAGGGGCAGGTGCTGAAAGGTACTTTAAATACATTTCCCCTCCAGATATACCAGCATATAGCTGCTTCGATTCTGCTTGTTATGTTGTGCGGGACCGGTAGTATGCTTGCCGTATAATATATCTTGCTTAATATATAGGTATTGACCAGTCTCACCTTCTGCAACAAGCTGAGGGCTCTTGTTGTGTTTTCTCGCAGCAAGGCTCTTTTTGTGTTGAGATTTATCTTCCAGTTTGCTGCCACCATTCCGTTTGGGTTTGTTGTTAAGTCAATTCCAAGGACCTTACATTTTGTCGTGGTTTGTATATATTTGTTTCCGATTCTTGCCTTCTTTTTACCTAGCAATAATATTTTGGATTTGTCTTTGTTTAGTTTGGCTCCGCTTACTTCAGAGTATAATTGAATTATGTTGCGAGCTTCTGTTATTTCCTCTCCGTTGTTGATTATTATGCTTACATCATCAGCGTAGGCTCGGCATACAAATTTGTTGCCAAAAATTGTTAATCTAGGCAGTCTGTGGTGAAGCTGTTGAAGAAGTGGCTCTATAGATATGCAGAATAAGGTAATTGACAGCGGACATCCCTGTCTGATGCCTTTCTCTATTGGAATTGGACTTGTGAGATGCCCGTTTATTAGGATGCTTGACCACGTGTTGGCTACGCATTTCCTTATTGTTGCGACAAAGGGATCACTGAAATCCATTTTGTAAAGTTTGCTAGGAGAAATTCGTGGCAGACCCTGTCATATGTTTGTCGAAATCAAGAGCTGCAAGTGCTGATTTAGTGTTGCTGGCCCATGTTAAGTATATCAGATCTTTATATTCAACAGCTGCCTCCGTTATTGTTTTACCTTGTATGCAGCTCTTTTGATGAGGGCCTAGGATCTTTTGGAGTAAAGGTTTCATTCTGGCGTTAATGGACCTTGTGAATATTTTAAAGTCAGAATTTAACAATGTGAGTGGGCGCATGTTCGCTATACATGTGTTGGGTTTCCCTTTCTTTGGGATCATGATTATGATGCCTTCGGTGAATTCAACTGGCAATTGTTCGACTTGTTTGATCTCATTATATACTTGTATCAATTTGAATCCTATTATATCGCAAAACTGACTGTAAAATTCCACCGGCAGACCATCTTTCCCCGGTGATTTGTTCCGGGGTGACTTTCTTACCGTCTCTGTTATTTCATCATCAGTAAAGCCACTTTCTAGGTTGATGATGTCTTGATCAGTTATTGCTTCGTTGATGTAGCGTTGTACATTATGCAGCTGCGACATGTCCTTAGTTTCCAGTGTGTATAGCTTCCTGTACGACTCCTTAATGTGATTAATTATTTCTCGCTGTTCCCTAAGTATACGTCCGTTGTCATCTCTAATTTGTGCGCATAGTTTCCGTTTCCCTCGCCTAATTTCTCTAATCATATGGTATAACGAAACTTCCTCCTCTTGCACCACTGAAGTAATTCTTGCTCTTACTTAGCAGCCTTGCATTTCTTTCCGAGTTTTATTTGTGATTTTGGCCTTCATTTTTTTAATCGCAATGTTGTTGTTTGCTAGGTGAGTTGGCTTTTGGTATAGCTCTCTTAAGCAGTGGAAATAAAACTCCTTAGTCTTTTTGCTCTAAATTGATTTTTCCTTGGCGTACGTTATGGCGGTTGATCTGAATCGTGGTTTGGAGCATCTTGTCCACCAGTCGATGAGAGACGTGTACTTGTGTTGTTGGTTGGTGCATTTGTCCCATGCGTCTTTTATCTGCTCCCTTAACTCTTCCTCCTTGAGATGTTGGATGTTGAGTGTCCAAAGTCCTTTTCCTCTAATAACTTGCTGTCTCTCAAGTTTTATCTGTATGTGGTAGGCACTGTAGTCACTGAAACTGAGTGGCTACATCTCGCAGTTGCTTATCTTGTCCTTTATTTCTTCCACTACGTACACCCTATCAGTTCTGCTGGCTGAGTTGCTGCTTGTGTGGGTGTAGGCAATTCTTTTTGGCTTGAGTACATTCCATGAATCCACAAGTGATGAGTTAGTTGTTAGTAGCTGGAGCTCCTTGCAGAAATTGTAGTTGGGGGTTTGGTCCTCTTTGAGCAGCACACAGTTAAAATCCCCTCCCATTATGACTGATCTCTTTGTACCCGTTATTAGCTTCACAACGTCGTGGGAGAAGAAGGCCACCCGTTCTGCTCTTCCTTGTGAGCCGGTAGGTGCATAAATGTTGATGATTCTAACACCTTGAACTACTGCTGAAATGCCTCTTCCACTCATAAGTATCGATTGCTCCTCGTATCGTATTCCTTCCTTGAGAAGGATGACAGTGCCAGCTTCATTTCCTATATTTATCAAGGAAACGTACCCGTATATAGTGCCTATCTTCGTAGTGTTAACCTCTTGTATTAACGCTATGTCTATGTCAGCAGCGTATAAGTAGTCTTTTAAGCATTTTAGTTTGATGTTAGAGGTGATTCTGGCTGCATTTATTATAGCTATTTTATAGGTCTGCATATTGTTTGATTATTTATTCGTTCACAAGGTCGGCCCAATCTGTTTTCTGTTGATGTTTTTTGAAAGGTTTTTCTCAGTATTCTTATTATTCTCATCAGTTTCCATATCTGATAGTTCTGCTGTGCTGTGTCCTTCCATACTGCAAAAATCTGGTAAATATGTTGCCGTATTATTTCCTTCATCCTCCTTCTTGGCCATGCTATTCTGCTTAACATCTTTTAATTTATCTTTGTATTTCCTTGCCGGATCTTCCGTTTGTTCACGCGACTTAAGCTTCCGCGTTTCTTTACTGTCAATTGGGTTTCTGGTGGCGTAGCTGTTTTCGTCGGCGTCTTCAGTAACATCCATTTCCGTTGGGACAATTTTTGTTGGATTCTTAGGTGCTAGTTTACACCAAATGATAGCGGTGACTTGGGATGGTACTGTTAGGTCGCCATCTTTTTGTTTCACGGGTTCTCTTTCCACAGTTGCTGTTGTTTCTGTTGTAGCTGTAGTATCGCCAGTCGCTTCCCCATCGTTACTTGATTTGCTATCGTTGTTGAGATTTTCGTGCAGTCTTCCCTCGTCTTTTTCGCTTTCCATTGTTTGCATTGCCTTGCGGACATTTTCCTGGTTGACATTTATAAGTTGTCCAAGTTCATCTGTTTGTTTCCTTTTGAGCTCCTCAACTTCGTCTTTACCTGTTCCTGTTTCTTCTTTGCTGCCAGTGGACGTGGCCAGGATTGGTTGTGTTTGCAACATTTCCTTCTCGTCGGTGTCGCCCGGAAGGGCTATTACAGAATTGCTTGTTTGTCGCTGTCTCATAGGTAGTTGTAACGGTCTTCGTTTATTGCATTCATTTCGCATGTGGTCAATAGAGCCGCAAATGGCGCATGTTTTTGGTTGTCCAGAATAAGAGATGAAAGCCTTGCAACCTGCAATCACGACATATGATGGTATATCCCTTTCTAAATAAATACGTACATTTCTAACACAATTGTCCGTCTGGAATCTGAATTTGTTGCTCCACGATTCTTTAGATATTTGGATTACTCTCCCGCATTTTGCTAACGAATTGATAATCGAACTGTTGTCCACTTCAAAGGGAAGGTTGTAAATTCTGACTGATCATAAGCCAAAGCCAGCGTTGATAACGGCCACAGTTCCCACGTTGCCATCAGAATGTTTGAATTTTAAGGACCCTTCGGTTTTCTTTCCGAGTTTCTCAGCTTAACATAGCAGCAGATGCCTATAAAATCATACTTCAAACCGACTACATCTTTTTCGTTAATGTCACAATCAAGAAAAATAAACTCATGGACCTCATACGCTGCGGGTCGAGCATATGACTTGTCGAAATCAAATTTTAATGTATTTTTGCATACTGCTGAAGCCATAGTACTTACAGTATATCTTCACACTAACAACAACACTGGCGGACGCTAGGCGTTACCACCACGAAGAAATGCCACTGTTGTAAAGGTAGCACACCTCAATATTGAGTTGTGCAAAGGCACCAAACAGATGATCACACTCAATGAATATCGAAGAATATCCTGTTGGTTAATTCCAACTGATGCACCTAAACGTGAAGTACACCACTGGTCAGTGCAGGCAGCTAACTCACGTCCGCACTCACCGACCACTAGCAGCGGAATGCGCCCGCTGAGCTACCAGACACCAGCACAACATGGCATACTTATACCTACAGATATGCTGTTAACATGTAAGTGACGCGAACACATAAGATTTTACCCATCCAAAAATAGTCCAACGCGCATGTCATACGCCCAACACGTCATAGCATGTCGGTGACGAGAGTCGCGAACTCATAGATTTACCCCCGTCCAAACATCGTCTAACGCGCTCATAGAAGTTTTCACTTTAAAGAAAACAAATTCAAGTATACACTGAAATGCCAAAAGATACATATATCAAGAGGGTGGTATACCTTGTTCAACCTCAAATTGTACTTCTCCTCACTCCACCACCCCTCCGTAAGCCGAACATTCCAAGCGTCTGCAGGAGTGAACGCAGTGTGCTGCCTCGAAGGACTACACTGGCGCTGGCGACTGCTGGGAACACGCGCTAGGCACAACATCACTATCCACACCGGGAGATCGTGCCACTACCAGGGTAAGTAACTGTATGATACATTAGCCAACAACAACACATTCCTACAATATTCTCAAGCGTAGTATAGAATCTTTCTTGGTACTAGCAGTATCTTAGCAAGCCGCCCTAATCCCACCATAACTGTCACAGATATTTTTTTTTTATCAGAGGGTAAAACTTCGGCATTTCTTTCCCTTTGACTTGTCTCATCTTTCAAAAGTTTCGCCTATCTGCATCCGATGGACCCATGTAAATGGTGGACGCCTGTACTATTGGAGTATATCATATTCACGTTCCTGTGATCACCAATAGAAATATTGAGTTACTGCATGTGCAGAGGCGAGCAGTAGATAATAGGAAGGCTACCATGATTAGAGGAGCGGATTTTGGCGGCTCCCCTCTCCCGGCTGGACGTTTTTTTAGACAGACCAGTGGCAAATTTGTCAGTGTCAGCGGAGTGGGAATAGAGCGTAGTGTCCTTGAGCCGCCCCTGTTAACATGACGCGCTAGGCACCGCGGAGGAAACGTTTTTAAATGTGCAGTGCAGTGTATGGGCTTGTCGGCGCCATGGACAACGCAGAGGTCGACCACGTCTACTTGACCGAGACCTGCGACATCTGCGTAGAGGTGTCATCTACAGACGGGCAACACTGAGTCAAAGAACAGCAACCCTCAATGTGGGATGTATAACTGACGTGTACGTGCGTACAGTGAAGCTAAATTTGGCAGCAGAAAACCAAACTGAGTCCTTCTGCTAACAAAACGCCATCGGCAGCAGCGCCTCTCCAGGCTTCGAAAACGTAATGGAAGGACCCCAGAGGACAGTAAAAAGGTTGCCTGGTCAGGTGAGTCACGATTCCAGTTCGTAAGAGCTGATCGTATGGTTAGAGATTGGCGCAGACCTCACGAGGCCTTGGAACACAGTTTATCAAGAAGGTACTGTGCAAGCTGATAGTGACTCCATCCTGGTAGGGCTGCGTTTACTTGAAATGGACTCAGACTAATGGTGAAATTGAAACGATCATTGACTGGGAATGGTTATTTTCAGCTATTTGGAGACAATTTGAAGACATTCATGGCTTTCATGTTCCTTTTCCGTGACGACAGTGCGCCTTGTTACAAGGTCAAAATGTTCACGATTTGTTTGAGGAACATTCTGAATAATTCGATCGAATGATTTGGCCACCTAGATTGCCAGACGTGAATCCAGTCAAATATATCTGGGACGAGATGGAAGGATCAGTTTGTGCATAACATCCTGCACCGGCAACACTATCGCAATTAAGGACGGCTGTAGAAGTAGCATGGCTGAATATTTCTTCAAGGGACTTCCGACGACGTTTTGAGTCAATGTCATGTCGGGTTGCTGAAATTCGCCTCACAAAAGGAGTTCCCACTCGATATTAGGAGGTATATAATGACTTTTGGCACATCAGTGTATATTGGTAGCTTTAAGTAAGAAGCAGGTTTCGAAATCAAAACACTTCACTAACTTCAGAAAAAATTCGATTTGAGATACAATAAAAACCATGAATTCTCAGTTTTAATCAATTATATGAATAATTTATTCTCAATAACTATATACACAAAGGTTCACATATCTGGTTTTGTATGTGCGAAAGTTGTGAAGTGATACCAGCATTCCAAATTACTTTTAAATATTAAATAACGTTTAGAAATATTTATTTAGTGGGTTGATCAGAGTAATTGAGTGTAGGAATGCCTTGCAATAGAAGTATCATAGTATAAATAGTTATAAAAGGTGTTGGTTCAATAAAACTGACACACATGTGTTTTGTTTACATTTTACTAACGAAGGTTTAAGGAATTAATCCTCTTAACAGTGAAGGAAATAACTTATTGCTATCAGGTGTAGTGTTAAAAGTGCTTTGTTTGTTTGGTAACGGGAGGAAAGCGTAGTTCGTGCAAATTACCTTACGTAATATATGGAAATATTGTTCTGACTCATTATATTAAATTACTCTTAGAAATTGTAGTTGTGGTTGTTTAGGTGGCTGTAGTTAAGAGTGTTAATACTGTGAAATAAAATTATTGCGTGTAATAAATGCAGGAAAGTGATAGATATTACTAACCAGGAAGTAGGGTCAGGTTTATAAACTATGTCTACAATCAAAGAAAAAAATTAAGCACGAAAATCGCTGCAGCGATGGTTGGGTGTTATATATATGTCCTGAAATATTATTGTGTAGTAAGAGTATAGATTTAAATCACCAGGAAAGGCTTTCGGCATAATTGACGAGCACAGGTGATTAACAGGTTTAATAAATAACTTTCATCGTCGAAGAAGACGACTAATAGTTTTAAGGATAAAATATTATTATTTATCCGAAAACTGAAGGAAGTAGACATTGTAATGACTCACATAACAAAAACAGATGTTTATGGTTTAACAGCACAGTGGAGTGTGCGTTGGCAGTTAGTGGCTTTATTGTTCTGTATCAGAACAAGTGTGTAAAGGTTTTCTAAACGGCTCAGTCCAGTATTTCCTAGAGTTTGAGACAATTATCGGATTTTAGAATAAATTGCGTGTGAGTATACTTTAAGCAGAGAGTAGTGCCATTCTTTAAATATGCTTTGGTTAACACATATGTAGCAGAGTTTAGCGGTACTGTTCCAGTTTAGTGATATGTTAGTATTGATACAATTATCAGTAATAGAGTAGGCAATATTCTATTATCAGTAATATCGTATTTTAACCCCTAAGGTTCATTTATTTCTAGAGTATAGTTTTTACTACTTAAAGTTCGTTTAGAAGGTACAGTAAGTATCTGGGAAAAATTATGATTGGAAAGTGTGGCGCCTGTCGCAGGAACGTGACAAATAGTGAGGGTAGCAGTCGGTGCAAGAAGTTAGTTCATTGGGCATGGAGTGGAGAGGGAACATGGAAAATAAATGAGACACTCCCATCGTTTGTCCGCTTTTTATTAGGTATTAGAGAGATGAGTGAAGAGATCATGGAGTTGCGTGAAACGATGAGGGTCCTTGAAGCTCGGCCTATGGAGGCTCGGCCTGTTGAAGCTCGGCCTATAGAGGCTCGGCCTGTTGAGGCTCGGCCTATGGAAGCTCAGCCTATGGAGGTGGGAGCGAGAGATGGTGGGTCTAGTTAGGAGGGTCAGAAGGATGGTTGGGAGCTGATAACAAGTTGGAGGGGAAATAAAGTAAAAAGTTTAAAAGTCAGAAATTGTTGGGAAAAATAAGTTTGACGTGCTACCAGAGTCAGGAGGAGAAGAACTTCATGTAGGTATAGGTGTAGGTTAGGTGCAACAGATCTATAGCAAAAAGGAGGTGCAAAAAAAAAAAAAAAAATTGGAAGAAAAGGGTCCTGCTGCTATGTAGCAGCCACTGGAGAGGTTTAGGCCTCTTATTCAAGATCAGTTAGGCACAGGCCACAGGCTACCAAGGAACAAACCTAGTGCAACGTTACGTCAGGTAATAGAGGATATTGGTTCACTTTGTAGGAAATTCGTTAACGAGGATAGAGTAGTGATAGTGAGAGGAGTGTGGAATAGTGTTGATAGAAATGAGAATTATAGAAAACTAGCTGATACCCAAGACTTCGTACGCGTGGATTAAGAATTTCGTTGCCAGAATTGAATTTAGAAAGCTGTTGGTAACGTAGGATTGGCCCCGAACAACACCGAGTCAGCGTAATATGACAGAAAAGCCATCACTGTATCATTCTACCGTCGAACATGTTTCATGAATAGAATCAATTTCAAACATATTTAAGAACAGAAAAATAAACGAAGGTGCGGGGATGTGCGGCTGCGTAACTAAGGACAGCTTTATTTCAGCTTGGTCTATTCTTCTTTCTTCAGCCTGAGCCTCTGATTATTGAGTTCTAGTAACTTTAGCTGCTTGTGCTCTGCTAGAGCTATACCTTAAGTCAGTTTACGCCCGCAAGGCATGTCAAAAAAGAAGGCAAAATAAAATGGTGCCAGAAGCATTTAAGCAGACACAAAGTAATAGTACAAAGAAAATCGACATCTGTACTAAATAATACGTTTTTTCTCTAAACGAAATTTATTAACAAATTATACACTAACATAATGTGCGAGAAGCACAGCCTGAGCAACCGACGTAACGTTATAGACTACACACACATCCGTCTCTCTGTCACCATTCTATAAGTTCTAAAAATTTCGTGATTACAACTGTTATTCATACCGAAAAAAATGTCCTGTGTCCTTCCTACAGATACAAAGTACTTCCTTGTCAAATTCCATCAATATCGTCATAACCATTTAGTCGTCAAAATTTAGCAAAAAGACAGAGACTTACTTCCGCATTTTTAGTATTATTAGTGCAGATCACACACACACACACAGACTGCGAAAGTAACAACACCTGAGGGATCAATATAACGTAAAAAAGTGTACACCTACAGAATTGCAAGACTACTTACGATTTTCCTCGCATTGCACCGCTAAATTTGTGACATCTACAGTTTAACATGCAATCCGAACAACTGATGGTCCGGGAGTGACTCATACAATTACAAATAATTTTTAAAAACCTTTGCTTCCATCGGGGTTTGAACCGGAGATCACTCTCCAAACATCAGTAAGCAAGCTCTTTACCTACTGAGCTACCAGACTGGTATGTGCAGTGGTATTACAGAGACTTATACATCCTACGTGTCTGTCTTTTCTCAATTAAGTAATTTTTCAAAATTGTATGACAACATGTATTATTTATACAGAAAAAGTATGCTATTTCCATCCTTATGCGAAATAGCATCTCCTCTTCAAATTTCATCACGGTAGGATTAGCCGTTTATTCCAAGAAACGTAACAAACAGACAGAGTTACGTTCACATTTATAATATTAGTATAGATACACAGCACACTTATAAAAATGATAATACACGAAAAATTCAAGAAACTCGGTTATGTCGTAATCATAAACACATATGGCGTGGAATATACTGTAGCATAAATAAACCGAAACACAACGCCACCTACCAGGTGTTGTGTCGATAAATTGACACATCGCCATCTGTTAGAAACTTATGGAACTACAATAACAATTTCGTCTGGTCCTAATGACCTGGTGACAGGGTTTCTATTGGCTGCGAATTCCGTTCCAGTCATAGGCGCCTTAACCTAGCCAGCCAATCCTGCCAGGTATAAGGGACCTACAGTTTAATGTGGAATCCGAACCAAGGTACCGTCCTGGCGTACTTCACATTACACAGCAAGCTGCGCCTATGAAAGACCCCGAGACGGGGATTCGATCCGGGGACCTTTCGATCTCCAGTCGGTCGCCTTAACCACTGAGCCACCAGAACGCTCAAACTTGCGGAATTTACAAATAATTACAAACCATTGTCCAATGACAAACATGTAATGAACATTTAATTCCCAATAATAAATATTGAAGTCAAAAATCGAGATAAAAACTATCCTATGTTTTAAGTTGGACCAAATTACACACAGTAAGCCAAAATTCATCAATATCGGTTAAGTAGTTTCGGAGTTTATCTCGGACAAACATCGTGACGCGAGATTTTTATTATGTATAAAGATAGAAAGTGGCGAAGGAGGTACGGGAGGTACTGGGTGGAGCTTATGCAGATCCTAAGTCGCCATGACCGGCCATAGTTGAAGCACGTTGTGAGGCGGGTTAACGTGGAAACGGAGGTGCTATTTGCGAATGGCACGAGTTCTGTCATGGAGGTGGTGCCTGTGGAGACCATTGATAGGCGTGGTTTCACTAGGCATGGCGTATCCCTGAATAGAAGAGACAAGGGAATACTTTCTCAGGCGTAAGCTAAGGCTATAAGGGAGCCCACTTCCGGTGATGACGGGGTCAGAAAAGCATCTTTTGTAGGTTAGGGGCTGTTGGTGAAGGGATAAAAATAGGTAATTAAAGGGATACTGATTGTAGATCCTCGGTGGAAAAAGTCACTAATGCTAAAGAAATAAATGAGGATTTTGAAACAATAACAGGGGAACGCAAAGGTAAATGCTGAAAATATCACAAAGCCTTTATAAGAGTATTACTGGTGAACTGAAGAAGTTAATTAATATAGTAATAGAGTTAAAAACCTAATAGAGGTACACAGACCTCAAATAATTACATGGGTAAAGTCTTGATCAAAAGAACGCGTACAAGACAATGACGATTTCACCGATGCTTACAAAGTGTACAGCGGAGATAGAGGAGCAATTGGTGGAGAGGTATTCTTATTTAACAAAGACCATTACTGTTCACTGGTGTTCAGAAATTCTGACCGTGAGTTACTTGGGGCAGACCTCTGGGGTAGTACAAAAAAAATCAGAGTGTTGGCTGCTTACCACAGTGGAAGAATGAATGATGAAGACGAGACTTTTTGGGAGAAACTAAATTCGAATTCAGAGTTCAGAAGTGAGCGTAGAATGGTAGTTATTGGTGGGGATTTAAATTTAACAGGTGTCTACTGGGCAGGAAATAAGATTAATAACACAAAGAAACAGAGATTTGCAAATATCTTAGTAAGGGAAGAAGCCTTTAAACAAGTTGTAGAGCAGAACACAAGAGGACCAAACGTTTTGGATAACTCCTAAAAAAAAAGCCTGATGATCACATATCACAATGCAGTTCTGCTGTATATAAGGGGATTCAGTAAACCAGTGGCCAGAATTGAAGGGAGAAATAGGTACAAAAATAAAAGACCCACAAATTTCAGAACTGAAAAAGCATTTCAAGGATAGTTTCAGCAAAAGGAGGGATGACACAAGTACAGTGGAGTCAAAGTGGGAAGAGTTCAAGGAGATAGAAAAAAAGAAGTGGCTTAAGATGGGTTTATGAAGAATATTATTGGTACAGGGGGACAACTGACTGATGTATCTAGAAATTTTTACGGCTATATTAGAAAACTGAGGGGTATAGAGGGTGTTGAGATAATTATGGATAAGGATGGAGAAGAAGTAATTGAGGATTTGAAAAAGGTAGCGTTATTAAGTAACTAGTTTAATGAGACCATTAGGATATGTTTCAGGAATGGTAGAGGTTTAATCAGAAAACCAGCTTATCCACACAGTTAAGAATGAGCAGACAAAAAAATTGAAATTCAGTGTGAAGACATAGTCAAGGAACTAAGAAATCTAAACAACCTGCGGGCTGGTATAAATAATATTACTATGGATGTCTTAAAGATAACAGGGTGTAGCATCGTACATTATCTGATACGTTATTTAAATTGAGCCTGGATACTTGCTGTTTACCAGATAATAGAGAAGTGCGACAGTAGTACCAGTCCATACAGGAGGGGTGACAAATAGGGTCGAAATTTACAGGCCAATCAGTTTGACATGAGTAGTAGATACACTAATGGAGAGAATGATATGCAGCCACATCAGATGTGTCTATGAGGAACGTAAGTGGTTATCAGGTCGGCATCATGGCTTTAGCGAGGATATTCATGCGAATCTCAATTAGTAGGGGCTATATGCTAGATATTTCGGATGAAATGGACAAGTGGAGGTCAAATTGATATTGTAGCATTAGATCTTTCAAAGGCTTTTGAGAGAGTGACTCGCAAAATGGTGTTAAATAAGGTATAAACTAATGGAGTTGATGGTCAGAGGATTATCGGCGAAGAAGAATTCTTAAAATGTAGAAAGCAAAAAAAGTTAGGCTAGGAAATGCAATAACAAAAGAAGTGGAAGTGAACATGGGAGTACCACAGCGTAGCATATTGGGGATATAGCTGTTCGTTATTCTAATGATTATGTTGATGGTTTAGTATCACACGTTAGATTGTTTGCAGATGAGTCATCATGGGATGAAGATAAATATAACGATGGGTCTGCTTATTAGGTAGACAGACGAAAAAAACTAAAGGTTGATTATGATTATAAAGAGGGGAAGGAATTGCTTATTGAAGACTTGAAATGTAAATACCTTGGCATAACATTTGATAGCAAACTTAATTGGGCAGTACATATTGGAAAGGTCGTAGGAAAGAGGTTCAAAATCATTCACTTGTCGGAAAGAGTGGTGAGATGTACCAGAGAAGGGAATTGGGTAACAAAACTTTGGTGAGACCATTGCTTGAATAGGGTGGTGTAGTACGGGGCCCATATTTTGTGTTTCAAATACAGGAATTGGAGGAAGTGCAAAGAAAGGCTGCTACATTTGTCTTTAGAAATTACCGCAGTTCCCAATCAGTAACTAATATGATGAAGGAACTGGAATGGGATTCACTGGAAGACAGGAGGAGGATGAAGAGAATCATTAGAGTGTACAAGGCGTATATTGGTGATGAGGTATTCAAAGATATTCGTGGGAGAACTAAGTTGCAAGGAAGGGAAAAGATGACCATGACCACAAGCTAGCTCTCGATTTCATGCAAAAGGGTGGGGATAGATTTTTTTTCGGGGGGGGGGGGGGGGGAAGGTGTCAGAGATTGGAATAAATTACCAAGAGAAATGATGAAAAATTTACCAAAAACTCTGAAAGAGTTTAAAATTCATGTCAGTGGAGGGCAAAAGTAGGTAGGAAAAAGGAAAGAGGAAAAAATTAATGTGTAAGGAAATTGCCACCGGAGCATGCGCTCCATCGCAATCAAATTAAATTAAATTAAATTTTTTTTTTTTTTTAAATGACAAATATTTAATCCTAACATGGGTTGTGTAATCGTCTTCTCTAATCGCGTTTTAATATGCTGCGCATTAATTAGGAGGTAGCATGGAAGGAGGTGTGTGGACGTTTTTACTAAGACATACCAGCTGCGTACTTCACGACTATTACATTCTTGGAGCGCTTTCGCATGCAGAGGCGAGAACACGCTGTGAACCACGGAGGACATATATCTGGTTGACAGGTTACGAGGTTTCCTCCCCGACAGAGGGGTCCAGGCAACTGCTACCCTGACTCGTGCAGCCAACACAACATCCGTACACTCTTTGGCTGTTCGGAACCTGCTACCATGAGGTGAATTATCGTCCTGGGACAACAGGTGGTTACATCAGTTTCATTAGTTCAATTATATTGTATCATCTATACCATTGATGGTCAACCTTTCCAACAGCCGGGCCAAATTTTAGAAATAGAACGTTCTTGGAAAAAATATTTAAATATTTTTTATGAGTGAAAAAGCCCACTACAAATGAAACATAAATATATAATGAAGTTTTAAAAGTATGCTTATTTTAACAGTACTTTTAACTTTGTTTGACAGAACTAAATGCAATATTGCTGTCAAAACAAAGGTATTCTCAAAAATAACTCCGAATGATCATCAGTGTTTCGTGTTCTCTGTTGGAACTTAACATTTTTCATTCTATTGAAAAGCTGTTCATACACAGAAGTGTTTACAAATAGCTAAATTATCCGTAAACCATGTTTGTAAAACGCAGGATATTTCTCCTTGACCAGATTTTTTTTTTTTTTTTTTTTTTGGTGGTAGAATTCTTTCAAGCCAACCTGGTGGAATTTCTCCTTAACCTACGCGTAACACTGCATTTCACAATTTTTTATTTACAAATTTTTTGGAAATGAATTTACCTCTACGGAGAATGGCGTTGAAAAAGCAGATGAAAAAAACACGACATATTGGTTTAAAATCAGCTTAAGGTGCAGTGTTGGATATCTTCAAATCGGTTTTCAGACTCCAGTTCCCAGTTTGATATCCGTGAACGGCGTTTATTCACTGTCGCCTGTGTCACGTCTGCTTGCAATGACGGTGTAATACGTGAGTGAAAATTTTATTTTTTAACTTTTGTTCTCATAGTCCTTTCATTTGCTTGCAATGACGGTGTAATACGCGAGTGAAAATTTTATTTTTTAACTTTTGTTCTCATAGTCCTTTAATTTGAAATGCGACAGCAAATCAGACATGTTACTAACCAATTGGTCTTTGGCCTGCAGACGAATGTTCAGGTTATTTAGTGGTTGGTAATGTCCGCTAGAAACGCAATTCTTAGACCCGCTACATGTCTTCAAACTGTGGGATATTTTTGACTTGCTTGCATACAATGATTGTACTTCTTAATTCAAATCAAACACCATTTAAAAATTTTGTATGGATGAACCATCTTACATCAGCGATTTCACTGTTTTGATAACCCCGCTCATAACAAGATCAATGTTTAGGTACTTGGAACATAAATTATCTTGAAGAATGATGGCATGTATATCCATAAGATATGACAAGGCTCGGTTGCACGTCAGCACAGCCGAGTGTACATTGTCTCAAGATCAAGCGAGTGTTGATACAGATTGAAAATCATCTTAGTGATGTAGTGTTTGAAGTATATAATGTTTCTGCTCCGCGGGCCGCATGCTAACATACGGCGGGCCGCGGGTTGGCCGTCCCTGATCTATACGTCCTCTGATTAAGGTCATGGTGATACAAGCCCGGCTAATAGCTTTATACAAAACTATCATAACAAATTACGAAGCTAAGCTGAAATTAGAGTTGAAGTATGTTAGTTTGGGTCAGACGTGATGATTTATAAAGCTACATTGTGCTAAGACGTGAGCATTGAGTGCTGATGAAAACTGCACACCCTATCCCCTTAGTTATAGTTAAAGGACTTTTTCAACAAATTATGTGCGATTTATTGTGTTTAAAATGTGTGATCACCGGGCTTGTGTTGTCGATACGTCAAATGCAAAATCAGTAATTGGTGCCTACTAATATGGTGATAGTAAAATAACTTCATGGCTGTCCAACTAACCTAAATTGCCGAATGCTACACATACTTAAAAATAATGATGTATAATACTGCCGATGGCAGTAGATATAACACATGTGCTATCTGGAGTTAACTGCCAACTACTTGAAGAAACACAATTTGATTCAGCCAATAGAACGGATCAGTTACAAATGTACATTGTGTTTAAATTAGTGACATAATCTGGGAAAGAGTAAATGTCAGGATGTTAAAAAAACTTCATGTTTACGGCATATTGAAAGAATTCTAAAATTAGATTAACGGATTCTCGAGCTTCGAAAAATTATTTGCATTACACTAACTCGTATACACGTTACCAACAAAAATACGAGATCCTCGAAACTTTTTTTGCGTCCCTTCAGCCGGAAAAAATTTTGTTGACTATTTGACTAAACTTAATAAACTTGTAAATAAAATGATTTTCTTTAGTAAATAACTTAGAGTAAATGACTTAGCTGAGGCTTGGTGGTTGAGCTGTTAACGACCGGGCCTGCCATTTGGTAGGACGTGAGTTCGATCTACTGCTCGGCCATCCATTGTTTACCGAAATCACTGCAGGTAAACACCAAGATTTTTCCGAATGCCACCATTAAAGTCATGAGTTCAAGAATGTAAGTGACGTCGGAAGAAAGATTTATCCAACTTTGTCTTTACATTCGGCGCCATAAGACTACTAAATATTAGATTAATACCTCTTGACCTTCAATCATTTTCTTAGGTGGCTAGAATGGATAAGATTTGTAGCAGGGAGTGTATATAAAGTGGAATGAGGTACAGCATGAATACTGTAAAAAGAACAGCCGATAGTTCCCGGCTAAAGTAAAACTAACTTCTACAAATCCTGTTGCCCAATATCGAAACAAAAGCCTAAACGAGAAATTAGATGACAGTACCTAACTTTGTGACAGAGCTTACCTACTTGTGGTATTCAGCAAGATTGTCTGGCTAACTCAGTGCTCTGTACGCAATGATGAGAACAAACTTATTATCACTCGCCCAAATACTTGAATGGCTTCACATATCTGGCTAAATCATGTGACATCTTCGTTCTAGATGGTTTTTGATGTGCCTACTAATTTAAATAGTGGGGCACCCCTCAAGCAGTGAAGCAACTGAATGTTTATGTCTCACCTTTCTCTGCACCTAAGAACGAGCAAAGGAGTTACCTCTGCCATTGTTGCATAGCAGCTGTTTAATTGCACATTCCCCGCAACGGAAACGGTTCCGCAGATTATGTATGAGATAAATAATAAAACAGCGTAGGTTAGATTTCTGCTGGTATGTTGTTGCTCGAGAGTCAATCCTGTCATTGTTCCAGTATTCATCATTTTAAATTATAAAAGCCATGATATACGATAGCATATTCCTCTCCGGTTGAGTAGAAGAGGAGAAAAAAATAATTGTAAATCAATAAGTAATTTCAAACTAATTTGCAGAAGACTCTCACAGTGTGTATAGAATTTTATCTGATCAAAATAAGATCAAAATTAAATCAACAACTCGAACGTTTTTAGATTAAATTGGGTTATGTTTTTAAATTGGAGTTTTTCATTTTTTTAAATAAATAGAAAGACAAGATCAGATTTAACAAACGTATGAATGTTATAAAGATGTACATCCTTTGGCAAGTAGTCTGTCACCATTCATTTCGGTTCAGGAAAGTACCAAATGAACTACTATATCCAAATACAAAAAAACCTAAGTAATAATCACGGATGAAATTAACGTCTGAAATAAAAAAATTAAGCAAATAATATAAGACACTATTTCATTTGCAAATCACCGTAAAAAAAAAAAAAGAAAAGCGGCAGTTCACGCAAAGTACAAGCCACTATATTTCTGCGATCCTGTAAGTAATATTTTTCAGTCCGAATGGTCTTCTTAGCTATTTCAGAGCAAGGTGTGGCTGTATTTATTAAGCTGGAATTACTTCCTTCCTATTGAGAAGTTTTAGAATGTATGTTTGCTGGTCGATTTAAATAATCTAAAACAAAAACAAAAAATATTTTGTTACAAGATGAAGAGATGTTCATGATTAATACATAATGAAGCTTTCATTGTAGCTCTGAAGAAGCTCGTGTGTCATTGAGTATTACTGATGTCGGTTATTTCAAACGGGTTATGCGTTGCAGGCGATAAATCTTGCGAAATATAAACATCAAGCATACAAAGTAAGGAGCAATTACTGCTGCGAAGAGAAAGCTGCTATAAATTACGTTTGGTATCTCACTTCTTGTCTTGCCGCAGGGAGTGAGAAGTTAATTGGGAAATAAAATTATTGCTACAAACCAAATACGGAAATAAATTATTTTCCAATGTTTGTAAGTTGATGTGGATTCCTTCACTTATAACTTGTATCTAGAAGAAAATTTTCTGAAGGCGTAAAATACAATCTCCTGAAACACAGTCCTGCTGCTACTGAACTGAACACTGGAATCTTCATAAAAATGTGATATTCTCACATTCGTTTGTAGTAGAGAATCTCAGCCAGTAATGAGCCCTTTCACAGCGATTTCATTTTAATGACTGATGTCTACTGGTACTATTCGAGAATAATATCAGGTATTAATAGATGACGATATTTGTTATAAAAGAATTAACTTATGATGAACGCCACTGCGAAGATCCAAGAGCTGCAGCTGACTTATAACAGTACTAGCGGAGTTCCCGGCGTTGCCCGGTATAGTTGGCGTAGATTTAACCGTACCCTATTAATATTCTCGCAAAAAATTTGTACAAAGTTTCATAAAATACGCGCCAACTTTATCGGGATTAAAACAAACTTACATTCACCCGCCCCCTACCAAGAAACTGGTGGGCTGAAGTTTATTTGCACGTATACTATTTTCATTCGTCCGAAAAGATTCATGTATATCAAGCTTCGATAATTTGGTTAAGAAATTTCATTACTACATTACTGAACAACCCTAGATTATGTTAAAAACTCACATTTGATTCAATTGCGAAGTGAATGGATATACTTGTGGCTCGAAACGCCAGATCCTACTCTACAGATAAAATATCAAAAGTGAATCCGGAATAATATTATCGTAAACAGAAGACTAATGCTGACGGCCAGATATATTGTCCAGAGATCGTGCTTAAAGAAAATCTCTGTTATTTTTACGGTTATCTATGTCGTTTAAAAATTGATATCCCGAATTAAAGGAAAGAATACTTCAAGCTATGGCTTATAAAAATTGAATATGTCGAACTAAAAGGAAGAATAATTAAAGTTTTGTTTAGTGTGCAAAATAGTTATTACTATAAGTTATCTTATTGCTTTAATTAAAGCCTATGGTCAGAGACATTGTGTTGTGTGTTTAGTGCGGAGTATGCGACATCTAGTGATTCCTCCTGTGGAATTTCTCACCACACGTTCAGAATTTCATTTAATGCTCTTACATCATTTAACGTTGAAACATAAGACATGCCAGACAAGTGAATTAAGATTCTAAGCTTTAAAACGGTGAAAACTCCATCGAAATCTGCGCCGTAGTTTCCGAGTTTTTATACGACCAATATTTCCGGTTTTCGTTTTATAGATAGATAAAACTGTGGGAGCTGAACACAGGTTTAAGGAAACGGTGTTGTAAACCGAAAATGTAAATTGGTAATAGGGACTACACACTTTGATGGAATTAAGCTACAGGAAATGATTTAATTAAATCATCCCGAATTTAATCACTGCACATCCCCTTACATTATACTAGTACTAACAATTTTAACTTCTTTGCGAGTGAAGGACCCAAAAGAATCGTTAAGTCACAGAGTCTGGGGCTATGGCGGATCATCTTCAAAAGTTGAGAATAGACTATATCAATCTTCCAGTGCGACATATTTTCACGACAGCGTCAAATAGCATTTAGCAGAGTTTGTGTAGCGCTTTTTTCCAACTCTACTTCAATGAATGTCATATCTGGATAGGAACAATATTAAAGTGGCAATGCGGATATTCTATGGATTCATAAATTTATTTCAGTTAAACGAAGACTGTTTGGAATTATATTTTCAAAAATAAAATTTGTTTGTCTTCTCATCGACATAAGAATAATCGATGATCGATGTTGTCGCTTGGAACACTCGTGCATAAAAATAAAAATTTCTAAGATGCAGCAGGTCAAAGCTTTCACGCTAAATCAAATCGAATCTGTTGCGGAAAAGAATGTAACTTTTTTGAAAGTCGTGTCTTACAGTGATTCCAAAAACTACTCATGTATGGGTGTTTTCTGTTTAAGTAATTTGCACAGGTAAATTTTAATAGAGGACGAATCAACTGCAACGTAAATACAAATGTAACGAATAGTGTGCCAATAGAATCACTGAGTGAAAACCTTTATTGAAAATCAGTTACAATATTCTAGATGGTTTTCCTTTTTTGTATATGAAGGTAATATAATTTTTTATGTAGATTTGTAACCTTTTTGTTTAAAGTTGTATTAGCTATGCAGCTTGCCACTGGAGGTAAAGTAGTTACTTAACATTTTTTTAATATATTTTCTTCTGAATTTTTCATACTCCTGTAACTAAAGAGAGACTTTCGTGAGCTGCAATGCTCTGTTTGTTATTGTACTACAGTCTACTCTCCGTAAATTTATGAATATATTTGTTCTTGGATGCTCTTTAATTGCAGATTCATTTTCAGCAATTACCTTTAAGGCTATAGCGATCTCTTACCAGCTGTGTGATAGTCCACGGTGAAGGAAGGCTGAGGCGTCAAGTGCAGCAGACGCCGTTGCGAAAGAGATGCTGGAGTCGTTGGTTAACCCTGATTGACCGAACACTTTAGACGCGTCCATAAACTCTCTGGACGTGCATATGAGATACTTCCATCTTCAACTGTGAAATGAACAATCTGTAAAATGCTATTCCTCGACCACCATATCTGATATCACACACGACATTCGAAAAACATACGAATTGCCTGCGATTATAACATTCAAGCACGGGGAGCGGAAGGAATGGGGATGCAAGTCATAACGTCTTATCGACAAAAAAACTTTGTAAAAAAATTTCTATCTAGGTCGGAAATTTTGGCAGGCCCTTAAACTGACCATATCTTGCGATTTTTTTCTTACTTGAAGTACACTAGCGGTTCCGTGATTCATATTCCACGTAAATTAGTATTACCGCGATTTCAAACAAAGATATAGACAGAAACCGCAGAAAACAGGAAATCCACTCTTTAATACCACGCGCGATGCATTCAACCAATTAAACTGACCTTGAAGACACTCGATTTCAAAAAACAACTGAAGCGATAATTACAGCGCTTAAAAAAAATCTTTTTTTTCTCTCACAATAACAGTATCCCATCTTTCTCTTTCCTTTATCTCTTTTTGTTATTATATTGAACTTAACCTCTTCAGTCCCGAGGAATCATATATGATACCTCCCGGAATTATTTTTTTCTCAGGCCACTGCACAGCTGAACCTTTTCTGGCCTATCGTATCATCTACAACATACATCGCGCTTCTAACAGCTCATATGTTCGATCTTCTGCTCTTGGCAGCCCTGATTAGAAGCTTGGGGTCCTGCAGCTGTACAACATGGCTCGTCGAAATAAAGGTAAAGACATATATTTTTTCCATGAAATAAAGTAACATGAAGCAGTAAAGTTGTGTGTATAATTTTCCTGCTTGACTCCCCAGGTATCATATAAATAACATCTATAAAAAATTAATTATTGTTTCAAAAAAAAATTTATGGTCATTCATTGTTAACTAGCATTAACACAAAGTAAATAACACAATAGTAATTCTCTTGCACTTTTAGTATGAGCTCGGGACTGAAGAGGATATACTGAGTGTGGTACGTTGGATCAGCAATTCTAATTGGTACAACTGATACATGTGACTTCTGATAAATACCATTGCAAAATTCAATATTTGTCTCACAGTAAAAGATTACTAGCTAATATATAATACTTCTTCCTCCGATTTGGCAACTAAGGACCAGCAGGACACCGGTCACCTAAGGTGCAGTGCTGCCAGAAACTTGGCTTTGAATATCCGTAGATGGCCGCTAAAATATCCGTAGATTGGGTTAAAAAATCCGGAGACTCCGTAACTGAAAGATTGAAACAATAACTACCGAAGAGAGAGTCAAAATTAAGAATAATTTTTATTTCCAGGAATTTAAAATTACAAAAATAATATTCTACATTGAAAGAAATATCCCTGAACATGTTTTATACATCGTCACTTTTATCACCGCTGCACCATACTTTTTTTTTTTTTTTTTTTTTTTTTTACATTAAATTTGCTAAATTTATTATACCTTTTGTAATAGGAAATGTTAAAAACTGCGACCCCTTTAACTCTCGGATATTGGTTAAGCCTTCTTGGAAGCCACTTCTTTGTAAGCCGTGCCAGCGAGCATGTCACCGTGTATAAAGATTGCGTCAGTAGTTTTGTATTGCAGTCTTTTAATATCTATAAAATCTGTAACGAAACAAAATATGAGTTTTATTTCGATCGTTGGCTCACACGAGCGGTTGCAAGGAAACGATTCACACTTATTGACAATTCTGTAATGCGGTAACACTATACGCTCAAAGTTTAAAAACACACAAATATAAGGAAATATCGACAAATGATAAAAGTATCAAAAATCCGTAGCTATTTTAACAAAATCCGAAAATCCTACTTTTCATAAAAATTCGTAGATCTACGGATAAATCCGTAGAATTGGCAGCGCTGCTTAGGTGGCCAGTGTGAGTCATCGGTGGGGGGGAGGGGGAGGCGGAACGCAATTCCTGCCCGAAGCAGTGTTGCCACTCCATGAAAACAAAAGTTGCTAAACCTAGTCTCAAAATTCGCTAGATTGCGAGATTTTTAAAACTAAAAGATTCGCTAGAAATCGCTAAATAAAATAAAGCAAAATGGCAAGCTAAGTAATATAAAAAAATATTTTAATAATTAGTATTTTCATTAAATTCAACATAATATTTGATTAAAAATCAACATCAAATTCTTCAATCGGTATTTCTTTATCATCGCCTTGGTCCCGTTGGAGTTGCAGAACTTGCAGATGTGAAAGGAATGGTTAGAGGAAAGAGATTGTGATATTTTCTCATGAAGGAGTTCATTGAAAATAACAGTCTGTTTATATTTGTTTTTTTTTCTGTTTTATGTTTAATATGATGTATGAATTGTAATTGTTTGTATATATATTAGCCGTAGGCTATTTGAAAATAAATAAATAAATAAATGAATGGTCAGTCTTAGATTTAAAAGAGTATTTAGCATCTTTACCAATCACATCAGCCGGAAGCTCGTAACTGTACGAGCTTTTTCACAGTTTTTAAATGATTCCTTATAAAAGAATGCTATTAAGAGTATTTACAGCTATCCTATATCTCAAATTGTTTTTAAGACTGTTCATTATACTGAAATCCTTTCTACTGCGGCATGCGAGAGAGGAAGTGGTAAGATATGGATAAATCAGATATCTCCAGAAAGTTCCTGCAGCATTCTTGTATTGGGTAGGCCATATTCCGTTTTCAGTGTATAATATACCCCATTATTTATCCGAGTTATGGCAGAGGTATTACCTACCCTAATTCCAATTAAGTTTTTCGAAACTCTGCAAGGTTGTATGTCACTAAAAAAATCAACAAATATTTTCTTAGCGATAACATATTTAAGAATATCGCTTTCGAGCCTCAAAATTCACTAAATCTAGCGACAAAATCGCAAAGGTGGCAACATTGGCCCGAAGTCTAACCGGTCCCATTGTAAAGTCTTGTGTTGCCATCTGCCTGCGAAACGCTTGTGTATTTTTTATTTTTGAAATGCGTATTTTATAAGACGGAGATTAGGAATCATTCAGCATTCGCTTAGATAGTTGCAGGAAACCGTATTAGGGATAGCCGAGTGCCTGGACCCGTGCCCGGTCCCGTTATTCCTCCCTGATCCAGGGTGCGGCATCTCAGCGCATTGAGCGACACTGGCGGGTTTCATAATGTAATGTTAGTGAATTAGATTGTTGAAGTGAAAACTTTTTTAGTCGCGTTGGGCGATGTTAAAACGGGGGTGAATCTATGAGTTCGCCACTCCTCGTCACTTAGACTACATGCTATGACGTATTGCGCGTATGGTATGCACGTCGGACGCGAGTTGGCGTCACCAACATGCTGTAATAGGAGTGTATCAGATACCGTGGTGAGCAGGAATTTTTAGGAGTTGTGTTTGATTATATGAGCCTGAGGAGAGGAAATGGCCTTCCTGCATCTGAAACAATAGCGTGGTATATTTCCTTCGGGAAGATTCGACCAGCCTTCGAGTTGTGGACTAAGTTAGATTTTTAGTTTTGAAGTGAAAACTTCATTAGGCGCGTTGGGTGAATTTTCGATGGGGAAAATCTTATGAGTTCGCGTCATCGGCATTCTAATGTTAACAGTAAATGTTTAGCGGTCTGATAGCTCAGTGGTTCAAGTGACTGACTGAGGAACGGAAAGTCCCCGGTTTGAATCCCTGTCTCGACGGGGATTTTCATAGAACCTTAACCCGACCCTCACCTCTCACACAGCTTACGCCAGAACGCTTCCCTGGTTCGGATTCCTCGTTAAACTGTAGATCCCCTGTAGCTGGCAGCACAAGCGGGTTAGGGTAAGGCAGCCAAAGCATAGGCGGAATGCGCAGCGAGTAGAAACTCTGTAAACATTTATGTCTACACAGAATTATTATTATTTAGTATATCTCTAGCTAAAACTATGATATGTTTCACATATGATATTCATAGTTTGGCGCCAATTTAAAACATAGTTATTTAAAGCATTCGTAAATTAAATAATAAACGTCTGTTAATTAAATTAATAAATCAATATTAATGTTAAATGATAAAATAACAATTAAAAATATTTTAATTGTCAAAATAATTTTTTTAGCATTTAGTAAGTATATTTCGAAGTTTTATATTTTTGTTTTTAAATCTAAGCAATTTTTTAAATAAATAATAAAAAAAATGTAAAATATTCAGTTTTAGGTGCTTTAAAATACATCACATCAGTTTAAAAACATAGTATACATAATGCCCAAGTTATCAGAGGTGTTTTTTTTTAATTCTAAATAAACGTTCCATAACACGGAGAGAAATCATTCTGCTTCACAAAGTGAAGAGAATTTGCTCTGTAAAGTGTGGACTTGGCTCAGAACAAGTTCTCATAACTTTTTGTCACTGCAAAAGCACGAGACGCGACCTGTTTTTACAAGAATTGTTTTTGTGGTATTCATTATTATGTCTCCTGGTTCTTTGATTGATCTTATAGTTGATTCATTGTTATTTTTAATGTATCTTTTAGATACTACTCACCAAAACGTTGCTTTAAGTGGAGTAACTATTTTTTTAGAGTGGATTTTTTTTTTTTTTTTGGGTAAGAAATGAAACTTGCTCCACATATGAATGCAGTGAAATCGATACGGATGTATCGCCGTTTTTAGATGTAAATCACGAAATTTCACACCTGATGAAGACGGCGGAGGCAGTTGTCGAAGTATAGTGTTTGGACAACACAATTCGGCGATACAGTCGTGAAGGCTTCAATATAGCTTTTCTTGCCTTTAGTCGAAATAATAACAAGGAGTTGAAAGCTGACTGTATAAGCTACACACTTAAAAATAATGTTTGGTGGGGATTGACAAAATCATCCCAAGAGGGATTAATCGAAAGCCAGAGTGGCACATGTAAGCAGTCCGCTTTCGTCAAAGAACATGTGTTTCAAACGCATTGAGGCGTCGGCCAAAACAAGACAAAGGGTATACAATTGCCTTTCGATAGCTGCTAAATAAATAGGTATGCGATCGTTAAAATTATGATAACATTAGTATAATATCAACGAATAATCAAATTTTCAGCCGCAAACAAAGGAAGTTGTCAAAATTACTTTATCTGCAAATACTGAAAATGGGAATAATGAAAGCTTTAACTGTGTGATTCAGATAACGTGTGCGACATATAAAAAATACATAGCTACATGGTTAGAAAGTCGTACTAAACACGCAACATAACTCAAATTATAGAAATTTGTGCTCAAAACTAACGTAAGTTTTTATGAATACGTAAAATTGAATCTATTTGTTTACGAATGAAAAAGGTTGACAGAAACAAACGATTGTTCACATGAGTCAAATGCCAAATGCAAGGGTACAGGCAAACAGTGCAATACATCCGACAGAGACCGAGTGGGGCCGGAAAACAACGACGGAGCAACGTCACGCAGGCTGACACGTTTTCGCCCCATATTGTGGATCCGCCAGACTGTCTAATGACGTGGGATCCCGTGGGATTGCGGGATCCCGCTTTGCTGGATTGCAATCCCTAGACGTTGCCGATCAGAGCTCAAAAAACTGATTTTTGAAAATTATATTTTCCAATTAGATAGTTAATTATCTGCATTGTGCAAAAGTTTCCAGTTTTTAACTCAAAACAGACTTGGCATATGACTGTGGGACTTACTAAGAGACCAAGTACAACAAATGAAAGTAAAAAATCTTCCTAATTTCCAAGTTCCATTTTCTCTTATGTTTATTTTTTAGTACATAGTAACAATTTTCTCAATACCTATAAGGAATTAATAGTTCAAATTTTCATGGAGGACTTGAAGATTGCAGGGACAAATATTTGTGAAGAATTATGCACTTTTTCTTTTATCCTTTTGGAGGTTTTTGGGATATTTGTATCGAAATTTTTACAACAGTTTACTGCTTCCATAATTGAAATTAATGTATAAATTCTATTTGTACTTGTATTTTCTCTATTCTCATATGTTTAGAGATATTTACAAATATTCAATTGGGGAAAATGATGAGAATAATATCTCTTATAATTTTGCTAAAACAGGTTCCTCTATAGGGAGAGGTTAAAAAATATTTGAAGTACCTGTATAAGCGCAACCTTCTCATATAGGATCAGCGTACTTTATTATAGAAGGGAGTTAACATATGACAGCAAGTGTACAAAGTTTCAGTCTTTTATGTTGTTTATGGTAGCCTCACAGATGTTTAAACCTAGTTTCACATTTTCGGCTATATTCCCCGTTAACCATTGAGCCACCAGACCACTTAATAATTTAGACATCCGAACCAAATAACATTTTACTATGTATACATTATACGTTTCTATAAGCTCGGTAAGTAAGTATTTAAATTTAGTACTGTCTTCCTCGAATACAGTAAACATCCGACACTGTACCTCATTATGACATCTATCAGGTGTTATAAGTATGAGGCACGTCGGACGGACTTGTTGCTTGTCCCAGTATTTCCACTTAGAGTGTTCCCAGTACGTGGTAATAGAAACCTCACCACAGAACGGAATCTGCCTGAAGAGCCACAGGAGTCTTATTCTTAGCAGTATTTATTAAAAGATGTAGCGTTAGTCTGAGAAGAACTCCATTTCAGGCACAAGGATGTGGAAATTCTTTCGTAGGTAAGGGGGTCAGGGATTGGAATATGTTACCAAGGGAATTGATGAATAATTTACCAAAAACGTTGCAAAATTTAAAGTTGAAATTTGAAGAGGGGAAAAGTAGGTGGGTACAGGGAAGGGGGAAATGGGCGTGTAGGGAAATTTCAACCGGAGCGTGCGCTCCATCACAATTGAAGTATATAAAAAAATATAAAATATGTTGATTCTTGGCTGTCCGGGTGGCGCCGCGTCATGTTCATTGTAGCCGACGTTTCGATCCTCATACTGGGGTCTTCTTCCAGGCAGAACTGGCAGAAGACCCCACCCAGTATGAGGGTCGAAACGTCGGCTACGATGAACATGACGCGGCGCCAAGAATCAGCTGACTGGCCGCGGAAGCCTACGATTACAAATATAAAATATATTTTTTTTTTACATTTAAAAACGGAAGAATGCAGTAATTCACATATACTAAAAAACACAAGTAAGTATTGAACTGGAAACTCCTGAATACAGCTTGGTAGGATTACTGATATAATTTCATTTGGTTAAGGATTTGGCTCTCTCAAGGACGCTTAACCTAACTTTGCTATCCGGGATAAACGTCTGGTGGAACAAACCTAGAACTTAACTTGGAATCTGAACCACTCTAGCATTTAGTGAACTTAAGGACTGTAACAAATTCAGCTGAAACCAGGATTGAAATCGGGAACCTTTTCAACCTCGGTAGATATCTTATGAATTTGACATCGAAAAGCTTTTCAGAAATGCGATGTTCAGAAACTCCATCAATGCATTACTGCAACTATAAGCCAAAGAAACATGGTTGGCTTAATTTTATAAGACAGATTTTAAGATAGTGTAATCAGAGCATGCTTGTGACGTCGAGGCAACTTATAAAATTTAATAAACGTTCGTTGTATGATTATTCTGGTGATATATCGGAACCACACCATCACGAGTTAGTATTATTATTATTATTTTTATTTACTTATGGCCTTACGCCTCGTCGAAGTCGAGGACATTAGAGGAGCCGGATGGGACAAGGAACGGGAAGGAATTCGGCCATGACCTTTTGAACGAAACATCCCGGCATTTGCCTGGAGTGTTTTGGGGAATCCACGGAAAACCCAAATCCGAATGCCCGGAAGGGGATTCGAACCGGTGTCCTCCAGAATGCAAGGACAGAACGTTAACCGCTCACCCATCACGCTCGGTACGGGTTAGTAATTTCAGTGCCCCATGTGTTGGGGAAGGCTGGCATGTTAGCGGTAAGAGGGATTAGTGAAAAAGTTTATAGTTTAGGTATAATGTCGAAGAATACCAAAGTTCTGCACCAATGTTCTGTAACCAGTTCGTTACGTCGAATGATACCATGCACGCGAAGGCACATGAATTCTTTTTATTTACGCATATTATTTTTTTATAACCATGAAAAAATTAATGACTAATATGATGCTCCATTTCTCACAGTCTTCCCTTTCGGAAGAAGATCTGTCTACTTATCAGTTCTTATATTTAAATTAAGAGTAAGTACAAGGTAAATATTTAATTTTCGAACAAAAATCTGTACCTACATATAAATTTGGAATCTGGATGTTTGTTTGTTTCGCATTCAACTACACCGTTCCACCGATTTAGAGAAAATTTCGTATAGACGATCATGTCAATTTGGCTCTACTACTGTCAACTTGATTATCGACACTCTCCACCTAGTTACACCTGCGAACCCTTTTCCCACAAATATCTATAGTACGGGTAATCGTTTACATAATTACTAAAGTCTTCGTAGAAACAACAAACAAGTCTTATTTGCTGGGGGTGCAACCTATCTATGCCTGGCAATCCTTTCTGACGAGGTAAAACACTGGACGTCCATGGACAAAGTCGTAGAAAACGGTTAATATTTTAAAACACCATTGAAATTATAGCAGCAGAATAGTACTTTTAAATTGTCCTACACATATCATAATCTTTGAAACACTGCATACAAACTACTGAACACGTATCTTAGTACCAATACGAGCATTATCTCCTAATAGTAGGCCGTATCTTTCAACATTGTATCAAACCATTTCCTCAACACTTCTGATGCTTATGGAAACCATCATCGTGGTTCACATATATTTTAACACATTTTTTTGTGGCATTTCTGTCGAGAGTTATCAAGAGACCGAGAGTTTTTAGTGAAAATATGATTTGCGATGTTAGTATCACTCATATTACAAAAATTTATGGAGTTGACAATAGCTGTTAAATGTCACTTTTGTTGTCTGATAAAATAACATCTATATTTGAAATATTATAATTTCTAGAATAAAAAATATTGGATAGTATTTACTTTATTTGATAGAATTAACAGAAAAAATATAATTGAAATTAACAATAAATTAATTAAGGTCACCTTGGAAGTATATGGAGAAAAAGAAACAAATCATAGACTCGTTCCTTCAGATAAAAGGGAATATCTTGAGATACGGTTGGGCTAAATAATAATTAACTGCTAAAACCCAATATTAATGGGTCGAATAAACAAGAGTATAGCAGATAGTAGGGCTAGTAAGAGAAAGAAAAAAATGGATAATTAGAAGGCAAATTCCAACTTTTAATGCATATATCATGCTTAACGAATCAGAACCAAACATTCAAGTTATTTTGCGTTCTGTGCTATGTAAGTATTTTGGAAGCTGCATTTCTTAGCCGAAACGGAAGTAATGGAATAACGTTCATACCGCGTCCCAGACACAACAACAGTGTTGGGTTTACATTTCAGACAACGAAGTCAAATTAACGTTTTGCACCGCCATAGTTGCGGGATTTTTCTGTTTTCAACATTTCCTGTCGAATTGCTCAATGTTAGCCTATCCATAATTATCACCATCATCCTCATTTATAATTTTTCACCAAATAATTGACAACTCCAGAAACAAAAAGTGAAGCAATTTGATGTAAATAAAAGGCCACTATCACACCGTTAACAGGAAGGCTGTAGAAGAAAATTGTGCATACATATGACAGTAAAATAAATTATGATTAATTTAATTGTTTCCTGCTAAAAAAATAATAATATATGGTACAGTATTGTCAAACCAAATATTCATTATTCCCGTGCATTAGTCGGCCTACATTGCCATAAATTCCCTTTTTATTTATGCTCTTTCTTGAAATATTCTTTTTTTGTTATTCGAGGAAATAATGTAATTGGTCACAGTCGTTCATGGCGCATACCTGAAGCTCCCTTGCTCTACATTTTCTTCAATGGTATTAAACAGAGCATAGTGCCTAAGTAGTTCAATATTTTATGTTTAAAGCAGGAGCTGTTTCAGGGAAGATTGAACAAGCGGCGACATTATGCTTACACTAAACCTAACTTCGCTGGAGCCATCAACTTCAAAACTTTAAGTCTGCTGTCCTTTGGTTTTTAAATAACTTTTAGCAAGCTCCTTCACAATCATTCTGTAAATCTTATGAACTTAATCGCTGAACAATTCTGCTAGAACAGGGGTTCCAGTGATTGCAGATTCCGACTTTTTTAGTATACGTTGCACCAGATCAAAGGTATAATACCATTTGAAGGGAGTTTGTTTTTGAAGCAACGTTTCATTTTTAATAACTTACGATATTTTTATCTATTCGATATCTTCTATACTGGTTTGATGCAATCATTCATCTCTACCTATGTCGAGCTTATTGCCTTCAATACAACCTATGTCCATAATTATCCGCTTCATGTGTTCTAATCATTGTTTTTATTCGCATTTCTCTCCTTAGACTGCTCTTAAATTTAGTAAATTAATTAAAGTAGATGTCTTCAAATGTGACACTATTCTATCTCTTCTTTCCGTGTGAACGTTCCACAAAATTCATTGCCGGAACACTTTCATTTCGTACTCTATTCTACATATCCATGTGAAGTTATTTATGCAAACAGGATCACTTACACCATCAGAATCATCTTTCCCACCACTATAGTATATTGTTGTCCAGGTCATTCCCGTCATACATTTACTCTGAGTATTTCTTCCATCGGTTAGATCTTCAGAAGTTAAATGCTGTTTTCCAACTTCTGCGTATGTTTCTTGCAGTCATTTTTCTTTTCTTTCTTTCCATTTCTGTATACATCTGATTTCTAAAAATGTGCATTCTTTGGTTTTCGAGCTAATGCATCACCTCAAATATTTATTCTGTGATCTAAGGCTTTCTTGTTCACTGTAAATAGAACACAAATTGGAGTGATAATTTTTATATTCCCGATAGCAGATATCTTGCGCCTTTTTCAATTTAACCTCACTATTTGCCTTATTCAGACTTCCGATATTCCACGCTCGGATTCGTAGAATGTTTCTATCAATTCTTTCAACTTTTCCCTGAGAAATTCCCATCCAGATCGAGGGAGTAATTAATACACGAAGAAGCTATAGTTATTTCAGATGATTACACGGCCTTGATACCTAAATACAGAAGTTTTTCAACGCCTTCTGATCTCCATGCCTAGAGTGGTGGTTTCCAACCCCAAGGTGGTGGATCATTCTTCACTCCTATATCTTCCTAGCAACAGACAATTGGTAAGCAGTTGGTATTCACTCAACGGAGCTTTTATGCAAACATGGTACACTAAGTTAAGTAAAATTAAAATAGGATTAGAAGAGACTACTACGATTTCCTCAATCAAGATTACTTTTTTTTTGGCCTTTACTCTAAATTGTGATGTTATCAGCAAACTACTAGACAAATCTCACTAAAATTTTGGTTATCAGTATTCCATAAAACTAAACATAAATTTCTTTAACATTACAACATAAATAAACTCTGATGAAGGTCGATAATTTTTCAGACCAACTTCGTGAATTATGGGTGATGTATCAAGTGAATTTGTGGAGAATAAACATGTATGTCAGCTTTCTTTACCGTGATTTATTCTCAAAAGGCATAATACCAGTCGTTCGGTGGCAGTAAACAGTTCAGGTAAAAATAAGGAAGCTTGTTTGAAAACATTCTGCCTTGCCCTTAAAATAGAGCTGCAGGGAATGAAAGTAGTGGTTTACAGCAAGCTTTCTGATGAGTAACCAGCCGCCACTTATCACCAGAAAAATCAGTCGGATATCCTGTATTTTTATTTTATAAATATTTGCCCTGAGGCCATTAGCCAAAGGAGGTATGATGTGCTACATCTGGCATGTGGGCTGAGTGTTATACGTCATCCTGTTGTGTTATGGTGATACACTCCACAACTATTTCAAAAGGTACTAGTATTAATAATGATGGATGATCCACGTAATACGTCCAGATGATAAGTTTGTTAAAAACAAGGGAATTGGCGAATTTCAAACGTTGTCCTGAAATAAAATGAGCATGTGTGACTTGAAACGAACAGTAAAATAGGGCCTTATTTTTTGATGAAATAACACTTTCAGCTTGTACGCTAATAAATCTTAAGTATGACGTTGTGTACTACAAGGAGAAGAAGTCGAGTTAATTCCGTATCACTGCGCCATACGTCGATGGGCAAAGCTTATGCAATGCAGCATTTCCGACTACTCTGAGCATATCGTGGTTGCGAGACTCCGCCACAGAAACGATTTCTGTGGCAGCGTAAATGGATTTCTTCCGTGTTTGATGCGGTGTGACGATTGTAAATGATGTATCGTAGTACATCCGAGTTCTGATATGTGGAACCAATGTATTACACGTGACAGTACATCTGCATAATAAGGCGTTTGATGCAAAGCACACCGCTGCCAAAGCGATAAGAAAGCTGCTCCGAGAAAGATACACTATCTACGAACTCCGGTCACCACACAACTGAGCGGCTGTCACTGAACCAGGCGTGACCTTAGTACTCTCTGGGACCCGTTTGTGGACGCATCTTGATAAATTGAACCTGTGTAAAATCTTATAGCCATGAATCAGATGTCAGCGGTTCAAAAATAGAGTCTTGCTTCTATATGACTCGTAGATGACACGCTCCTCGTCACATGATACAACAAGTAATCATGTAATAGAAGATATATGATAGTAAACAAAATTTACTAATATAGGTAACAATGCTAGTATTAAATTATTAAAATTCATTAGCTATTTAACTCGATCACTGACATTTAAATAATCAAAAAGTAATTACTAATTATAATTATTTTACTCGTGGTATGTAAGTAATTATAAATATCTTATTTTTCACTGCACCATACTTCATTCTCTGTCATCTTTTTATTTTCGAACCAAAAATTCTTTTATGAAGTCGGTTTAGGTTTAAAACTGTTACGATTTTACAATGTGATTTTCATTTCTTTTGTGAGTACACTAAAGGCAACAGTTGCAGAATTAATCTGTATGTGTAGTAGGCAATGACCCGCATGCTGCGAGAACGTTCAGCTAAGTACTGCGGGATCTGCATCGAAACGTTTAAGTTGCCCATGTTTACACATTGCTTAGATGTTGGTTCACTACACATTAAAGCAGATTTTTGCATCGTGCTCGCGGACTAGCGAGTTTGGCCTCCTTTCTGAAGAACATCTCTGCGACTAGGAAGAAATTAACTTTTCATTAAGTATGCCATACCACACAATGAAAATGTACAATATATACCAGTATGGTCTTTGATGTTTTTATTGAAATATTATACAAAATTACAACTTTGTAAAAATACAGACCCCAAGAAGTCATTGAAAATGTTGGTACCAGTTTGTTACGCACGTATACACCATAGAATTTCGTAAAAATGATTACCATGGTTCTTTTTAGTTAAAAAATCGAATTATAGCTTTCTTCTGTCTTATTAATACGAGCTAGTTAATAAGCTATTATTTTCTTCAGAATATCATTTGCTACGTCCTCGAAATTTGGGCTTTTGAGATAGAAGTATGTACCATCAGAAAAAAGCGTGATAGTTTTGTTATCCTCTATGACCATAAGGAGGAGAACATTAAGTTAGTCAATAACAACTGAAGGCCAATAATACATTGTTTAACTTTTGTTACTCTTAGTTCATGATCTCACCTGTGTTTGTTTGCTTTTTGGAGTACGGTTTCTTTTCTACATTAAAATAAAAATAGCTTAGTCATTAGCATTCTAATTAATTTAAGATAACTTTAAACTGCATGCAGTCAAACAATGTAACTAAACCACACTATATACCTTCTTTATATTTCGTCTCTAGTATACTGACAATGTACATTCTGGTAACTCAGTGTGAAAGGAGCTTGCTTTTTTTCTTTTTTAAAACTGTAGGTTCTAGGTGAAAGAAACTGGTCGTCATCCTCTGACACCATGGCTTAGTATGCCTCCTTCGGGAGGATCCAACCAAACTTTGGGTTGTGTAGTGTGGACTAAGTTAGTTTTTATACTGTTATTAGAATCATAAATGGTTGATTTCTTCGAAACACTTTGCATAAGAATGTATATATTTTTCATCTTTTCAACTGTCACCGTTTCTGTGAAGTAAATTTACTACTACTTTTTAAGTAGCCTTGTTTTCTGAGTAACACGCATCAAGTTTAGAACAACTGAATGACTGCTCAGATATGGAAGCAGAGAATTTCAACATACTACAAATTAAATACAGCCGAGAACTGCGATTTTATCAGTTGCATCTTGTGTCCAGACGGAAGTGAATGAAGCAGCAATTTGCAGTTCAGGGCGATGACAAGCTGCAGAGCATCGTCTGACATTTGTACACAAATCAAGAACGCTAATGTCAGACGAGCGCAAACAAGTAAGCGCAATCGCCTACAGAATGCCAGAGGGGCACTGAGAGATACAAGAAATGCTCGCTGTTGACATAATACGGATGGAACGCAAACGCTGACTGTTAGTGCAGTCTGTGCTGTTGAGTAATGATGGTATTTAGAATCCATACAACGGACATGCCGTCTCTTCAGATCTTGATTTAGCGTGACAGTTGGTAATTTAACGCGCCTGTGATACACTGGTTGCCAAGTACGGTGCTGGGCGGAACCCGTTGGGTCGGACCTGACCCGACCTGCGTGGGAGGAGGGAGCGGTGCCTTTTGATGTCTTCCTTTTAGGAGGCAGGAGCGCTCCCGTGAATAGGACACCTAGGGCGCAAGCTGTCTGCGACATGGTTCCCCGGACACCAGCTATTAATTCAGGCTTCTGATAGGACATCCTTCCATGGAACAGGTATCTGCAATACTGGTCGTGCGCAGTTCTACTTCATAGTCTGACCACTACAAACATATTTTCCAATGGCCTACCATAACCTAAACGAACGACATTCAGTTACAAATAGCCAATGAATGTTTCTAAAGTAATAACAGAGTTTGGAAAATTTATGTCTCTCAGCCACTCACCTGCTTACATACCTGGCTTACATGCCTGGCAAGAGATTATTATTTTTTTATTAGGTCTTAAGGTCAATGGCTCATCGATAACAGAACGGGAAAAGATTGTGGATAAGAAACGGAAAGTCAGGTGGTCTTTTGAATCAACCATCTCGCCATTTGCCTGATATTGGGAAACCATGTAAAACTGAAATCTGGATGGATGGACCAGATTCCAAAACCGCGTCTATCCGAATGCCAAACCTTAAAACTACCGATCTCCAGTAGACTCAGTGCAGTATATTGAGTGGACGGTCTGGAGGAAATCAACTCAATGTGGGAATCGGGTAGGAGATTTAGGTACAGAATAAATTTCTGCATAAATGAGCTACAAATAGCGGCGGCGTTCACGTGCCCATTGCAATCTGAGGCATCAGTGGAAGCCGACGCAATCACATACGTGGCACCAGTGTAGCCCTCAGCAGGCCGCTTCAAATCGTCGATGCAGACATGTTCAGATCCGTTTCAGTAATCCAATTGAACGTAATTGTTCTGTCGGTTAGAGCCATGTGGACAAGTTGGTCGTCATTCGTCATCCCACGCTGTAATTTCACTGTGTGACCCTGTACCAGCTCGTCGGTGGGTACGACACTCTTCTATCCACTGGTTCCACACACGTATCTCTGTCGTAACAGCATGTCTTGTACGAGCCGCAATGACACGGTACGACAACTCTGTTTCCCGGGGTCCAATCTTTCTGTCACGGTTGAACTCACTCACACGCTGATACACTTCCTTTGACGTCGACGAGGCATACCGCTACTTTATTGCACGTTTCCACTTCGTTTTACGTCTCTGCACCGACTGAGCTTCGCGTAACACTGACCTGTTCGGTAACACATAAGAGGGCGGTGCTGAACCTACATACACGCCATCTCTCTGCTCTTATTATAATTCCACTGTTCAACACATCTTCCGATTTTGGAATGATTCAGACCATTTCTAGGTGGTTCACGAACAGTGGTGTACTTTATGAAATCTAACCCAAAAGATATCTAGTGCACTGTTTCATTGAACGCAAAGTTTCATCAATTGCATTCAGAGTTTTCGTAGAACTTCCGTTGGATGTGAGCTTTATTTGCTTTAATAGTGCCGCAACGACTGAGCGTACTTTAATTAATTGATAGATGGGAACAATTAAAATTGTTGGTGATTGTGTGCAGTGCAGAATACCTGTCGGGATTAGTCATACCCTGATTTGACTCCAGACGATCGGGTTCCACGGTATTAATGGAGAATTGCGTCTGCAGAGCGCGAAAGTCCGAAATCAATACGTGAGATGAAAAATAGTGGAACGACTTACATACTCGGAATGGATTGAACAATGATAAGCGTGGTCTATAGCGCCAATTATTGGCCATTTACTCGTGGATAGGTCCCAAAGCCACGGACTTGTTAGAGATCGTCTTTCAACATTCATTCGGTAGACATATCTCAGGTTGAACTCTTGTGTTGGCTCTTACCACGGATACGAATCATGAGTGTGCCTAGACATCTGAGTAGATCACTCCTATTTCTTCCTACTTCAAAATCAATCTGTTTGCTGATGTGTAGATGAACACTTGTATCGTCTCTTACTGCTAATGTGTGGAGTCGTAGACTCAGTCTATCTGAATCATGTGTAGAGCTTTTGAACAGCTCCAGCCTACCTAGCATCTCAGCGTGGATTGCAACTAATAAACATCAGCGGAAACAACCTTTTAACTAGATTAGCTGATTCGAAACTCCCAGATATTGCGATGCCGTTCCTACAATGCACACAGGGGTATTTGATACAAAAAGCCGATCAAAAGTCAATTTTATTTTTAGCAAATTCCAAGAACTCGTATATACCTGACTCGAGGCAAATGTCTATAGAATAACAATCAGCTATATTTTTTAGATAAGCTTCATTCCCCACCCTGTGAACAGTCATCTTCTGAGCACATTCCAAGACCCATGTACTGTTACCAAGCAAATACAAGAAAATTATAAGTTGTACCAATTTAATTTGTGAGTGATGTTAAGTGAGTAGTGGTGATTTTAATCATGGATATTGTTCAGCCAGGTACCTAGAACTGAAATAATAGTAACATACATCCAAAAGTATCGCACAACTTTATTTCTGTACATTTTTGTAAGCTGACTCATTTTGTACTGATTTTTTTTATTACGAAAAGTATTAAAGAGTGATTTTGTTATATTTCCGGACCTTTCCCGAGTCTGATTTCTTGTATGGTATTAGTTTAGTGTACTATCTTGGTGTTTCATTGGAAATTAGGTGCCAAAAAGTGCCAAACGTCTATTTATTCGAAAAAATTCTAGATTATTTACAATGAAACAAACTTACTTTTCTTCCGTCACATTAATTCATCTAAGATTTTCTTTGCTATGGGCTCTTCTGGTATCATGCTCATGAACCGAAAAGTTATTTATGATATGATTAAATACGAGAAAGGAAATGATTTCGTGCAAAAGTTGTAATTAGTCGAGGAAAATCTTTTAAATCAGCCGACATTCATGGTCGAACAAACGTAACAGTTCGAACAAAAGTTTTCAAGGCTTAAATTTGAAATTAAAAGAAATTGGCAGGCTGCTAAGAGAACTGAGAGTGTGTTTTTAAAGAAATGCCATGATTGGTTCAAAAGATGTATCGAAATCCCCATAAAATCCAATCTGACCACTGTGGGTCGGCCTAGAAAATCTTTCAATGATTTGACCGATTTTAGGAAATGATGTCCGCAGAGGTAATAGGTATTAATAAAACATTGATTGACAGGTTTTATACTATTATGTGAATGATATATAGTGGGCACAAGATAGATATATAAATATATATATACATATATATATAAAAAATACTCCCCACTGCCACGAAATATTTAAGATGTACTACACTGAACTGTACTCGTTGCATCCAATGACACCTATACAAGAAGTATTGATTGAGGGCCCACTTATAATAGAGTATGCACTTTTGCCGATAGGCAATCTGTCAGAAGCAGCAGCAGAATCTAGAAACAAATATTTTCGACGATTTAGGGAGACATTCCAGAAAACTTAGTTGGGTTTAGTGCAACACACATGTCATTAACAGGCTTTCATGAACTTAGGATCCGTATTTGAGCTTCATGAGGCACAAAACCCCCAAAACATCTAAATCATTCAATCTAGAAACTATTAAAATATTACTTTAATGGGACCTGAGTACTCAAGAAGAGAACGAGCCGTAAGGTGAAGATTCTGACGACGAAGGATGGGATGGTTCGTCAGAATGATATTTTAGTGCACAGTACATGTATGATTATTGTTTAGGTATTCTGTAAATATTCGCTTAATATGTTATAAAGTGTATGAAAACAGTAAGTGTTCTTTATTATTAGTCCTACTTCACAGTTATAAGTTCTAATACACAAAAGAAGCGAAACAAAAATCCAAATTATGTAGAAATAATTTTGATCGACTTTTTGTGTCAAATACCCCTGTGTGCAATGGTTTATTTCATTGCGTCATTATGCCTACTACAATTGGTGCCGACTCCATCACTTCAGTTTAAGCTGCCGCTGTTTAAGGCGGGTTTACACGGTTCACTTTTCGCAATCACTCAGGATGAATCACTCGCAGTGAAAGTGAATTCACTTTTCGTTTACATGTATCATCACAAATGAACCATTCAATTCAATTCACTTCAAGATGGCGACAAACAAACTAGTGCGTGTTGGAATGGATTTAATTTTCTGAAACCATGCCTAAGGAATTAATAGTTACATTGTACAAAAAGTTAATTGAAAAAAGAGAAGTTGGTAGGCGAAAAATTGAGGCTTGCGGCGTGGTGGAATGGGTATTACAGGACAAAATGACATTTAAAAATCATTTTCGAATGTGTGAGTCACAAAGAATTGCTATCAAAAAGCTTACCGCTAATTACAAGACAGAGCACTAATGTCTTCCGGCTAAACTGAAGCTTGAAATTTCTCTCAGGTTTCTTCCAACTAGTAACTGCTTTGAAACACATTCACATAGAAGCACAATTTAGGCCTACACTTATTTCTTGTTTTAAAACTTTAGTTAATTCGCTAGGTCACCTGGTTCTTAAAGATTTAAAATATTACTTGTCTTCTATTGTCAAAAATGGGGATTCAATTCTTTAATCACGTCCTACCACTTATATTTTTATTTTTATAACTTTCAAACTGTGTTTTCTATAAACAATGGGTGTAATGGATATAATATTTTAAAAATAAAGAAATGTTTCTACTTTCCATTTAAAAACAATTATGTGTTCAAAATAACAACAATCAGGAACAAACAATTGCGACTGATCCAGGAAGAGGTTTCACTTCGATATTTTGACTGTTTACACGCGTCACTCTTGATGATTCATCCGAGTGAAACACCAAAAGTGAACGAAAAGTTGAGCCCGAGCCAACTTCTTTCATCCGACATCTTTGATGATCACTTTGGATGATTCTCTGTTTACACAGTTCACTTTCCTTTCACTGCGATTGATTCATCCGGAGTGATTGCGAAAAGTGAACCGTGTAAACCCGCCTTTAGGCATGACAGTCAAGACGCCGAGATGGATAGCACCACAATTCAAGGCTCTCCGAACTACATACTTGTTTTCCTGTCATAATAATTGCCGACCCAGTAACGAACCTGTGAAAGAATCGAAGTTCATTGAGCCTCGTGCTCCCAGTAGCCTAACTTTGTTCGTTGTGCCCTTAGCCATTTATTAACTTGCCAATTTATTTCATGAAAGCACCCAATGACAAATGAAGATTCTTCTACCAATCATAGTACAATAAAGTAGTGTTAAAGAGTTAATGTTTAATTTAGCTTGTAGCTCTCATCACATCATTATTAATTTATGGAATTATAACTTCACCACGATGTGTGAGATTACATGTTTGACCATTCCTAGTCCCTTATTTCCGTATTAACTGTTTATTCTGTTGAATTTGAAATGGCGTTTCATAATTATCAAATTCTGTTCAGAATAAATATTCGTTTTCTGATATACTTTATACCAGTGGTTCCCAATTAGTGGTACGCGTACCTCCAGGGGTACGTGAGGTTGCTCCCGGGGGTACGCGAGGTTCTCTCTTGACTAAGGTATGCAATAAGACAATTGAAAAATACATTTCTGTAATGCTGTGGATGTGCTAAGCACTAGACTGGAATGAACGCAGAAGCAAATGTAGCTATAAGGGGGTACGCGAGGTTCAGCTCTTTCTTGAAGTGGTACTCGAGAAAAACTATTTGGGAACCATTGCTTTATACTAAAAAATCTAATGCCTGATGTTTGTTCAGCAATAATATACAATGTTTAATATTTTCCTGTACATGTTGTATGTACACGTTCTTGTTGTGTGATTCAATGTGAAAGCAATCACATCATTCTCCAAAGCTTATATCCAACTCTTTACCATCAATTCACTGATTTGTCAATTGTTTACTAAACTGGATTATTCGCTTTTGCTTTTAATTCACTTGGGTTAAGTACGCAATTTTCGCTTAGGATTTGTGCATAAACTACGCGACTCGGTCTAAGAAAAAAAGGGAGGGAGGATTCGCTGAGCTACGTGAGTGGGGCGGAGTTCCGAGCCAGACTACGTAGCTTTTCATTCATATTATTTGTCACAGTTAAAATGAGATACAGAACACACAGAAGCATGTAAATATTTATATCCGTGATTTAATCATTCGCGTGTGTAATTTACGATAGTCTGAAAGGAGAAAAACAGGGCTTCGTGGGGGGCAGAGGGGGTTCACAGGAGGCCAAAATGGAGCTACGTGGTTTATGAACGCTCCCTTAGCGCCAAGAATTTTTTGAACCACACGCGCACATTCTTTACCGCTTCAACTCACGATTCGATTATATTCAAATGAAGACATCGACTCGAAGCGTGTGCTGACTAATAGACGATATTAATAATGATCTGGTGAATATCTAATCGTAAAGCATAAGAAATAACACCGATTTAACTCATGCGTTACAGAGTTCTTGAATTGTTTAACACAAGATGCAGCTTTTCTCTGGATATTATAATTCCAATGCATAGGCAAATCCTTTCGTTGGAATAACTATCATCAGTCATATAAGTAATATTTTTTGGGATTAACTTATTACAAAATACAACAGATAGTTCCGTTTAAATCACTCTCAGTTTTGCAAAGAAAATAAAAGATATTTTATAGAAGTAACTGTTTATGAAAGAAATATGTATTCGATTGTTGAAGCTAACTGGTAGTGATCATGAATATAATAATGAAATTTGCTTGTGGGCAGGTGTGTGCACTTCCTGGAGTGTGTCTGAAATCTGTATGAGTCGTTGTTAATGCTATTCACAACTCATTCGACGTACGTAAAGAAAGAGGTCAGCCTTGTAAGACCCTCCTACAAATATTTGAACGAACAAACAAAGCAGTGTTAAAGAGTAGCAAGCAGCAGCAGACAGCAACGGTAACAGCCTTTGGTTCTTTGTGTGCAGTTAGAACGTTCTTTGCTCATTAGAGTTTCTGAAAATAAATGGAGCTGCATTTGATTCCGGTTCGTTGGTACGTTTGTTTAACTGCAAACTCTTGTCATAGCAAACAGAAATGAGTAAAGACCAATGCCGAATATCTCTGGAGGAATGAGGAAGAGAGTTAAGTTCGTCTGTTTGTTTGACTTGAACATTGATGATACATAACGCTATTTCCTCACAACGTTTTCAGAAACAAATGTATTGCTTAAGAACACAGAAAGTTTACTCACACTACGAATCAAAACGTTTTTTCATGTTTTAAGAACCGACTTTCTCAATATGATCAGAAACTTAACAAAGTTGCTTTAAAAGAAATTATATTAGTTTCAAATTTCTGTAATTATTAATTGCTTGAACTAAAAATTCTTGAAACCTTTTCTCACTCTTTAATATATTAGAAGTACGAAGTACCACTCAATCCCGCAAACGATATATGACTCGTGCGTTTAACAAAAATCATAGCTGTATTTAAACATGATAACAAAAAAGTGCTGAAAACTCGTGATAAGCGGCTAAGATAATATCCGCTGCACTTGAGAAAAGCTTCCGAAAATCACATACGGAAAATCTTATATTCTATAACAATGATAAGTCGAAACGAGATTTCCTTTTGAACAGATAACTAATATCACATCTAAAACACAAATTTTATTTTACCAAAAAAACTGAAAAGAAGATGTTTTAAGAAATTCCATGAAAAATCTTTTTACCCAAATAATTACTAGTGCTAATAATAATAATAAAAAAACCTCTGAACGTTACTGTCTGACTAACGATATAATTGTTGCATCAAACCATGTTACAAGTTACAAGAACGGACTACACTGATGAACGCTATACCAAAATACCTGAGATATCAGTTACCAAGTTCTGTTTATCTTCTCACTGTACATCAGAAAAGTGAATTAGGAAGCACTAATTATTTTGTTTAGAAAACACGTAAGCATATTGCAACCCTATATAATGCTTGATGAAAGGCCGTAAAGAAAATATTGCTTTATTATTTAGTGAATTGCTTTCTTTCGTAGCGACTTTTTTTCTGTTATTGTATTTTGAAATACCTTTAATTTACAGTTCCTACACTACAAGTTTAGCAAAATTTACGATTTTCTAAGCATTCGGGTTTTTATCCAAATACGTCTTTAATTAAATGTTTTCTTTGCTATTGTAAGCTAATATTAATCATTTTAAGTTCTTTGTTATGGTTTTCTAGTTGTATCCGCATATCCGGAAAGACAGTTTTTGCGAGACTTCTCCAAGAGAGAAATGTTCCTAGAATTGTAAACAATCCTAAGAACGTGGCGAAAATCATTCACTCACAGATATTTCATTTAGTAAAAAGGATCGAACATTATGAAACTGATTGGGGTATATTTTTTACAAAAAGAAATTTAAAGAAATATTGGGACTGTAAATTCCCTTAGCTCGAATAATTCATACTCTTAGATTTTAAGTCATTTGACGGGCAATGTGAAGCACGCTATGACGTAAGTATTTCTGTTTTAAGTTTTCATTTTGCACATGCCAGTGTCGCACAAGATGACCGTTACCAAAGTGTAAAAATGCAATCTCTGAGCTGTATGTTGGGTACAGAATTTAATACGAACTTTAGATAATTAACTGATACTGCAATGAATTATATTATTTTCAACGCTGTACACTTCATTGGCACGGTTTTCCGTATGCTGTTATGTTAGTCAGACTTAAGTTCCCTATTTTTAATAAAATGTTGTACCCAGTAATACATTTATAGGCCATAAAATGGTTCTATTGTTCGTCGATTAACGTGTTGCTATTCTACTCGCATCTAGCGAGTTTAAAGATCCGATACTTAAAAAATAAGAAGCTGTATATGATGCTGAGATGACGTCAAGTGTCAATGAAACGCCATGAAATTATTCTGATGTATTTCAATTAAAGACGTAAAAAAAAAAGTTCCGCTTCAACAAAAGAAATATCAAACTCGAAAGAGATATCCAGGAACAGATGTAAAACACATGGGCTTGGTGGGATTTGGGCGCCAACTTGTCGCGACAGCCCGACGACAAAAACATAGTAAAGTGTCAACCGTCTGCAGCCACCTGTTGTCAGGTTCTGAAGAGGCGCTAACACAACGTGACATTTTGGCGACTAACTTTTCACGGCTTTGGCACTGAAATGGTAGAAGTGACTAAGTGACAAGATGACCGGAACGGCGCTTGTGTTCTGGAGTTCGAAGTCAGATCAAGACGTTTTTCTGTTGGCTGCGGAGTGGACAAAGTCATTTCAAATGCAGCAAGCGGCACGTAGAACTTCACTGCAAGGCGATACCATTTTGGTTGGTGCCTGAAGCGCAATAAATATTTTATGAATTAATTTTAACCCGTACCCATGTTACGAAAATTAAAAAAATCACCTGGTGTTCCCTCTCGGTTGCTTTTATCAAGGATAGATAATTTAATCTGACTTCATAATTTCTTTAAGAACAGAAGAACCTTCAGTGCACAAATCTTTTTAATTCGATTTTGATTAAATTGTACCGTAAATTGAGCTGCAATTGTTTTAGAAAAAAACATTTTAAAAGCTTTGGTAGATTTATCAATTTAATTAATTATCAGTTTGCCATATAACAACAATGGGCAATTTATTTATGATTTTTTGTCACGGTGATTACGAAATAGAAGATCCTCTCAGCTCCCAATATCAGTCAGTAATTTTACATAGAAGAAATTAATAATATTTAAAAATCTTATGAATTTATTTTTAGGCATTTCTGCATCTTCTTCTTCTTCTTCTTCGCAAACTTTTCCCATCGTAAAGGGTCAACTGCCTTTGATAGGTTTTAGTGATTATTGGCATGGTCAAATTTGGAGCTTTGATTTTACAGCCACATGCCCTTGCTGTCGCGAAGCATTTTATACTTACTGCCAGGAGGTAATACTTACTAATGGATGAAATGAATTATTATCATCTGTCTGCGAAATGTGTAACTGTTTGTGATAAGAGAATTTTTTGTTTGTGAAATGTGTGGTTTATGGCGCGGGGATTTGGTTTGGAGACCACATCGTGATTTGCCTTGATGGCTGTCAGGACGGTCGGTTAAGGGGGTGGGCTCGTGCCCCATCCAGTGTGAAGCGCACCGAGCCACACTGGCTGGTTACGCGGCATTGCTGCGTGTAGATGATACGTTTTTAAAAATTCTTACAAAATTGAACTAGGCAGAAATAACTGATAAGAACAAATCTCTCAGTTAACGGTAAGTCAGTAACAGCACAGACTGTGGCTGAATTGTGTTAAGAGCCACCCGAAGCGTTGAATAATTTACCGAAATCGTAACCTGTATATCAAAAACGGGCAATCTTTTTTTACACATTGTGGTTATAAATTGGATCTGATATTTCCGAGCTCACCTTTGATATTGTAGAAAATCTAACTGCTCCCATATTCAAGTGGCTTCTTTTTACCCTTGCTTATTGCTTTGCGCGTCGTCGACATCGAAGTCATTAGAGGCTTGAAAGTACTAAGGGTAAGGAACTGGATGAATTCGGCCATGTCCTTCTGAAGGGACCACCCCGGCATTCACCTGGAGTGATTTGGGGAAACGCTGAAAACCCCAAATTTGGATTCGAAGCCGCGTCCCCCCTATGCGATGCCAGAGCGTTATCACTCACCCACCGCGCTAGGTCCGTAGTCAGTTACACCGAACATGTTATTACGAGAAGTCCCGCCAAAGTCTTAACCTAATTAGAATTTAAAAACAACCCACACTCAAAGCATAACTGATAGGCCTATTAGGAGAATTCCTGAATATCGATCTGTGCAATTAGTATTCAGAGGTGCTATGTAATAGAAAGCCGAGCTGGTCGTAAGGAATTATTGGACAGTTGCGCGTAACGTCCGCCATCTGTCTGGGCTCTTATCTGCTCTCTGTTGGTGGTGACGCCTACGACGCGAGTCACTTGGCCGGGGCGCTGCCATCAGATAACAAAAGAACGGCAGTGCGGAGTGTGAGTCAGTGTGGCAGGCAGCGTGGGCGGTGGCGGGCCTTGAACCCGCGACCTCCAGACACGGCGCCTTAAGAGCGTTGCCCTCGTTCCACCCAGCCTTTCCTGTTTCTTGGTCTTCTGGAACCAGCTGAGAGCGCAAGCCAATCCAGCAAATTCCACTGTCTCTTCAAAGTTTCTTACGACTTCGCCACATTTTGTAAGACCTTTTACTTGAAGGAAACTACTTCTGGTGAAGCTTGAACGGTTTCTTCAAAAGATCAGCACTGATTTTCTTCTTGTGATTGTCCAAAATTGACTCCCGGCTGTAATGACCTAGTCCTTGACTAGCCGTGAAACCACACAAAGCGAATGAGTATCTAAAATCGCGTTTACTCTTCCTAAGTCCAATATTACGGAGCTATAACGCTCCGAGCCAACCTGCTTGGGTCTAGAAACAACATGTCGCACATATATTCGGAAATCCAGGAAGATACAATTCGGAATAGTTTTCACGCTGCAGTAATAATAAACGTACCAAAAATTGGTATTATAAGAAGATATAATTAATGAATGGAAGGTAAAACAAACTTATGAGCATTTAAAATCTCAGCCATATCCTACGAGAGAGCTCTCACTGAGCAACAGTGTCTTTGATGAACTTCGGTTGTTGTAATAACCATGGAAAACCCAAATCTGGATGCCCGGACGGGGATTCAATCTTGCGACCTATGGAATGCGAGGCTAGAGCGTTACCGCTCACCCATCAAGCTCTGTTCAGTTTCTGTAATCAGTCTAGCGAGTCAGACGACACACCATGACTGTAGTCATGATTTAGGGGACTGAGAGTCGATAACAGGTCCATCTAGCATATGACCTGGAAATACCAAAACCAGTATCCATTGTGAGCAGTCGTGTCACGAACCAACAGCATACGCGATCTCATATCAAAAATAATTAATAGAAAATTTCTAATCCACTTTAGACTACATGGTCACTGGTGTTAAGTGTTTAGTGATCTTAGTATCTGGCAAGGTAACAGACGGCCAACTGTATGCTAAATCACGGCAACACAGAATGCCGGTTTGTAGACTCTGTGTTCTATGGAACGGAACATTTACCGTACTGATTCTGTCAACATTATTCTTTCCTAGACTAATGAGGTCGCTAATTGGGCCATAAGGAGTAAGCAACATAAGGCGGCTGTTGTGTTAGTGACTGCACAGAATACCTTGGACTGAAAAGTATTGGAGTGTGTTGTATTCTTCACGAAGCCACGAAATCCTGTTTTGAAAACCCAGTATACAAGCTGCTGGAGTCTCCAGCGGAATGGTATACCGTTCTATCGAGCGCACACCGTCAATAATAAGGTCAAACTTCATTCTGAGGCGTACCGCTGAGTGGTGTCACCAGCACGCTCATCCCATATGAAGCCAATCAATAATCTATAATACATCCTGAACAAGTGTATTCGAATCCAAGGCTCCTTCAGATTCCAGAGAAATGTGGTTTAAAAAGCCGAATGGCTATATCTTTTGCAGAGATTGTCACACAGCCAATAGAGTCTATGAAAAAGAATGTTGCAGCACTTAGTTGCGCCAGACAAGTTTATTTAGGGGAACTTGTGAAATATCACTCCACCTCCTTGATTTCATGAATAAGTAGAAGGTATTTCAAAATACGTTTCAAGGCAGAATGTTACTGAACTTTCGAGTTGTTCAGTAGCAAACAACACGTTTTCATTAAGATCTATTGCAAGTTATAAGTGCAGCATACATAAAAAATCGCAGATAAACTACACAAATATTTGGTTAAGCAATTTTTTCCCCATGGAGTTCTATCATTCGTTTACCAAGTATGGGAAATGTTTCCCGACATAAATATCTTTTCCAATGGGTAAGTTAAAACATAACGCATGTAACAAGTTGTCTTGAAGATAACTGTATGCCATGGCTCTACATCACTGAAACTGCGCTTCTGCCAAAAGCAAAAATGGCTGATGTGTCAACACATTCATTTTCCCACATCAGTGGAGTGCTTCCCTTCTACGCTAGTTGTTCACGTTATCTGCAGTTCGCTTATATATTGATTGATCTTTCACAGTAGTAGCTTTTCAGTCGTGGTATCGGGTAAGAATACCCGACATACAATTCCCAACTACTATGGACAGATTTAAAAAAAAAATACGGTGATACTACGCTTATTTTGATTTAAATCCTTGAAATGGTGTCAGAAACATCACGTTGCGAAATGTTGAGGTCCGATTGTAGACTACCTGTGTTTGACACAATACGCTTCTCCACTGGCAGGGACAATATGATCAGTTTTTAATGAACATTACTGTTCAGCATCACATGAGAACTATGGTACTCTGCGTTTATAAGGAAACTAATTCGATTTAGTTATCTGGATCGATCGATAGTAAAAGGAGAATGTGTTTGCGAAACTTGTAAACAGTTTTGTTAATGAAAATACCGTCTCTTAACAAAAGTTATTTTCGCCCTTGTGGACTGGGGCATCATTAGTGCACAGTTCAAAAGGAATAAAATAACAACTGTTAGAAGACGGTATTTTCATTTACAATTCTTTAACAAACAACTGCATAAGAATGGCCGGTGACCAATCGATTGTAAACAGATGTTCAATACAATGGCTGCGGCACACCAAGTCAAAAGTCCAGTCAGCTATATTTCGGCTGTCCTGAATATTTCGTTATCACTGATCATGTATCTGTTTCTTGGTTTCAATTACTTCCATGCTGAAGAAACTCAAGACAACCACTGGTAAAACGCAACTGTCTGGTCAGCTGTGTACCTGGAATCATGAGAAAAAAATATGTCGATTGTGCCTAGCGAAGCCATGAATTGTTCACAGCAATTCGGCTGTGAAAAGTCCATCATCCATGAAGAATATCAATGTTGTGGGATCACAAATTCAGATCTGTGCCTAGAAGGCATAATACTACTAACTTGAGCGTGGCTCGCTTGGTTGAAGTTGACGGGCATAGTGGTAGTTCGCATTTTCATAATGGATGGAGTGGTTCATGGGAGTTTTTAATCAAGTTGTATCAATCATGTGTTGATATAATAATTTAATATCAATATGTGAACGAAAAACGACGCTGGGAGAAGCGTTTTTCGAGCCGAGTAAGCCTGAAGCTATTATATCACTAAAGAATGGTACAACTCAATCAATAATCGTCTGGAAGCCAATATAATACAGACATAGCGGCTGAAATGTAACTGAGGATAGAAACAATGTCATAGTAACTCAGTTATAAATTAGAGGTGATTTAACTTGGAGTATCGTTGAAGCGAAATGAATAAACAATGTCTGACAGCGTGATCTAAACGAGAATCTAATATAATCAGTACGATAGAATCAGTGTCGTATTATCTTTCATAATTATGCTACCAGATCTACTGTTGCGTAAACCTTTTTTCTATTAACATTTTTAAATAGACTTATGGAAATACGAAACAAAGAATAATTCGTTAACAACTCTTGTTCTTGGTGTCGCATTCGTGGCGGCCGTTTTATTTATTGCCATGTTGGCTGACCCACGACCACTCCCACTTGTCAAATAGCTCTCAGTATATCAATCCGCCGCCGGTCGGGTATGCTGAGTGAATCATTCAGCCGTCTGTAAACAAACAGGTCTTGTCTCGCTACCATCAACAGGCGTGGCCCATTTTACGAGGGCTTCAGGTTTTATTGCAGTAACAAGACCGAGGCAGTATTTTAGCTTTGCTGATAGTGTTCGTGTTGATCACTTCGTCCCGAATTCATTACAACTTTACTCTAAGCTCATTTCAATATTTAACCTGAAACAATATTAGGCCAGATGCGATAGTATGAATAAGGTCACAGAGATTTTTTTTCTTTTTCCTTACAGAACCAGTTTTAAGAACGGAGAATTTCTCGGCGTATAATTGCAATGAAGTCTTTACGGGTATAAAACACGATATTTCGACGACAGGGCCAGTCGTCCAAATATCGCGTTTTTCACAACACAAGCCGGCGGTACACCAGTGAATATTATAGCGATATTCCTCTAGCTTCTGCTTGCATTGCAGATTTTTTTATTTTTTATTTTCATTTGAATATAAATTAATGGCTTACTACCATTAATGTGAATGGAGGAAACCAAAACTACCATAAAAATTGATTACGCATCACTCAGTGTTACTGTTTATGGAGTATGAGACTGACGTGCATAAACATATACACTCGAGATTATTTATTAACTGTTGAGACCACAATGCACTGACAGCCAATAGCACAAAGCCATTTTATTCCAATACTCTTTTTATTTATTTCATATCGTGATTAAAAGCGGAATGAACGTATATATATTACACCGCTGAAAATGGTTTTGGTTTCACGAATTTGATTAAAATACCCTTAAAAAAGTATCGATTGTTCCAGATAACTATACCGAATTATTTTACTTATTAACGTGGTGTTCCTTTTGATGCAGAACATTCAGTCATTCACTTTTGAAAGCGAACCTATTATCGCTACTAAAGGAAAGTTATATTATGTCAGATGCATTTAAAGAGAAAACCATGTAATAATATCCGTATTTTCATATTAATACTAATACCAAAATGTTGCTGTAAAAGTTGGTTATGCAAATTGACTTATTTGCAATAGAGGGAAGTGGCCACAATATTCCCATTATAATATCACATTCTTCAGACGTTTTACTGTAGAAGTCACAAAGTTTCGCAATTCTAATCTACTCAACACAATTTCACCTCTCAACCCACAATACTAATTCTTCCCAGTTCTATAGTAAGTAGAATGAAATTATGTCGATAATAGCGACGTGATCGATTGCAACACGTGATATCTGTTGCAACATCTAGCTTGCAGCTGCTCACGGAAAAGATGCCTCATATGTCACGCTATCATAACGTTATTACACTAGTTCTTTACTATGTAGGAATATCACTCCAACACGTATTCCACTAAACAAACAGCTTTCTTTGTTCTGTCCGTATTAAACAAAATACTAAATTTTGCTGGATCTGAAATAACATCGGTATTAATGTACACGTTTAACACTGGTAATATTTTAGGTTCAAGAGGCTGGAAGATCAAGTATTCAAACTGTTTATAGTTTGATGACCGTCAGCTAAAACTTTGAAGTGAAATGTTTGTCACACTCGAGGAAGATACCTTCTCTATGAGTAATGTAGAAGGCTTAGAATGATCTTCACGAGGCCTGTAACTGTTACAACGAAATGGTTATTGGGAATAGAAAAGGCGACGGCCTTAAAGATTGGCCGAGTGCGTAAAAAAACCTCTAACAACATCAGCTTTCTTTTTTTTTTTTAACAATTTTATAGTTTATGAACAGCGAGGACATTAGATGACAGGATCGATAGTAAAGAATGGGAAGTAAACTTACCTTGGCCTCTATTAAAGTAATCACACCAACATTCATCGGGAATGATCGAAAAACAAAAAGCAGAAATTTAGTTTATTGAGCTGTTAGTCGAACTCAGGCCACCGAACGTTAACAACCATTCACCAGGCTGTCTATTTATGTTGGAACAAAACTGCGACTGAATGTAGGTTTTTTTTAAATAGTGGTCCAATAGTATAAGGAACGAGAGACATAATTGAACTACAAGAAGTATACACCGCGAGAATAATTATGAAAATGAACATAATGGTACATTATTTCACAGCAACCAAAGAGGAGAGGAAATAATTCCCAGAGAAGGCGATCTACAAAATTTTCAAAGTTCGATTTTAAAACATAATAGAAAGTGAGACGTACATAAATAGGGTTCTCAACATATGCAACACAATTTCAAAGACAGAGCTAGAGAAACAAATCGCAGAGTAGTTGTAAGAAATTCTTAATCATTTTTTTTTTCAGTAGGTTCTAGTAAAACTACCGCCTGTCATGCTCTTTTCCAGAGTCAGAAATGAAATAGTTAATAGCCTACCGTAAACCAGTACGCACGAGGCATCTATATAAAAAACTTCACGGATATTACTCCACGATTAAATGTGCGCTACCTTTTACCAAAGCTTACCACTCACTCTCACAGATGCATCCCACCACAAATGCAACAACAAATCAGGCCGTATACTGTTGTTCAGAATACACGACAATGACGTTATCTGTGCAAGCCGTTACGGTGAAACTGACAGATGAACACTTCCGTAGTCTCTGATCGCCTTACACAAGGATTTTCTACCCCGTTCTCATTCGATAGTGGTTGAGTGCCGTTCTCCACGTGCAGCTTTAAGAGTAAAAATTCTAAGATTTGAACTCCCATCACACAATTTCTGTGTGTTCAAGCATGGTGCGCTGAGTGGACCAATTCCAATACTGACGAACAAGCACTAATCCAAAAACCTACAATATAGCCTCTTGGATTCAACATACCTGGGGAAACCTGGATGACGTTGAATCGCGTGAGAATATGCCACGATAGATACAAATCGTGGATGCACAAGTGGGGAATAACAGAGCAACCTTCTTGTGACTATTGTAATCACCAGCAAACTATATACCATATCGTCATAGAATTCCTCTTAGGAGATTCAGTTCTACAATCCAATAGCTTCATGAAACAACCACAGAAGCAATTGAATGGGCACAATCTCTTGATTTCAATCTGTAGAAACATTTGTGTCTTATTCCATCTATTGTAATACAATATAATCATAATCTCTTATCCTTGTGCCATACGAAATAAATAAACCAAATGGCAGTCATTAGAGACTGCCGACAGAAGTGAAAACATAAAAGTATTATTAGCGTACGCGCAACACGCCAGACGCTAGATATAAATATACTAAATAACTAGCTGACCCGGTCACGCGTTGCTGTGACTCAGTAGTTATAGTACGTTGTACCAATGTTATTCTAAACTCCCTAATGTTGTCAAATTAATATTCACTAATAAAGACAAAAAACGTTTCCGTCGATTTGAAAATTTAAAAGTTATTGGTAAAGACTTTCGGAGAGTTGAAGTTAAGGACAAACGAACATAATTTTACTAATTTACATTTTATCACAATTTACTTAATGGAAAATATCCCCTGAGGGATCATTATAACGTAAAAAAGTACTTCCGTACGTTTCTGACAGTAGGAACTATAATAATAATAATTTCGTGTGGTCGTAATGACCTGGTGACATGGTTTCTATTGGCTGCGCATTCCGCCCCTGTCATAGCAGCCTTAACCTAACCCAGTAGTGCTACCAGGTACAGGGAACCTACAGATATACTAAATAATAATAATTCCGTGTGACCGTAATGTCCTGGTGACAGGGTTTCTATTGGCTGTTTATTCCGCCCCTGTCTTAGCCGCCTTAACCTAACCCGGTAGTGCTACCAGGTACAGGGGACCTACAGTTTACCACGGAAGTATTCTGGCGTACTTCACTTTACGCAGCAAGCAGTGCCGGAGGTGAAGGCAGGGTTAAGTGCGCATAAAGCTCCCTTCGGAGATAGGGATTCGAACCGGGGGCCTTACGATCTCCAGTCCGACGCCTTAACCACTCAGCCACCAGGCCACTTCAACCCACGGAAGTTACAAATAATTGTTCTACGACAAACATTTAACGAACATTTAATTCGCAATAATAAATATTGAGGTCAATAATGGAGATAATAACTATCCTATCTTTTAAGCTGGACCAAATTAAACAAAGTAAGTCAAATTTCATCAAAATTGGTGAAGGAGTTTCGGAATCTTAACGCGAGATTTTTATATAGGCCTATATAAGAACGGAAAAACTGCTGCTGTGAATATGCGACTGCAAGATTAACTTATATTCTTTTCTGTTCCTTGCCCCTCCCCCTCCTACCTTTATACTTTGCAATGTTAAATATTGAGGTTAATAATCGAGATAAAAACTATCCTATCTTTTAAGTTGGATCAAATTACACACATTAAGCCAAATTTCATCCAAATCGGTTAAGTAGTTTCGGAGTTCATCCCGGACAAACATCGTGACACGAGATTTTTATATATATAAGATAACTAATCCCACAGCAAAACGCAGAAAACAACCTTGGTGGAACTAGCAATGTGATCAAGCAATTACATCAAATGGAACAACAGAAAAACAGATGACAAACTACAAAGAATACCTGAAAAGTAGGAAGGAAACAGCAAAATTAATCAGAAAAACAAAAAGGAAATATGAAAATGGGCAACTGCTCGAAATTGAGAAAGACTTAAAGAAAAAACAACACAAGCAATTTCTACAGAACTTTCAAAAGAAAACTCACATGATATCAATCACAAAGCCTCTGCTTTAAAAAAGAGGACGGACAACTGGCATTAAACAATTAAAAAAACTGTACAGTGCTCGCAGAGTATTTCGAAAAACTCTTAAATTGTCCCGAACCAATACAACGATTCGCACCACAAGAAACTAAAGAACAAAATCCAAATTCATCACCACCTGATGAAAATGAAATTTTTAGGCAAATCAAAAGACTCAAAAACAACAAAGCAGCTGGTGAAGATGGAATCACTGCAGAGCTTCTAAAATCAGTGAGATCAGAAACTATAAAAGAGATCACAAAACTTATCCAAGACATTTGGCAAATAGAACAATCAGAAAAATGCGACAAAAAATGGAGACAGAGCAAGTGTTAATAGCTACAGAGGAATCTCACTGCAGTCGGTGCCTGTGTCTCCTCGATAGGGCTTAACAACAACTAGAACCAAGGATCGGAGAATATCAAGCAGGATTTAGACAAGGTAGATCTTGCACAGAACAAATACTCAAACTAAAACTTATCCTCAAGTATCAAAGAATTTGTAGCAACCGCTTAGTCTGCACATTTGTCGATTTACAAAAGCATATGACTCAGTTGATCGTGAGGCATTATTCCAAATATTGAAAGAACAAGGCTTAGACCCCAAAACTCTTGCTTTAATACAACAAACACCAACGGATACAAAGTCCAAAATAAAGTTTTTAGGGAAAATATCAGAACCCTTCATTATTAAAACAGGAGTAAGACTTTCTCCGTTACTGTTCAACTGCGTCCTTCAAAAAGTGTTGTTACAGGAATGGCTGAAACAAAACTCAATCCTTGGAATTGACCAGCTAATTATATTAGGCAGAGGTAAATTATAGATAGATTGCCTAGCATTTGCAGACGACTTAACAATCTTAACCCGTGACATTGCAATAGCCCAAAAACAGATCGAACTCTTGAAAGAAGTAGCGGAGAAGGTGGGTCTATAGGTTTCATTCGAGAAAACAGAAATTATGCCCTGCAATAAAGAAACACCCAAATACATGGAGACAAAATATGGAAAAATCAAACTTCAAGTATCTCGGCGAAACATTCCAAGAGAATGGAACTGAAGCAAAAGCTTATGAAATTAGATGCCAAAAGATGGAAACAGCTTATCGCCTAACATAAAACGTCTACAACACAAAATGTATCTCGAGGCACACAAAACTGAGACATTTCAGTTATTAAATCAGAATGTCTTTATGGATCAGAAACACTTATTTTGAACAGGAAAAAAGATATAGAAAACATTGAGAAAAAAGAACGCAAAATTATAAGGAAAATTTTGGGCCCAAGACTCATAGGAGACCAGTATAGACTCAAAAGTAATCAGTTATATTAGAAAACGCCGACTAAAATTTTATGGACACATCAAAAAAAGAATGAACGGATACAATGAAATGGGTTGTAGAAATCAAGAAAGACCTCAAATTAGCAGGAATTGTTCCAGAAGATATCGGAAACAAGAAACATATTTAAATCCAAAATTCACAAGTTGACCGGGAGGAAAGATCAAAGAAAAGACCTGGAATAACATGGACAGATGAGATAAAAGAAGCCGACAGCAAGCGAATGAAGGAAATATGGGCACAAAGGAAAGCGTAAAAACGCTTCTGAGTACTCTGCGTAGTCCTAATTAGCTTATCGGCAAATAATAATCATTCCGTGTGGATGTAATGACCTGTTGTCTGCGCTTTCCGCACCTATCTCATCCGCCTTAACCTACCCCGGTAGTGCCCCAGGTACAACGGACCTACAGTTTAACGTGAAATCAGAACCACGGAGAGTCCCGGCGTAGCTCTAATCAAATACAACTCCTAAAAATTCCTACTCACCTCGGGATTTGAACCCGTGCCCGGAGAAAGAACTTTCGGAATTAAGCTCCTTTACCGCTGAACTACCAGCCCACCTTGTTTTGAAGCACACGTGTGCTAACTACTATCAAAATCGGATAAAAACTGTAGGTTTGTATGAACAACGGTGACAGAAATTAAGGTGAGTGAGGGGTGGGAGGAAAGGAGCAGAGGGTTTAGGTTTCTGAAAATCAAACTTAAAAAGTGTTTTTCTATTTGTTTAAAATATACGTATGCAAAGTTCCAACAAATTCGGATAAAAACTGTGTGTTTGTACAAAGATTTTGCGAAAAGCGTCCAACGGGCAAACTATACGCGCAACAGGTGGCGTGATGGTGACGATGACGTCACGAGCTCACAGATTTACTCCCGTTCAAGCATCGCGTAACGCGACTATAGAAGTTTTCACTTCAATAAATATGCGTTTGTGTTTAAGCTGTCAGTGCATGCGTACGTATCTGCATGTGTGTTGTGTGTGTGTGTGTGGAAATACTGGAGATGAGTTTGTTTCTGGACACTTTAAGTATGCGCAGAATGTTTTGTTCCATGATAGGGGGCCCAAAATGGAAGATGACGACTGACGCCAGCAACGGCTGTGGGCTTGCGGAGAGTTAGATGGGCCGATGCCTAGCTGGGCGGGCGACACGGCACATTAGCCGAGACGCTTGCACGAGATAACAGCGTGCTGGGCCTGGCGCCGTCGGTAGGTAGTCACAGTCAAGCTATTATACTAAGCACTCGCAATTAGGTCTTCTAGACACCCGTGGTATCTTTCGTCTAATACATCATTGCAGTTAAAAAACTGCAAGGTGAAACAATATGGCTGAAAGTATATCATATCTGTCGATAAAAGTACTTGTAACAACCATTAAACATTTCTGCATACATATGTCATTTTCTTTAATGAGTGATATGGGTCTCAGTGACTTTTAATGTCAAAATCTTTCTTCAGTTTAATTTATTTCCATTGCATTCTTTGAACAGATAACATTATTGTCCTAAATGACCGTATAACGTATTCGATTTGCCCAAAATTCCATAACAACTGAATGCTTTGACAGTTTTCACTAAAACGTAATTTGCGGACGGACCTGGTACCTTGCTGGCCATGCGTTGTTGATTCGAGTCTGTTTATCTAGTCTTATCCATACCTTGTTTGTAGTTATAAGTGACGTCGATGCGTTAAGACAAGCAATACTGGTAGCTGGCTGTTCGGTCTAACTAGGCAAATATCAATAAAAAAAACACCTGTTACGTAATGTAAACATATTGGCGATATCTACGTTCCTTTTCACTTATCGACAGCTCACCAGTCTCTTGAAGAAAATCGTAGGAAACTACAGTAGTGACAGTCTTCATGTAATTTAATGCTGAAATTTATTTCAAGACACTGATCAAAAAAGGTTAAGATTTTCCCTCAATATGGTGGAACAGATGGACATTTTTCTCTTCTACGACCTCGTATATTGATCATACTATCTCTGTTTTACCTCCACAGCAGAAACGGTTCTCCCATCCATCTACTATTTTCTGCTGCGCTCATTTGACAGAAGGTATAGGAGCAACAAGTGAAAATCTTCGGTTCATTTTGTCGATTGTTCGAAGAGCTGGGTCAGGTCATGCTCCTGCATACAACTGTAATACATGGTTGTTATAATAATAATAAATGTAAACATTCGGAGTCATCTCTTTGGGTGGTCTGGTTACAATTACTTTTTCATGAGAATATGAGGGTCCTCTTCTTAAGATTTATGTATTTATGTTTCCAAACGCGTTTTTCATTGCAGTCCCTCCAACAAAGTCAGTTTTATTATCGTTTGAAAACGATCTCCTGTCCCGGGGACAGGGCACAGTCGCGAGATGCGGCGACATCAAAGACGACCGCGCTGCACGACGCATAAAACATAACGGCTCGCCAACCACAATGGCGTGGCATTACCACCCACGAGCTGTTCGCATCTGCGTTGTCATACAGCGCTTTCGCAGACTCCGTCACACTGTATCCATCGTACCACTGCCATTTACTGATTAATAAAAGAGTTTTCCAAGCTGTGTCTTTCATTTTGGTAAAAAATAATTTGCAAATAATTATGACACTGACGATGGAAAACTTTACATTAATTACAGTAAAGTCAATACTTACCCAAAGCTACATGAAGTTCCTAATCTCACAGAACAACCGCAGGATACAATTTTATTCGTATTATCTTGGTTCTCCGAATGGAGCCGCATCGATTTGTTAAAACCTAACGTTTCAGACATCTTGCTATGGCTTCCATCAGAGGACTGCCGTGTCTGATGGTTGAAACGTTAGGTTTCCATAAAACGATGCGGTTCCCAATATAATACATGCAATGACCGCGGAAATCTACGCACTCATTTGACAATTTTATTCGTTCGCAGTTTGTTGACATAGTTTCTTCTGACACTAATTCATACCTACGATTTAAATCGTTCGAATTTTTCCTAGTTTATTCGGAATTTTGTAATTTGCATCAGTTTGCAGAATTTTGGGTTGATGACCTGGTATCAACTATGCTAAAGCTTGTTTTTGTTCGTCATGTGCTTCTTCATTAATCCGTCCTTGTGTTGGTTTTCTTTAGTTGTACCAAGTCAATTTTTTTTTCGTTGCACCTGAAAATCTGTTATGAGACAAAAGTACGTACACCTGGGGCAATTAATTAAAGCGATTTTTGGTTATGCTGTTTCTTTATTTATAATAGAGGCGTTGGCTTAAGTTTTCATCGCTATTAATTCTTCTAATAAATTGATTTTCTGATCTCCTTACTTCGATTTAAGTTCCCTAGAAAACAATTTTAAAATGTTGTAAATACGATATTCAGTAATTATCCTACATCCGACCCGCCCTTTTCAATTATTAATAAACGCTTAAACCATTACTGCTGGTACTGCAGTGGTTATTCATTTTTGTTCAAGAGTTTGAGCTTTTTCTTCCATTGCAGAATTACCGTTCAATAAAAGAGTTGGGCGTAGTAATAATTGAACAAACCACTAAGCAAAACATAAGACCTCCTCGTTAGAGGCACGTGGAAAAACAAACGCGTAAAATGGGTACATCAGACACCTACCTAGTTGCTCCAATCATCAATTGTTATAAATGCTGTTGGAAGTAACATATTTATGCAATATTCGAGGAATAATTATAGAATTAACTTTATAAAAAGCATCTTTCAAACTATTAGCATAACAGATCTTTCCAGCCCATCCATCCTAGCCCAGTTCCTACAGCGTCTCCCAGACTGTATTTGTCAGTAAACCAGATGCTTTTCTCTCCATTTATGTGTTCAGTGTTTTAGATTTGACCTAGAAGGGGCAAGTTGCTGGCTTCTTATGGTCCTTTGTCTACAAAATATTACTTAATTATTGAGAAGTGTTATCCCACAATGATTTGTAGATTCTGACGATAGTACCACCGATCTTTTGCCGAAACTTTGCACGGCTGTACTTGGTAGTCATTTGAATATCTTGCACTACTTAACATTAAGCTTGTAACAATGAAAAAATGCTCCTTTTTGTTTGAGAGTTCATTTCTGCCAGCTATTGGGAATGTTCATGGTCAAATGGATCAGAGCTCGATTGTTATGCAGTTATTTTCCAAATACCAAAACCTGTTACCATCATCATCCCTGATCTAGCACCTTCCTTGATGCGCCATGGTGAGCTTCTCGACTCGTAAAAGAACCGTCACACTCACAGTTGAGTGAGACACATACAGTCCAAACAATATGTAAATCAATACCCGTCCTTTTAGCTTTAGGGACGGAAATGAAATATATGACGTCTTCTGTTTGCCTAGTATCTTGCTGTTGCCTCATTCGATCATTATTCATTTCATGTCACACAGTATTATTTGTTTTTTAAAATGTTTCCAGTCTTAAGATTAAGAAATGATAGTTCACCTTATGTTAAACAGTTTAGAATAAGCTGGGTCACTTATCAGCATACAGTGTTACTTTCTCAACCCGACGTAACGTAGATGGTTAACGGAATATGTGTAAAGTTAGACTTTTTTAATAAATGTTTTCACTACGAACACTATGGGTTAAAAAATCCACAATACCTTGTCCTGCTATACCTAATGTTATCTTATCTTCAGTCTTGGAGAAATAATTATTAGTTTGCTGGGAAATCAGGCATTTACTCCCTCTGAACAATTATACAAAACATAGTACGGAGATAGAGTAGGAGATGAGATGGTGTACACTTCGTAATCAGAATTGTTTACATGCTGGGGTTAGTGTGAAACCCGTCCGTTCTGCCTGGGCAGAAGTCCTTTGGAAGAAATTGTCTAAGTATGCCTCCAATGGTTTCGCCGTCTCTTTCTTTTATTTCCATATACACTGATCTGCCAGAATATTATGACTACCCACCTACTATCGATATAAACCCATTGTAATGATCCGCGAGAGACAGAGGTGCGCGTGTTTCTTTTCTCGTCTGGTGTGTGTCGGTCCCCGGTCCCAGGGGAGGTTCTGCTGCTGTTTGGGGAACGCCAGCCCCTGAGTGTTTCCATTAAATGTGACTTATGGCATAACAGCCTCGTGACAAGGCCTGCGACTCAAGATGGAGTGGGGGCCTGGGCTGTTTTAGTAAACAAACAAAATAAGAAATAAATCGGTATCCTAGAACGAAGTGTAAGGGGAAGCCAGGGAGTACACAGCCAATAGGAAAAATTTGTATTTTTATTACAAAAAAAGGGTGGTTTTGTTGCATGTCCTGAGCCAACCAACGGAAAAAGCTTCCCTCCAAAGACAGTGATTGGCAGACGTCATGAAGAGGGGGCGGAACACGACGCTTCTTCGAGGCAGCACGAGAAGACGGAGACTTGTTGACTACCGACGGAGAGGTGAGGATCGACCGAACAGCGGACTACTGGGAACAGCAGTGAGGCAGCCGGCCGTGATGGAGAACTGGTCAACCCACCGACTGCACAACGTAGATTCGCCTGCACGGTAACCACCATTCAGAAAAAGGAACTTTTGCATCATCGTCGTTTTTTTTACCCTAGTTATCGCCCCGAGACAGACTCTCTTGCTCCACCGAGAAAGTTATGTACCCTTGTGTTGCAAAAAGAAAATTAATCTTTGTAAAATTTTGTTAAGGAAACCATTAAAATACATGAGTAAAACGTAAAGTCAGATTGTGAACCGTGTTTTCAATAGATCCCATCCAGTCATGTAATGTGTCATTTGACTTTATTAATAATTTTAGTTATTCAATAATTCACATTTAAATAACAATACTTTGAGATCTGGATGTCGCTTCCCTCAGAATAGGGTACACTCCAATCTCTGGCGCCCACCTGATTTTTTTAATCTTAATATTATTTGCAAATTAATAACTGGTAGTGAACGGCCACAGTAAGGTCGAGAAGTCGCTTTCCTAACATAGGGAACACTTCAAATTATGACGCCCAGAACGTGGGGCTAACGAAAAAAAAAAATAAACGAGCGGATGCAAAAGTTTCAATTCCAATATTATTATAACATTATTTTTTTATTTCAGTGCAGTGCCGAACCAGGTGGAGATTTTTTTTAAAAATAATCATATGATCTATGTTAAACATACAGGTTTTGTTATGTCATATGAACTTTGTTTTATTTAGTTTTGGATGCAGGCGAAAGCAGGATGGAGCATATTATATGTTTGATGTTTTGTTGATTTTTTTTTTAGTCGATGTTCAAAGAGTGTTGAGTTGGCATAGGACTGAAATTTGATTTATCGGTTTCTGTTCGCCTTTTGTGTTGTCTTGATCTTTTGTGTGATGGTCGCATATTTTTGTTGTGTTGTCATTATTGTGGAATATTTTTTGGAAAGTTATGGTGAAACAACTTCCAAGGTTCATGTCTGATGGTAAGAATTTTCATCTTACCGGCGTTGAAAAATTCTGTGTTGGAGTATAGAATAACTGTGTGACTATGCTGAGATTTGTATGAGTTTTTATTTGCTTTAATTATATTTGTGCGGTCAAAATCTGTATGCATTTTGGTAATCGGGGAGTTTTTTTTGTTTTTTTTGTTTTTTTGGTGTGTTTTACTGATTTTCCGGGTTAAATTTGCGGTGTGTTTGCATTGATTAAAATGTTAATGGTTGTAAATGTGGTTTACGGAGAGGTTTAATATAATGTCTTCTGTAAAGAATTTTATAAACCAGTGAGCGGGATTCGAAAATTGGTAACGTGATCGTAGGCTAATGAATTAAGTGAATGTTACTCAGGTCAGGAAAATCAACCAACATGTCGCAAAGTACAAATGCGTCAACTTCTGAAACGATAGGATCTATGAATGTAGAAAGCGAACAGTTTCCAGTTGATGCCGTGATAATGGAAGCTGAAAAAGATCCTTGTCCAACCGGGAGTGAGGACACAATCACGTGCCCTCCAACTAATGAAGCGATTCAACAATCGGTAGCTCAATCTGAAAGTGATACTCAGAGTGCGGGTTGCGAAAATGTTGCATGTCATCCCATGATGTTGATGTTTAAAACTATGCTGGAACAACAGTCGAAGATTATTTGCGAACAAATGAACGCGAGCATGAACGAAAAATTTGGTTTAATGCATGAACAACAGAAAGCTATGATGGAAAGACAAAATGAAACCGAAAACCGGATAAGCGAAAGATTTGCGGCTTTCAGTGAACGCTTGAAAATTGAAATAAGTGAGCAGATGAATGTGCAGAAAATCACCATTGGAGAAGAATTAAAAGCTGATTTAAGAAAGGAGGTTGACGGATCGATTAAGAAAAAAATTGAAACAGTAAACCAATGCATGGAAGGAAAATTCCTGCAAACTAATCAGCAAATTTCGGAACTATCGCAGAGAACGGAGGATCGTGCGACAAATCTTGAAACGCGAGTATGTGAAATTCGCGCCGAGATAGATCAGAATACGGCATCATGTGAAAAAAGAGCTCAGAACATGATATAGGCTATTGGAGAATGTCAAAAAATTCATTCCGTGCTCAAAAAGGACCAGGACGAGTTATCCACACGAGTCACCGAGGATATATCAAGCCTTCGTAGCAACATGACAGCGTTAAGTAATCGCATGTCGGAAGAACCGAGAGTAACAGCCCCGATACATGGGACAATTGATTTGCCACTGCCGCGTTTCAGCATCCGTATGGGGACAAACCCCAAAGAATATCTAAAGAAATTAGATAATTATTTAAAAGTAAAGGGAGTCCCAGAGAGTCTTAAATTGATGGTGATACAAAACACTATGGGACAGGAAGAACAGGCCTGGCTGGAAGTGGCTTGTACCGAAGAAACACCCTACAAAAAATTCAAAGAACTATTTTTGAATACTTTTTGGGATAGTATGGCTCAGTCGCGGGTACAGTTAAAGTTGTATCAAGGAAAATACCAAGTTAACGGGAAAGAATCAATGGCTTCTTACGCCCTGCGAATGGTTTCATTGGCTCGGACGCTAGATCATGTACCGAATGACGTAGAACTTTGTGAAGCACTACGTTCACATTTCCCGCTCTATGTGCAAAACATGCTCAACCCGGCGGTCATACAAACATTGGCCCAGTTTGAAGCAACACTTCGCGCGGTTGATAGTGGAGATGGATATAGAAATCGACCACATACCGACCGCACTGGAGACATGCAGGCTAAGAGTGACTTCAAAAATGGGAATGGGAAAGGAAAATTTGGAGGATATGAAAATCAGCCGAGAGGGCAAGGACAGCAATATCAGCGTCCGAACGGAGACGGGTATCGAACCGAACAACCGTATCGGAAGCGCGATGCTAACTGTAATGCGTTAAGCCAAGCTGCTAATGTGAGTCAAGATGTAAAACAAAGATGTGAGGAAGAGGGAATAAATGGGAACGGAAGTCAAACGCCGCCCCCAGCCGCAATGTGACTTTCGGAAACGCATTAAAACCCTGACTTAAGCCAGAGTGTAATAATGAACTTAAGATATTGGAAGTCAGGGGGTCATGAGATGCGCGAAATGAGAAGAATAAGTGAAGTATGTCAGTTTTATGAAGAAAAACTAAACAGCTGTCGCGATGCGGGGAGAAGTCACGGGCAGAGAACCTTGCGGCAAAACAGATGTATGAGGGTGTCTGACCTGGATGGAAGGTTGGCAGTGGCAACAAAAAAAAATTTCGGGATACCATGCTGGCTCCGGAACATATGTTCAGCTGAGAGGTATACAACAAACAGAAAACCAAGCTGTAAAAGATTGCTGATTGGAAATGAACAGCACTGCTTGGAGTATCGAGCGAATAGGAATAATAATAATTTGGAAAATGAAAAATGGATGCAGATTGTGCATGGCCGCTTGAAGTGTTAACGAATATATGAAACAGTTTTGGTAGCCAGATATTTGAAATATGACCATGCAAGATTATAATGTTTGTTGTTAGTGATAAGTGAGTATAGAATAGTAACTGTAAAGTTAATGTTTCATACTGATAATTATTCGAGCATTGTAGGATCCGTTGGAAAACAGACAGATGTGGTTTCATCAAAAATAATAAAGAACGGAAGTTAATGTAGCAATTTCGTTGAAAAGAAATAATAATAATTGAGATGTATGAGTGGACAGAATACGGAAAAATTGATCAATTGATGTTCTCAAGTTTAGAAGCTTTCCATAAAAAAGGACCCCATTATTCATAATAATAAAAGAAAATATCCTCTACGAATTATAAAAAGAGAGAGATCTGGTTTAATTACGTTATGTTATATTAATTCGAGACGGGTTTGCTGAAATGTTTACAAGGGTAATAAAATCTAAAATACTACGTGGCATTAAGATGTGGTTTATAATCGGAATGATGATTATTGGCGGTGTGTTGATATAGAAAATCGTAAGAGACAAGAGAAAGGAAGTGCTCGTGATAGTAATAATGATGACGAAAATTTGCGAGAAATGATATTGAACGATTGGTAAGGATATATGCTGACCGAAAGACCGTTGAAGGTAAAAGGGGCATAAATGATTTATTGACGGATAAAGTCGTCAATTAGAATTCAATAGATGACAGATAAAGTCATTTAATTTCGTCGTGGAAGCTAGAACGAGCGCGGAAATATAGTCGCATTACGAAAGTAGAGAGTGGTCCGACACGCTGAGAATTTTCTGAAGAGAGGATTGTAAACGCTTGATAAAGAATATACATAGAACACCGATTAGAAGATTTCACGAAAGAAGTAATTGTGGATTGATGAACATTAAAGCGTTTTGCTGACGTGAGTGTAGAAATTCATTAAGAAACTGTGAATAATCATGAGCCCGTCATGAAAGATTTTCCCAGGATGCAATAAGAAAATAATTTGAAGATGTGACAAACGATAAAAGATAATTATATTTACTTGAGAAGTTAAAAAGTAACTGGTCGTACTAAGATTGTTTTGCTGTCTCAGAGTCCGGAAATTTTAAATATACAGATGGGAAAACGCCGATACAGAATGAGTTGATTGTAAAATAGTTTGAAAACCGTAGAAGCAAAAATAGTTAAGCACTAGAAATAAGCCAACGGATCGTTGAAGATTTAAGTAGTTGACGATAATTTAGAACCTATTTTATTATTGTGATAAGAGATTTTAGGATTAATAAGATTAATTTTCCTACTCTAGCAGTAACGAAAACTATTCAGTTTTGTTTCACCGGCATTGTTTGAATCAACTTCTTTAATAACGGCGTGGTAAGTGATACGGTCGGTGACACACAATAAAAAAAAATCAAACACGGGGTATCAACATGCCTTAGAGAGGGAAGGAAGGGTTTTTCACGAAAAAGGAACCAAGGATCTTACAAAAGTCAGCTAGATAAACATTAGAAAGACGTACTTCTGTACTGGTCGGAGGATAGACATTCATGTAATTACGCTACACATTGCTGTGTGAGAACTCAAACTGTGTACTAATCTTGTAAGTTGGTTCAATGAAGGTATGTGGTCAGAGAAACCACTGGTGAAATAATAAAATTAAAAAAAAAAGAGAAAAAAAAACTTATTTAGTAAGGTTTTGTAGAAAGGGTACACTCATCACAAATGATTGTGTGAAGGATTATAATCATTGAAAAAAAAATTGTTTAATGAAAATAGAATTGTTAGAAAACATTAAGAGAATATGAATGATAGTGTATCTTCAGTGAATTAAGAATTTTCAAAGTTATATGTCCATTTATTTTCATGTTTCATTGTTTAATTATAGATGCAACATTGTTAGATAAGTAATGAATGTAATATGTTTATAAATTAGATGACGTACTCCATCTGGTTTCGCTCCACACTTGTTCAGGGGATTGAAACGGATGCTCAAGGATAATACGTTCTTGAATCATGTTAAATGACATATTAGCTGGGATGATTGAAAGCAGGGTATTTTATTACTCAATTTGATATTTTGTTAGTAGGTATGTGGAGTGGTCACAAGGGACAGAGCAAGACAGGGCATAATTAAATAGTGATGCTGGCTATCGCGAGTGTGTTTAGTGAACAATTATTAAGGAATTTAAAATTATTCAGTGAATAATTTTAAATTATCGGAGTTGGTGGATAAAGTTGTAATGATCCGCGAGAGACAGAGGTGCGCGTGTTTCTTTTCTCGTCTGGTGTGTGTCGGTCCCCGGTCCCAGGGGAGGTTCTGCTGCTGTTTGGGGAACGCCAGCCCCTGAGTGTTTCCATTAAATGTGACTTATGGCATAACAGCCTCGTGACAAGGCCTGCGACTCAAGATGGAGTGGGGGCCTGGGCTGTTTTAGTAAACAAACAAAATAAGAAATAAATCGGTATCCTAGAACGAAGTGTAAGGGGAAGCCAGGAGTACACAGCCAATAGGAAAAATTTGTATTTTTATTACAAAAAAAGGGTGGTTTTGTTGCATGTCCTGAGCCAACCAACGGAAAAAGCTTCCCTCCAAAGACAGTGATTGGCAGACGTCATGAAGAGGGGGCGGAACACGACGCTTCTTCGAGGCAGCACGAGAAGACGAGAGAGGGACTTGTTGACTACCGACGGAGAGGTGAGGATCGACCGAACAGCGGACTACTGGGAACAGCAGTGAGGCAGCCGGCCGTGATGGAGAGCTGGTCAACCCACCGACTGCACAACGTAGATTCGCCTGCACGGTAACCACCATTCAGAAAAAGGAACTTTTGCATCATCGTCGTTTTTTTACCCTAGTTATCGCCCCGAGACAGACTCTCTTGCTCCACCGAGAAAGTTATGTACCCTTGTGTTGCAAAAAGAAAATTAATCTTTGTAAAATTTTGTTAAGGAAACCATTAAAATACATGAGTAAAACGTAAAGTCAGATTGTGAACCGTGTTTTCAATAGATCCCATCCAGTCATGTAATGTGTCATTTGACTTTATTAATAATTTTAGTTATTCAATAATTCACATTTAAATAACAATACTTTGAGATCTGGATGTCGCTTCCCTCAGAATAGGGTACACTCCAATCTCTGGCGCCCACCTGATTTTTTTAATCTTAATATTATTTGCAAATTAATAACTGGTAGTGAACGGCCACAGTAAGGTCGAGAAGTCGCTTTCCTAACATAGGGAACACTTCACCATTCAGGCGATAGAAGCTTCTCCTGACGAGGAATGATTGCTAGTCAGACACGCGCGCGGTGCATGTAGTATCAATGAGCATGTTGTCGGTGTTTAGAATGGGGAAGGCGCGCGATCTATCTGATTTTGGCCGATGCCAGATTGTGATGGTCTGGAGGCTCGGCACAAGCATTTCGGAAATTGCACGACTTGTCGGGTGTTAGAGGAATTCTGTAGTAACTGTCTTCAATAAGCGGCGAAACCGAGGTGAACGTCGAGGGTTGGGCGGCCACTGCTCATTACAGATGTCGGACGTCGTAGGCTGGGTAAACTGTTTAAACAGGACAGGCGGTGAACTGTGGTGGAACTAACATCATACTTTAATGCTGGGCAAAGTAAAAATGTATCTGAACACACAGTGCATCGAACACTCCTAATGATGGACCTCCGCAGCCGGCGACCCACGCATGTACCAATGTTAACACCACGACATCGGCAGCTACAACTGAAATGGGCACGTGACCATCGTCACTGGACGTTGGCACAGTGGCAGAGCGTTGCATGGTCTGATGAATCCCTGTACCTTCTTCATCATGCCGATGGGAGGGTGCGAATTTTTCGTTTTCCAGGGGAACAGCTTCTTGACACCTGTACTGCGGGACGGAGACAAACTGACGGCGCGGCGGCTCAATTATGCTCTGGGGAACATTCACGAGGATACCCATGGGTTCAGTGGAGCTCGTACAGGGCACCATAATGGCCAATAAGTATCGTACACTGGCTGCAGACCACGTACACCCCTTCATGACGGCCATGTTTACCAAAGGAAATAGCATTTTTCAACAAGATAATGCGCAAAATCACAAGGCCAAGAGTGTGATGGAGTAGTTCACACAGTAGCGTGTTGTAATTGATCTGTGTGGTCCCCCAAATCGCCAGATCTGAATCCGATCGAACACATCTTGGATGTGATTGAACGTGGCGTCAGAGCTCTTCGCCCTCCTCCCCGGAATTTACTGGAATTAGGTGACTTGTGTGTGCAGATGTGGTGCCAGTTCCCTCCAGCGATCAACCAAGGCCTCATTGCTTCCATGCCAAGACCCGTCGCCGCTGTTAACCGTGCCAAAGGCGGACATACTGACTATTACGTAGGTAGTCTAAATGTTCTGGCTGATCAGTGTACACGACACATTACACTTAAGAACACTCCCACAACAATCTGCATCTATACAAATTCACTTAAGACACACGAAGGAAAGGAATTTGTTATCCCACTCCTGCAACAAATCCTAAAGCACATCCTATTAAGGGTCCAATCAACCTTGGGAGTTGCAAATCAAACATTACAAATTACTTCTGAGGGGACGACATTATGTATGTTCTATATATAGAATCGTGTGTAAGTTTCCAAATCGTTTCCGTGAATTTTTATAATGGCTGATATCACCTGCTCAGTCAAAGCAATACGTTTTGTATTTTATTCTTTTTTTTTGTGTTACATTTCAGTGCTGGCGATTTATTTTAACTCTGCCATGATATATATATATATATATGATTCCTAGTGCCGTCTTGCATTTAAACCGTTTAAACAGTATACAAATAGTTTATAAGGACGGTATCGGTATCAGATCCAGAATCTTTGATCGCATGGTATAAAGAGTTGTTCTAAAGCGTTTTTGGCTAAAGCTTCCGTAACAGTTTCTGTGTTTTATTATATTTGCCAATCACAGTGCAAAAGCATGTGCCCTAGTAAACCGACTGCAGACTGAAAATACCGCCGATGTTTACTGTGTGATCCCTATTTTCGTTTACTATCTACAATGCTCCATTAGAATGTTCAGCTGTGTGCTTTCGAATTCCTGAATCCTCTAACCACCTAGATTTATGTGTTGGCTATATATGTTTATTTCATATTGGCAGTGGATTATGTGATTAATAAGCTTCCCGTGCGTGTTGATATCAACTGGTAGGGTACCGATGATGCAAAAGTCCAATCATTCTTCGACTTTCTTTGAGTAAAACTTAAACTGCAATCGTTAATTGGCGCGTTAATCGAACGTAACAAGTCACTTAAGTTTAATAATCAAAAGACTAAAGTACGTTTGATATATTAAGCGAGAAAGTTAATTATTCAAGGAAGCTGTTAAATAGATAAACATCAAAACACAAATACATTGTGGACAGACAACTGTTGCTGAAGTACCTCTCAAAATAGTCTACGAAGAAATTAATTAAATATACAAATAGTAATTCCTTTGAGACAGTCGGACTGCCGAAATAACAGTGCAATTGTTAAATAAATGCAACAGGGGCAGTTCGGTTATTCTAAAAATAATAAACATAAAATAATGAAGAAATAATTTAAACCTGTTGAACTTATACATTATAACGTATTTTACGTTATTCCGAACTTGGGAAATGTATCTAAGTGATGGTGGCTCGCCTCGTGCTGGACCGATTTTATTATTTTCGTTGGAGGCACGCGCCAAACGTTTGCGTGACGTCTTGCGAGTACTTGGCGCAGCCAAACGTTGAACGCGGACTGCAGTAAATAACTGGTGGGATTCAAAGATACAGCACTGCGCCGCGGTCGAATGGCGCTCAGCAATTGGCTGCACCAATCACACACATGTTGGTTGCTGGAACGTGCCCCAGACGAATTTATAAAGAGGGGGAAACAGTTGTTACCTTGATATCTGAGGAAGAAAGCAGAGATATGACGATCGAAATGTCATTTGTTTCAAGGTTGGACTGGAAGTCGAAGTATGCCTCCAAAAATACTGCTTCTGAACTAACATCTTATAATCATGAAATTTAATTAGAACATAATAGCCTTGAATAAAGGATGCGCGATTTTTTAAAATCTCTTACAATGTTTTCCATTCTACTAGTGACTGACGCTGGTATTGGCATTTCACTGTTTTTAGTAACATGCTTTAATAAGAGCATCCTTAGTAGGTATTTAGCTACTTAAGTACTCACGCCAACAAATAAATAAATCTTGCGAACTTAGTGTTGAGCTAAATGGACAAATACTCATTTATGTTACGTGAACGGACGTTGTAACATAACAGTAGCATTCCGCCGACCCGCAAGTAGCGCCGAAGTGAGCGCATGATTACATTGTTTAAAGTCAGTCGTTGTCGAGGTTTTGTAGCGGACGGCTCGCGTCGCGTAATGTGAGACGCTATACTAACTGTGCGGGGTGTAGCAAGAAGTAAGAAGAAGGATGAACTTGTTTAACCATTGCGACGTATGTTTTAAATTGATTTGAACAGTGGGTTGAGATACCAGAACAGTGAAGTGTGGCATCGAAAATAATATAGTGTGGACTGATTTGGATTAAAAAACTTTCCTTTTGTTTCTAAGAATCTTGCAATCGACGGATTACGAAGTTTCAATAGCCTTATCATCTAAATTCTGATAGTGGCCAACTGGTTCGATGTGTACTTTATTCAAATAAATGTGTGGAGAACCGATTTTCATTACTTAAGACTTGAAGATTTTTCTTAATTAGTTATCCTCACACTTTTATCGGACTGGTTTGGACCCTGTCTGGCGACCGGCGGCGACTACGAACTCATTTATCCAACTTCGGGTGCTGTATGTTAGTAATTAAAACCTTAGCAAGCACGAAGTTCGGTCTACAGTAAGTATCAGGTCAACCAAAAGAAAGGCAAGTAGTCTTACATGGCGACGAGTGACAGGACTGTGTGGTAGAAATCAGTACTAGGAGAAGAGACAATTTTTTCTCAAATCCTAGGAAAACACACAAAAGAAAGAAAAGGAAAACTAGTGATATCAAGACGACGACAATCAAAACAGTGAGTGTCGACAATACCCAAAGGTGCGGAAGAACTCCCACTCGACGAAGGCAGCGCGGCTGGTCAAGGAGCAGCGGGGAAGACATTCTACATTGTTCGGCGCGGAGCTGGGCAGCCGAGACGACGAAGGCGGGAGAAAGAAGAATCGTCGTGCAGAGTCTCCGAAAGCTAAGAACGCGCTGTGCGCTGCTTGTTTGGCTATTTTTGAAGGCTTAAATCCTTTCCTAATTTTTTCTGATAATTTTCCTTTTTTTCTGTGAAATATCGAGGAAGAAAAATCTGGACCGATTTTTCTTCCTAAACTCGACAATACATTTTACTCTCCTTTGTCATCAGGGATGACAGAAGCAGTTATTTAAATTCCACCTGTAGTTATGCCTATAGTACAACCTTTTGTTTCCTTTTTCTTTATATGGCATGCTTAGCTAGATAGCTTGCAGCAGCTGGCGCTTCGTGTATAACGGCGTGGTTGTGGTCTGGTTGTCTGATTCGCCGGGAAGCGAATTTACAATATTTTTTGATCCAGTTTTCTGTGTAAAATTTATAATTATGCCGGGTACGGAAGGAGACGCTAGTCTAAGTCTCACTGAGGTGGTGGAAATCTGAGAGCGGAAATGCGCTCACTAAAGTCAGATATGAATACGAATATTGAAAGCTTAAATTCCAAGTTTGAAAATTTAAACATAAATTCTGAGATTCAAAATTCCAAATTGGAAAATTTAAATACGAATTCCGAGATCCTAAATTCCAAGTTTGGAAATTTAAATTTGGATCTCAAATCAAGTACCGAAATCCTCCATGATAAATTTGAACATTTAAATTCAGACCTTAAGTCAAGCACTGAAATCCTCCATGATAAATTTGAAAAGTTAGATTCAGATCTTAAATTAAGTACTCAAACCTTTGATTCCAAGCTCGATAATCTAAAAGCTGAGCTAAAGTCTGACGCGGAAATGTTACATTCTAAGTCTCTGAATGAACACAAATCCCAAATAGCAGAATTACGTAAGGATATGGAAGAGTATCGTGCTTTGTGTAATATGCGAGCAGAGGACTTAGCAACCCAATTTTCCGATTTAAAACAAGAGTTAAAGTGTGAAACTGGTAGTTTGCGCCAGGAAACCGACGCCTTGCAAGAACAGTATGCGCAGTTACAAGAAAAAAGCGATAGTCACTGCCACCGTATAAAGACGATCGAAGGACAGTTCCAAACATTGCAAGAAGGTACCCGACAGGGCTATGCGGAAGTGAAGTTTGGGATGAAAGAGATAACTGCGGAGGTGGAACAGCTGGATGAGAAGTTGGAGAAATTAAAAGTGTCAACTGCCGTATTTGTGGATGAGAGAATGAAGGTACATGCGCCGCTAATTATAAAGCAAGAAGTATTAAAACAAGTGCCGGGTGTAGTGAGAGAAGAATTCTGTAAATACAAAGAAACCGGAAAGGGCACCGTAATTCCTGTTCAATGCTACGACGAAAAGATTGATTGGGAAGAATTTTCGGACCGAAATGGCATCCATCCTGTAAAGTTTATTAAAAATTTCGAAAATTTTCCACCTTTTATGGCTGCTAGTGAGGAGAAGAAAATTAATATGGTAATAAAACATTTAAGAGCAGGACCCCGACTGTGGGCAGAGCAATTAGAGGAGGAATTTTCATCTTTCGAGCAGTTCAAAGAAGATTTTTTGAATCTTTACTGGTCGGCAGAGCGGCAGATCGCCGTAAAATCAGAATTAATGTGCGGTGACCGTTATGACCCGAGAAGAGGATCGCAAACCGATTTTTTCATGCGGTGCTATGCATCTTGCCGATACTTAGACCAGCCTCATAGTGAAGAAGAGTATGTACGAATGATTGCGGCTAGGTTACCGGAACAGACACAGCTAATACTTACTAGCCACAAGATCCGCTCCATAAAGGATGCTGTAGATATGCTGGGAAGATTAGATGTACAAGAGCAAAGAATGTACAGAACAAGATACCAGGGACAACATAACACTAATCATTTTCAAAATAACGGATTCAGACAGGAAAACCACCGAAGAGAAGGGAATAAAAATTTTCGGCAAGAACCGGAAAACTCAGGCCGGCAAGACGGAGTTCGAAAGGAAAACATAGAGGAAGGAAAATCTCATAGGCGGTTCCAGAATCATAACTACCGACCGCAAAATGAAGAACATAGGGTAGCAGTGGTTTCAGAAGACAATACCAGACATTTAAACTAGTGCCTGCCACTGAGAAGGCTTCGCCAGCGGCGGAGGCAGAAAAGAGGCCGAATACAGAGAAAATAGTATTAGTAAAAGAAGAAAAAATAGGCTTGAGGCGGAAAAAGGATCAACCAGAAATATGTCTATATGATACAGTATTTAATAACGAAGTTGAAGAAGAACCGATAAGATACGAGAAAATTTTATTAACCAGTACAAGTGAAGAATTGAAGGCGGATGAGGTAGAAGATGAAAATAAATTTGATCAGGAAATAGAAGTCGGAGAATCTGAGATCAGAGGAGAAGGCGAAGATGACATTTTTGAAGTTGAAAACGAAAGAATTCAAGAACACATTTGGAGAGAACAAAGAAAATTACGCGAGGGTGAGATGATGTTAATAGGAATTGATGGTTCGGAAAATATGGATACAGGCGAGGTAAGCCTGGACGGGATTAAAGTTGTGCGGAAGTCTTATGTATTTCATGACGGCGCAGCCGGCGAGCGCGACGGCAGCCAACACACGCGTAACAGTCCAGGCGTAAACAGTGTTGGTACCTGTGCCAAAAATAATTTGAAGCACGCGGCAGCCGCTGGCGCGGTATACGAACAATGCGAAACATTTCTGTCAACTAAAGCGAGCTATGGAAAGGAAAGATCAATACCCACAGACTACGGAACTTGTAAAGAAGATGTCGGGAAGCTGAAGCAGTCACAGATATATGAAGAAGAGAAAAGAATTGACAGAAAGTCAATAAAATGGAAGAGTAAAGATAAGTTGCGCGGGACGAAGATTTACCATATAGTGACAAGCAATTAACGGACATTACTAGTACTTGCTACTCAGATTTGAATAATGAAGAATCTAACGGCTCGCCAATCACAAGTCTTTTCAGTCTACAATAACGACCCGAGAGAAGATTTATTGGAAGAAGAAGGAATTTTAAGGAGAAAAGAAGCCCGTACACCTACTGTTTTGGTGAAATTTAAATCACGACAAGTAGAAGCCTTGATAGATTCTGGCGCGGACATATCCTGTGTGTCGGAAAGCCTATTTCAAATCCTTGTGAATGAACCTGACGCATGTTTACACTCGGTACAAGGAATGACAGTTACGGTAGCAAATGGGGGTAAAATTAAAAGAATCACCCAGCAAATTCGAGTAGATGGTGAGATTGGAGGACACAGGATTGAAATAAAAGCATTTGTTATCCCTAAATTAACCGTTGATCTAATTCTGGGAGTCGATTGGCTTGCCGAGAAAATGGTTAAACTGGACTGGGAAGAGAATAGTCTGCAATTTATTACGGAAGGAAAAAGAGTGAATATAAGTTATGAAACCAAAATTCGTGAAGAAGGAAAGGAAGCGGTTCAAGTTAGAGTCATTTCAAGAGGAGAGGTGCAGGAGTTTGTATGCTATGATGAGCCTAGTGAGGAAGAAGTGCAGCTGTCACAGTTATTGGTCGAAAAGGACAGTGAGGATTTAATGTACTCGCAACAACAGCTCGAAAATGAAGAAGAAGCTCAAGTGCGGGTGCAGGAAATTATTAACGAGTTTCAAGAGATATTTTCAGATAAACCTGGCTTAATTAAAGGATATCAGTGCCACTTCAAGGTCAAGACGACACTCCATTTACTGTTAAACCTTATCCTATTCCCTTTGCGCTGAAAAGCAAGGCACAAGAGGAGATAGATCGTATGTTAGAATGGGGTGTGATCGAACGATCAAATAGTGCATTTGTAAACCCTTTGGTCGCAGTAACAAAGCTGATAAATCAATAAGGACTAGTTTTGGACGCAAGGGCGCTTAATAAATTCTGGTTACTGAGAGAGACCATCCATACCAGTCGATGATATCTTGCAAAAATTTCATGGTGTCAAATACATGAGTTCCTTGGATTTAACAGCATCCTATTGGCAAGTACCCATTGATGAAGCTTCGAGGAAATATACCGCTTTCCGGTTTGAAGGCAAATGTTTTCATTTTCGTGTGTTGCCTTTCGGATTGAATAACGCGGTAGCCAATGTTTATAAGGGGCACTGGATCAGGTGTTAGTAAGGCGATTGAGAGACAAAATCCACACCTATGTCGACGACATAATTATTGCGTCACGAACTTTAGAAGAGCATCTTGAGACACTACGAGAAGTGCTTACTGCTTTGAAAAAGGGAGGAATGACTTTTAAAAATTAAGAAATGTGTATTTTTGAGGAAAAAAATTGAATTTCTTGGGGCATGTTATACTGCCTGAAGGGATAACCGTTGAAGACAAGAAAGTAGAGGCGATCAATAAATTCCCTAGACCAACTACTAAGACTCAATTAAAAAGTTTCCTGGGATTGTGCGGTTATTACAGAAAGTTCATACCCGGACAGGCACTGAATAGTGTGCACCTCAGAGATCTTGGGAAGGCTAGGACCCCTTGGAATTGGACTGAAAGTTGTGAAGAGGATTTTAATAGAATTAAACGAGAGCTGTCACAAAAGATTGTGTTAGCACACCCGGACTGGAACTTAGACATGTGTGTGGCCACGGATGGGTCTCACTACGGACTCGGTGCACAGGTTTTTCAAGAAGTCAAGGTCGGAGGGAAAATTGAGCAGAGAACCATTGCATTTGCCAGTAGAATGTTGAATCAACATGAATTGTCCTATAATACCACAGAAAAAGAGACTCTTGCTATTATATGGTGTTTCCAGAAGTTTCGAGCACTATTTCTGGGAAGAAAAACCGTGATATACACAGATCATAAGGCATTATCGTTTTTGATGAACTGCAGGTTGGTACACGGGAGGCTGACCCGGTGGGCCTTACTAATGCAGGAATTTGAGTTTGAAATTAGATACCGACCTGGTGCAGAAAATCTGGTAGCAGACTGCCTCTCACGTTTACCTGTCGGTTTAGTCGAAGGGAAGAATAATATTCAGCCAGCACAAGAAGCACACATTCATTATATTCATGGGGTGACAGGAGAAAATGAAGTTGTAAAATTACTGAAGAATATGAAGACCTTACAGGAGCAGGATGAAGTGATTAAAGAGGTAAAGGAAGAAATTTTAAAACCCAACTACCAGGGAAAATTATCAAAATATTATTGTGTTCATAGAGATGTAGTCTTTCAGCGAAATTCAGAAATAAGTAAGGACTGGAAATTGTGGATACCAGAAAAGTTTGTAGATAGCTTGATTACCCATCATCATTTGAGTTACGGTCACTTTGGGCCTGGTAAATGTCACCGAATCATCAAGGAACACTGTTATTTTGTTAATATGGCGAGGAGGATAGCAAAGCTACTGTCCACATGTGACCTATGTCAGAGGACGAAGGTGGATAATGTGTTGAGGAGAGGAGAGATGAAGAGTATTTTACCTGAAAATGTATTGGAGTTAGTCGCAGTTGACGTGTATGGCCCACTGCCTAAGTCTAGAGGTGGAGTGACACAGATACTGGTCGTAATTGATGTTTTTTCAAAATTTGTCAGATTGTACCCGTTGAAGAGGGCTACAGCCAAGCTGATGGCAAATAAAATTTTAAATGATTTCGTACCGAAGGTTGGAAAACCTAGGAGGGTTGTCTCAGATAACGCCCCTCAATTTTGTAGCAGTAAATGGACCGAGAGGTTGGAGCAAGTCGGGATAGAAGTAGTGCGAACTTCTTTATATCACCCTCAAAGTAATGTTTCTGAACGAGTAATGAGAGAAATCGGGAGGTGGTTTCGGTGTTACTGCACAGACAACCATCAAAGATGGGCCCTTGAAGTTGAGCACTTGGAGCATATACTTAATGACATACCACATGATTCTAAGACAGTTCAACAGCAGATGAAGAAGAAAGCTCAGAGGAGGAAGAAGCGGCATGATCAAAGAGGGAAGGCAATCGACTATAAGCCGGGTGATCTGGTACTGGCGCAGACTCATTATAAGTCCTCTAGCGTAAACAAAGAAATTAGGAAGTTTAAGTATTTATATGAAGGCCCGTATCGGATTGCTAGCTGCCCTAGGAAGAATTCCTATTTATTAGTGTACCCTGTTGGTCAAAATATCAGGGGTACTTTCAATGTTACTTCCCTTAAACCCTACAAAATGTTACCAGAAGACTTATCTGACTAAAAGGAGGGGACACCCTTTATCCTTATTTTTTTCTTTCTAATTTTTTTATTTGGCGTAGGCCAATTACCTCATCGCTGCGGCGAACAAATCTTTAATTTTTTCCGGCTAAAGCCAGTAAACTAAATCCACATTTCCACTCTTGTACCCTGCCTGAAAAAATGCCAAAGCAGCTGCAGCAACAACAGTAGGCTTTGTGTAGTGCAGTGTAGTGCGTGAAGTGCTTCGACAAAAGTCGAATAGAGGTTAATGACCTCTACCAGTGTCGCAACCGAGGACTCCACCCATAGAGCCTACGGTAGAAGCGGAAATATTTTTTTTTGTCATGGTGTATATATGTTCTTTCTTTTCAGTTTTATTTTTGTGAGAGTTGACAGTCTATTTGAGAACTGTGACCACGAAAACTATGACAATTTCATGTGGTTCCTTCGTGTATTTTTTTTCTGTATATGTTTTCTTGATGTTGTTTGTGTGCCTGTTTTTTTTTTTAATTTAAATATGTTAAATGGCTTTGTGTATCTTATGTTAGTAGGTTGGCCACACTTGAGAGTCTGAAACTTGGTATTTGTAAATTTTCTTTTTTTATTGTAATGATAATTCTTCAGTTTCTTTTGAAAAAAAAAAAAAACCTGAACAATTATCACAAATTGGTAGTTGGGGAATGTAACATAACAGTAGCATTCCGCCGACCCGCAAGTAGCGCCGAAGTGAGCGCATGATTACATTGTTTAAAGTCAGTCGTTGTCGAGGTTTTGTAGCGGACGGCTCGCGTCGCGTAATGTGAGACGCTATACTAACTGTGCGGGTGTAGCAAGAAGTAAGAAGAAGGATGAACTTGTTTAACCATTGCGACGTATGTTTTAAATTGATTTGAACAGTGGGTTGAGATACCAGAACAGTGAAGTGTGGCATCGAAAATAATATAGTGTGGACTGATTTGGATTAAAAACTTTCCTTTTGTTTCTAAGAATCTTGCAATCGACGGATTACGAAGTTTCAATAGCCTTATCATCTAAATTCTGATAGTGGCCAACTGGTTCGATGTGTACTTTATTCAAATAAATGTGTGGAGAACCGATTTTCATTACTTAAGACTTGAAGATTTTTCTTAATTAGTTATCCTCACACTTTTATCGGACTGGTTTGGACCCTGTCTGGCGACCGGCGGCGACTACGAACTCATTTATCCAACTTCGGGTGCTGTATGTTAGTAATTAAAACCTTAGCAAGCACGAAGTTCGGTCTACAGTAAGTATCAGGTCAACCAAAAGAAAGGCAAGTAGTCTTACAACGTTTTCCCGTCATATAAATGCAACATAGTCTTCACGGGCTTACAGTTGGATATTTTCATTAAACGATGACGATGTTTCGACAACTTATTGTGTTATCGAAAACGTGTAATCGTTTCATGAAAATATCCGGCTGCAAACTCGTGAAGACCTGTTGCATTCATTTACGTTATTATAAGACTTATTATCCTTGCCCCTTTAATATCTTTGCTGCGGAACTAATGCCTCAGAAAATGCAGACACTGAAGTCATGCAGCTTGGATTGTAAGCTTTCAAAACACAGATTTGGAGCAAAAATATTCATCTAATATCGGTTTAAGATCGAATTTTGAACACATTAGCAGCTTATGACGTCAGTCACGCAAATCATTAGAAGTTATGCTTGATCAAATAATTACGTTGTATGACAGCATCCCTGACTTCGCGTGATTTGAAAACCCAACCCCATTTTCACTTCTTTGTATTAATTTAGTTTTCCATCCAATTTTTTAAATTTATTTGTACTGCTTTTAATATTTCATAAAGTATTTCGAAGAAACAAGAAAAACGCTCTAAACGTATCGTTACGAAGGTAGTAGTATTAATATTATCTTGTAGCGTCATTAGAACAAGTGAAACAGGAGGAGAGAAAGAAATGTTCTTACAGTCTGACAAAAACAGGTGATGGGGACTGCACCACTTGTGATATAATTTTCGTTTCGCGTTTCGGACTCCAATTTACGAAAAAGTCGCCACAAATTAAATTACAGCACTTCAAAAATGACATAAAAATTATCGGTACAGGATCATTTCAACCCAGCAGTTTCATTTTGTCACAGAGATCGTGGTTAGGTTGCGGCGGAAATGGTATTTGTTTACAACTGAAGCAATCAATTGTCTCCGATTGCTTGTATTGATATAAGGTGACAAGCGTTTCTGTGCTACACCTAGGACAAATATTTTCTATTGTAAATTTTGTGTGACGTTTTACAACGGAGAGAAGTTGAAACGGCAAGAAAACATTACAACAAAGGATTTAGCCACGATTTGAAGAGATTGTCATTGATTTTGCAGCACTGGCGGGATCTAATATCTATGCGTCCCTCTCATATCTCGGCACTTTTAATTTATGACGACTTTTCCGTAAAATAAAACTGTAAAAAGTGAAGAGGATACTATAACAAAGCAATTAATCCAAATTTCAATGGGTTAGTACCACTTTCGGGTAGGTTCCGAAAGTGGTGCAGTCCCCGGATGATCATCCGTGAATCGCTGCTATATACAGAGCAGACGAAATCGAATTAAATACACGGTGAAAATTACAAGAGTTATTGCGGGTCCGGTTAGCAGCGGTTGAATAGAACAATATAAATCACTGATCAAGTTGTTTCGATTATTTATCTGCAGAGGAAAGATCAGATCCTATTTCGGTTTCCCCTCGATTTTCGTACATGACGAATACCGCAATGAGACACATTTTCCGTGGTAAATGTTCTACCATTCTTTTTCGTCAATAGATTTAAGGCCAGTGTGATGAAAAGACAATAGACGAACTGCGAATCTTAGTATCCAGTTGTCAGATGTGATAGGCATAGTATTGTAATATTTCCAGGAATAAAAATTCAGAATTACGATCTGGGAGAGAAAAGAAGATAATAAATAAGTTCTCATAACCGAATATTGAAACTGGTGCTTCATGTTAGTCTCCAACAAAAAATAAATAAAATAAAAAGAAACCGAAAAGAACACAGTCATTAGTATTGGTTCACTGTAATAGCATCCTTGCTGAGAATCCATAAACAAGTTCAAACGCTTTTATCCTTACTGGATTCGAACGTTGATCGGTTACATATTGAGTTTTAATCGAGGGTGTTTTGAACGATGTTTGTGTAAAGTGAGCACAGCTGCTTCCTTTAGATTTTAAGCACCATCACAACCCAAATGCGAGTTCATAAAGAACGAGAAAACGTTTTTAAGAGTTTCTACCTTCTGAGAACTAAACCAAAATTCGAGTGCGTACCTAGAAACCACAGATAGTGATGATGTACAAAATTTCTTATTCCGTAAAATCATATGCAAAATCACAAGCAGACAGATGTGAAACTGACTGTTAATTAAAATTAACCGAAATGTTGAAAAAATTATTTTTGTGAGTACCCATTTGGATTAACAATAATTCAAAAAAGTAGCAATAACACTAGAATAATTTTTTTTGTTCCAGCAGAAGGGAGAATCATAAAAGTTTTCGAGTAACTATGAAACGAGACTTGTGCCTTTTACTGGATGGAACTTACCTTCGGCGCCTACCCAGAATAGCAGGGTGACCAACATCAGCAAGACGGTCGCAGGAGCCATGGCCGCAGCACACCATACGCCGGCCCCGCCAACAATGCGACGCCGCCTGAGTCTCCGAGTCGGCAGGCCGGGCAGCCGTGTGTGTCGATCACTGCGCCCCTGGCGCCCAGGAGAGAAACTACGCAGAGCGCGCTAGATCCCGTACAATACGCGCAACCACGCAGCACATGCTAATGAATGAATGAATGAGTCAATGACACTGTTGTTACGTCATAAGTGCATTGTCCTCTATCATCAGAGCGAAGGATTCTTTAACCACCCAGCAAGAAAAAGAAACATCTTTCGTTAACTTTTCAGCACTTTAGTACGGAAAATGCACTTTGTATTAATCACTGCAAACGAGAAAACATTCCACTGTTATTTCTTGACTGAAATGTTTCAGATAAATTTCATAATAAGTTCACGCTTTTGAGGAAAACCGCCTACAATATAAATAAGTATCTGCCAAAAACAAAAAAAAAACTAGGGAGATGGATAATAGTTTTATCAAGCCTGGTGAGTGAGAAGTAACGGTTAAGTCTTGGATTTGGGAGGACTCGAGCTCAAATCCCTGTCCACCTACCCTGATTTCGGTTTTCAATTGTTTCCCAAATCATAACAGGCTAATGCCAGGATTGTCCTTTCAAAAGATTATTGCCGAACTTCTTCCTCTTCCTTGTATACAATTCTTCTCCGCCTCTAGTGTCCAAAAGTCGACGAGGCGTATAATCCGACCAAATAAATAAATAATTGTTTGCTCATCTTTTAAATGGTATACTCACCAAGAGAATGATTAAAACTATAATAATAAGAAATTATCGTGCCATCATAACGATTGACTACTGACAAATGTAATGTATCTTTCTCCACTCATTCGTTCTGTGCAGCGAGAGAGAAGCAAATTGCATTGAGAACGTCCATCTGCACAGGTTCGTAATTTAAAACAGAAAAAAAAAGCACTTTCAATGACTTTCACAGTAAAATAATATTCAGAAATGTTTTGAATTTACAATAATAATAATTCTCTGCACGTAAACCTGACGATGACTGATAAAGGTGTGGTCATTTGCTGCGTAAATACTTCAAAAATACTTCGCATTGATGCCATTTCACTGTTTACATCCCCTCGAGCGAAATGTAAATATTTGTGAAACGTAACTATGAGCTATGATTTCACGTACAAATGTTGTAACATCTGTAACACTATCTCTAACCCTCAATCATTTTTTGTTGTTGTTAATTTACCATTATTATGCATGTTGCATTTATTAATTGTAAGTATTCTGAATAATTATATTAATTTTTGTAACTTGATTTGTAATATTGTTGGGTTTCCACACACTGTAGTTTGTTTAGTAAACGGGATAACATAGTGCATGGAGGAAAGAAATATATGGAGACAACGCAAGAGACCTTCATCACGCATTGAAGTGACGATGTACAAAAAACCTCAAGGGACTCTAGGATAAACGTAACGCCGCAATCTGCTGATGGATTATTATGTGACTCGACGAGACAAATAAAAAATGAAGAATAAATTTTTTTGATATCCTGCTTAGTTTTCGAGATATTCCGTCCCAAATGTGAGATGTTTTTGGTTGAAATTCAGAAGAAACAATTGGTCAAAGTCAAATGTGATGATGGATTCTTATTTAAAAAGACGAGACAAATAAAAAATAAAAATTTTCGATATCTCGCCTAGTTCTCGAGATAAACTGTCTCTAAAGTGAGGTGTCTTGAGTTGAAATGCAGAAATTTTTTTCGCAAAAGTCAAATTTGATGATGGAGTCTTATGTAACACGACGAAAAAAATCGAAAATAAACACTAAAATTTTTCGACATGTTGTTTAGTTTGCGGGATATACTGTCTCCAAATTGAGGGGATTGGGTTGGGACGCGGCCTGGAAAAAAAATTAATTCTGCCAAAGCCACAATGAGTGGACATGCAGAATGGATATTTCAGATTTATTACTACCACTTGTGGTTAGGTTGAAATGTGACCTAGACCAGAATAAAAATATTTATCTTGTTACCATACATCGTAAGCTTAATTCGGAATAGCTGGAAGTAGTTTCCATCGTGATACACGTTTTGTCACTAACATGGTTCTCATGAAATTACTAACAATAATAGATAAATTCTTTGTCCCTTATGCAACACAAGATGGCATTATAAAACACTTATATACATTAGAAAATGAAATAATCACAGCATCAAACACAATGTGAACTTTGCATTTGTATGGATTCGCAATATGGCCGCTGCCACGACCGCGCATGCGCAGTATCAGCCGAGAGTTTAGAGGCGGAATCACAGATTTAACGTCATTCTCCTCCATATATTTCCTTTCTCCATGACATAGTGTTGTTATATGTAAGTAACAATCTTTGGCGTTGGCTAGCACAGCTGGGTGGGCAGCTATTATTGATTGGGCGATGCATTGTAGCAAGCCAGGCCGCGGGACGGTGTCAGCAGGGCTGCCAGATTGTATAATTAGATACAAAACTTGTATAATTTGGTTACCTCTTGTATCCTGTTTGTATAACAGATTGCCTTTTATAATTGGATACAAAAATGAGCACTTAAAAATAAAGTACATTCCAGCACCTTTTTGAAAGTGTTTGCCCTTTGTTTCATTGAGTTGGCAACCCTTCCTGCATATCTATTTCCTTTTTGTTATTCAAAATTTATCAATGTATACATTGTTTACTTTTCGTGGACTTTTTTGCTCCCAGCACTTCCACTCACGCATGTAATCAATGGATGACCGCTTTGTATAATTGGGTTTCATTCTGTATAATTTCAAAGAGACAGCGGTATAATATAAGTTGGCTGTACTGGCAGCGCTGGGTGTCAGTGTGTGTGTCGCGACGCTTGAAGATGGTTGTATGGCACGAGTTCACGCCTCTATATACGAGCTATATCTTGTGAAATACATCGGAAATTTGTTTCAGTGTAACATTTAATGTTATAAAAGTTGTGTCAAGGAACGGTATTACTTAAATTCAGTAGTATTTCGACCAGAACAGTGAGTTTTTCATTTCCAGACTGTCAAAATTAGGGTTGCAAAAAACTGTTTTTTTCTGGGACGCGTTTTTTTCATAACTACTAAATCTCAAATTTGTAAGGCATTTATTGTTTAATATGACTGTTTTAGAGTTTATTCTAAGTACTTATCTTAATTTTTAAGTCTAATATATTTTTCTGGTTCAGTAGAAAAAAAATTACGAAAATATTGGCAACATTGACTGAAATTTTCTTTTAAGAATGGGGACTTCCCGAAGAGGCAAGGTTGCGCGAAAAGGAATCCCCGTTCTCCGTTGTCTGGATTGATACTAGCTATTAGAACTAGCGCTGCCAGCCCTACGAATTTATCTGTAAACCTACGGATCTCTTCAAAAAATTAGGAATTTAAAGTTTATCTACAGTTTTTGGCCTCTTTTTATTACTTATTGTGCTTTCCTTATATTCGTATACTTGTTAAAAACTCTCAGCGTATAGTGATACTGACTCATTAAATTGTCAGTAATTATGAATCGTTTCCTTGCAACTGTTGACGTAAACCAACGATTGAAAAGAAATAAAGCTCCTATTTTGTATGATAATAGATTAAAATTCAAACTATCGGCTCAGTCTTTATGTATATTGTGTACTTTGCCCACAATTTAAAATTGCAATCTCAAAATCTTTTTTGTACATTACAAGAACAACCAGTAAAAGTAAATGTAACTACTTCTGAAGTTATGGCTATAGAGGAGACAAAAGAAGAAACAGAAAATTCCGACACCGACTGAACTAGTGTTGGTAGTGCTGATGCTAGTGCATGTGGTACTGACATAGAGAATGAATAAAATTATGTTACCTATATAGATAAATTTATGAATCATTATGTAAAACATTATATGATTAGTAAGATCTAAAACACACTTGTAAAATGTAAGATCCGTAAATAAAACTATAATTTATCAAATATATTGTTTTCTGAAGAAAAAAACAAACCAAATTTAGAAAAAAACAAGGGTGTTAGGTTTTTTCATGTTTTCTTTTCACAAAGTTGATTGTTTTTTCAGTTTGCAACACTAGTCAAAATACCTCTAAATTTGCTTATCCGCGATAATGGCATGCATGAGTTGAAAGAGGAAAATTTGGACCGTTCTCATCCAC
>JARYHS010013630.1:361032289-361121243 GCA_031002005.1 Vandiemenella viatica | reverse complement strand
ACTGAAAAAATTTAAACCAAAGTACTGTAAAGTGTGTTCATTGAGTATCTTTTATTTTTATCTATTGTGATTATTATATAAATGAATTAAGCATCTGGATAGGAGAATAACCACTGCTTGCTACAGTTGAAGGCAGGAAAGCATTGAAATATGAACAGACGTATACACAATTAAGCACTGAATTTTTCAGATCTATGTCTCTTCATTAAAAATATAACTATATGGTGGAAACCGACTGTCAACCGCAACAATATAGGTTGATGAAGGGCCATAAACCCGAAAATTTTACTGTTTCATGTGCATAAATGTCTGTGTTTCAATGTCATCCTGCCATAAATTTGTTCCACTATTAAGTGACTATTGTTTCATATAAAGAGCAGGAAAATGTTTTAAGGCAATGAAACTAAGGAAGGTAGGAAAATTCAAACCAACACTTACCACAGATGGTGGCATCTGGGACTGACAAGCACAAAGCAGATGAACATGTGTAACACATTATTTTGTTGCAGGAATCTATGAAATAATAGTAATAACATGCTTTAGGGCCTTGCCTAGTTATCAGAACAACCTGAAGTCTGGACCAGGCCACTCTTCGGTGGTTTAGTATAGAACCACTTCCCATTTCACAAATAACAAATTTTTAACACTATTACAATCTAAGATAGATGTAGCTCTGTTTCCAGTAGCCAAGTCTTGAATGTGAGTGAAATATTAACTAAAAAATTATAATAGAGCCTCAATTAGATTCTTGTGTAGGTTAATATCAAGCTGGGTTCTGGAAGACAAGGTCATGTGCTGAACAGATCCTAAATCTCAAAACCATTCTCACCTACAGGACCTCAGCAACTCACCCTATGTGGCAACCTTCATTGACTTCCAGAAAGCCTAAGACTCTGTGGATAGGAAAGTGCTCTTTCAGATGCTCACTGAACTCAGACTTAGAAACCTTGTGAAAATGATTCATGGATGGTTGAACACACTAACAGATGGCTCTGATTTGAGAATCGATTATAGAAAGGACAAACCATTAGACAACTGCCTGGCCTACGCAGATGACCTCACTCTCCTAGCATCTAGTGTGGAGGAAGCTATTCACCAGCTCTCCTCCCTCAACAGCATAGCAGCTAAAGTAGAGTTAAAGATTTACAGAAACAAAACTGAGTTCATAAGTAACATCAGAAATGCACTAAACTTAATTCCAATGGGGAATGCAATAATACGAAATATCTTGGAGAACTCCAAACATCAACGAGGACTTAGCCATGAATAGCAGATGTGCCAGACTGGAGAGAACATACCACATTTGTAAGAACATGTTTGGATCTAAATTCATCAGCCTTAACCTCAAACACAATACTCGTACTGTAGTTTGACCATCAAAGTGCTTGAACATGGTTGGAAAGGGACAACTCAGAAAACTGGAACTAAAGGAACATAAGATTTTGAGAAAAATCATTGATCCTGTCAAAGAAGAAGGAAAATACAGTCTCAGGAATAATAAGGACCTATACCAGCAACTGGAGAACATTACAACATCCCTAAGAAAAAGGAGATTAATGTTCTATGGTCAGATTGTTTGGATGGACAATCATAGACTCACCTCCAAAATCTTCTACACTGTCTCCAGAGGGAAAGTGACTAGAGCAATGACATTTACAACAGGGATAAGTACAGAACGTCGATTGAAGCATAAGATTCTCTCCAGACATTACATAACAGCCAAAACACTGCTCTCGGCATCTGAGGTGAAATGAACCCAAGAAAGAAAAGGCAACCACAGTGCAAGGATGAAAGAATATTGGGCTAAAAAGAAACCAGAGTTAAAAACCACGTGGTTCGTTGAAACCAAAACGGAAAATAAGAAGAAGAGGTAAATGCTGACCTCCTTTGCTTCTGTTTCTGTGCTGGCGTCTGTATACACGGGCGGCGGTTCTTCTGAGGCAGGTTCAACGCAGACATCGTCGGGTAGAGGGTCTGTTTGCGTTGCCACAGACGCCTCCTCTGCAACGGAAGATTCCTCGGCTTGAGGCATTTCTTCGTCTTCAGTCCTTCCCATCGCTCTATCGATGGGTACCTCGTCCTCCCGTAATGACGCCACCAGCGGGGCCTCCACCTCGGCCTCCATTCGGGCTGCCTCCGCCATCGAATCAGGGAGCTCGTGTGATTCTTCTGTCTGCAGAAAACCAAACGGAAGTACAGCATACTTCAGTGGTATCAAGAGCAAACATTTTTCCACTCACGAATGTATGATTAAAATATACTGCAGTCATGTAACATTTCAAAGGATCTTCAGATGTGATTTTGACGATTTTTAGCAGGTGTATGTTTGTGTGTTAGTGAATTTAGTCAACATCGTCAATAATCATTGGAATTTTGTGAACTTTTATATTTTATTAGCTAGAAAAGGAATAAGTGTGGTGACTAATAATATGTTATTATAGTTTCCGCCACCCTAAGAAAAAATCTACACACACATCAAATGACAAAACGTTCAAAATTTTCAGCTTGAATAAATTTTTGTTTTACCATAGCTTTATTTATCAGTCTTATAGTAAAATTTATTTATTTAAAATATTAATGTATTCATTAATCTAATCGTCTTCTACATTAATGTAAATTTTCAGGTAGCGGTACCTTATTACTATGCTGGAAAAATAAAACTGATTAATGCACTAGAATTCGACCTTGCTTCTTTTTCATGGAATCCTTCCAACTAGTTAACATTAATAACTATACTGTTTCTAGGTGCGACCTGTGTATATGATTTTTTATCTTCCGGCGAACTCCTCGAAGAAAAGGAATATTCACTTTCAAATACTCTGCACAGTGGAAAATGAGCCATTAGAAAGAGCAATTTCATGTTTTATTAAGGGGACTGGAATGTATTGTACTGTACAAAGTTACTTTCAAATTACACAAATCCACGGAAGTTCTGTTAACTTGCATTGATATCACGATATTATCATCTTCCTATTCCTTCGGGAAAAGAACTATATCACAAAGTCTGTGCAGGCTATCTGATGGTACACCACTTGAGTTAGTTATGATTAAAACTCCTATCGATAATGTAAAACTGCCGTCGATACGGAAGCTGGCTAAACTATATTTCATGCATAGTATCGGCAGACATCGTTAGTCTTTGCTGTCAGCTCTGTTATGGACATCAAGGGGCTTATGAAGACCAGAAACTCGTACTCGATGTTTCGAAGATGAGTAGGAAAAAGACGTTTCAAGGAGATACGGAGACAGTTGAAAATTGAGACAAAATACAGCTATCTCCATTCTCATCAAAATAAATCATGCTGCACTTTCCATTTCTGATAATAGTTATATTTAAAATTTCATTTAATTATTTCAGCCATCGTACTCTGGCAGTAACTTACTTCGCGGTGCTTGCGTGGCGGCCTGGGGGGTGGAGGAAGTGGCCGGTCTCTCATCCACTCGATGACCTCATCAGCATGCGTCGCCACCTTAGTGGCTGTTGCAGCGTTCTCGTCAACAATAGGTGACGTCGAAAACACCTGCTGTTCGACCGCCTCATCGATCTCAACGTACTGCTCCGACTGCTGCTGTTGCTGCTGCCGCGACTTGCGGGGTGGACGGGATGGACCCAGCGTGCTGTCGACATATGAATCGCTGAAAATCAATTCTTATCTGACACTAAGAGGAAGATAAGCAACGCTTTCACAAGATTTTCGAGTTGCTTTGATCACCAATAAAAAATAATTACTCTGCATCGTGTGACAATATCACAATCCCCCCAATCATTATTATTTTTCTTAATTAGTTGTATATGCTTACAAATAATTGTACTAATGTATGTAAATTCATCTGTTGAATCGTAGGATTCAACAAGCCGTAGTAGCCTATATATAATCTCTGGGGTTAGATTAAGCTAGCATCGACAAGAAGTGTTCAGATATTTGATAGTAGCTATGGTAAACAACTGAGAGCATTGTGGGTCGAGCGTCAAGTTTGTCTCAAGCTCCGTATGAGACATTAATAAATCTGTAATTTGTGTTTATAGTCAATTCAGGTAGTACTGTTACGAATATTTAAATATTGATTTTGGTATCATATGCAGTGCGGAATAAATCGAAGTTTTTGGAACAGTTATCATTTCTTCATAACAATGGTTCCTACCCTTTTTGGCTGTTGATATTAATTGCCCATTTTATTTTAAACTTAAAAATTAAATGAGAAGCAGCTTAAATGTATTTCTTGATGAGATGTTTCTTCTCATCCAAAACAGGCTGTAATATGTAGAATGGAAGTGCTAATATACAGTCTGATTCTTCTTGGACTGACCTGGTTGCTGAAATAAGCCAACTCTAATTAAGGAAAGTTCATAATCGTAGTCCCGCGGTTACCATTGAGGAATGCACCTTGGTGATGGAAATTTTATAATCTGCTTCTGGAGTCGGTGTTTGAATTAAGATAGCATGGTCAGAACTATACCTCAGATTGAGGCAGAACTTAACAGATTAAAAATGAATTATATTCCGAAATTACAAGGAGCGTTTCAGATTTAGGTTATATTTTTTATTTAGGGCCTAATAAAAAAGGAAATACGAATGTTTGTTGCACTGCTAAGAGTGATAATGTTTAGGACCTCCTTTAACTCGGCGAAGAGCAGCAAATTGATGTGGCATACACTCAACTATTCGGCGGAAGTACCCAGATGGAATCTATAACTACAACGTAAGTACAAAGTTTACACGGTTCTCAGACAAATGGTGACGCTTACTTCGTTTCCTTAGCGATCGCAACCCTTAATGGGAAGTTTGACTACAGCAAAAAATATTGAAAACTTTCCTTTCTACAATAACCGAAGGCTTCATTTTTGTACCGTATAAGTATCCACCTTTCAATTTTCATTGGTATTTCCCGCATCTGGTAGATTTTTTTATTGTGACGATTCCTCTCGAAAGCTTAAGGCCGGAGCGTGGACTGTGCGGACGTTGAAGTCTAGTCAAACAAAGTTCGAGATGGACAGAGGCAATCTATAAATAAACTCATTCAGTGCATGAAGGTGTTTGCTTTTTTACGACACTCGGCATTACGAATGTAAAAACGTTAACAAAAAAGCTGAAACATTGGTGAAAGAGTCAGACTAATAAGTAAATATTTATTTATTTCAAACAACCTTACTAGTTACCATAGCCAGTAAGGTCCATAATATTCATAGTATAATTATCATAAAATTAATCAACTAATTAACTTAGGTTATTGAAGTAATTTATAAAATGGTTTCGTACAGTACAGGAGGCTTTATTTGATATTGCTCAATTGACTTGCAGTTCAGAAACAATTGGTGGGTTGATTTGTTATTGAGACATTAGAAAATAGAGGTAAAAACAGTCTTCAAAAGAATTTAACTCAGTGGAAAATCTGTGAAATTCCCCCAACTATTATCTTTTTATCCATTAATTTCGTGGAATCCTGTTATTTTTGCCTTGAAGAACTCAAAGCGTGTAGGAGAAGAAATTCTTCGTCGGAGAAAGTGAAACTTCTGAATCTGTAAATAAAGGGTGGGACGACTCCAGACTGCTATCAATCAGCCTATCACTCCGCCGCGCTCTGTCAAATTTGACAGGACAATCACTGTTGTTACAATTTAATGGTGACATGTAAGCAGAGAGGCTGTCAGCCAGGGCCGCATTTAAGCATAGGCTGCCTAGGCTGTTGCCTAGGGGCCCGCACACAAATGGGGGCCCACACTACAAAGGGGGGCCCGCACCACAAAGGAGGGGAGCCACACCAAAAAGGGTAGCCCGCAGCCGGAGGACCCCTCACCTAGGACAGTAGTAGAGCTAAAAAAGAAAGAAAAGGTCGCCCATAAAATGTTATGTTGATAGGGGCCCGCACCACTTGTATAGCCAAGGGGCCCACTAAGCTTAAAGGCGGCCGTGCTGTCAGTGACTGATTATCATCGACGCTTGATTTATTTTGAATAGTTTCCACTTCAGATTTTGTATCTTGGCCACAGTGCTGTGTATCAGCATACTTAATTGATGTTCGAAACAACATTGGCCACAGAAAGGGTCAATTTTTCCAGGTCCTTAGAGTTCGCCTCTTATGAGTGTTACTGAAATGTTAAAAGCATTTTTGATAAACGAGTCTTTTCGTCTATTTGAATCACGAAGCAGGCATGAAGACTGGATTAAATTTCCTCAGATTCCGTAAAGTAATAAATTATGTTTTGAACCTAGTGTTCCAGTTTGCAGATACAATCGATAAATTTATTATTGACTCGGATTTCCGAATCGATTGCTTAGCTTCGTCTCTTGCCAGGTTCATGAATAATGTCAAAGTGCATAGTGTCATAAAATATGTAATGACTGAAATGTATTTTCGACGACGGTCTATCAAGAAAACAATAGACAGGGTTAGGAAATAAATTAAGAATAATGCCTGACCAATGCTCTTGAGTGAAAGAACTGTTTTAAAAACTAAATTGTACCATTGCGTAAATAACTTTTTCATCAGTTGTTAGTACACTGAAACACGTGGTATCTTCTGTAACAGTCGTATTTCTTTTTAACAGATTCTTCCACTATTACGAAAATAGTTCTTATCAGAATTAAGTTAGAAAGTCTCACATGTATTCTACTACAATAATCCGGAAAGTTGTTTATCTTTTAAAATCTATTTAAAAGGTAAATAATTTGACTGTCCAGCAAGCGTTGGAGAGAATATTCAGCAATTGCGGTTAGACTCCTATTTGTCACAATAAAACTGATATCGGTATGACAATAATTTAGTAAATATATTCTCAACATATTTATAGACTCCCGTTCCAGTAGAGAAGGCTTCAAGTTTCATTTTGGATAGAGTCTTCGCCAATTAATGCGAAACTAACAGGATCAAATTAATAAATATTATGGTTGGTTTAATAGTATTGACACTCTCTCGATATCGAATAATCGAGAAGCCAGTAGAAAACAGAAAAAGGAGAGTGTCACATTCTGATATTGAATGTTAAGTTGGCTCAGATAATGGCACAGGTTGATAGATGCATCCATATATTTATTAACGAGGCGAACCTTCACAATGTGCCATCTGGAGCACCAATTCTCGGTAGAATCTAACTGAAAAATTCACGGCAGACCTATTTAGGATGACATAAAACACATATTGCCAACAGCAACGTTCATATCTAGGAATGACCAAGAAAATCAGAGAAATCAGGGCCTGAACCGATTCTTTTCTATAATCATTTTTTTCCACGAGCAATTACAGAGTGGAATAGAGAGACTTTATCGAGCAAGAAAACTTAGAATCCGACAGGAGATAGTCTCGCGAACGATTCCGGCCATCCTAACCTGGGGTTTTAATGGTTTTTGCCAGTTCGCTCAAGGCCAATGCCAGAATGGTTCCTTAAAATAGCCTATGGGCGCCTCCTGCCATATCCCGTACATCCCTTCAGATGTATAAACGATAACACGTTAGGATAGGTGCAACGCACTCTCCGCCACCCGCTTCTAATTAATCGCTGCGTAACAATAATAATAAGACTTATCGTGTTCTAAATCACGCACTGGTAATATTTTTTTCCATTATTCTAACAACTTTTCAGCTCACATGAGAAAGTTTGGAGTTCAGCCTCGTGTCCTTATGGTTTTGGCGACAGTCATTATAATCTTTCAGTGCCAATAAAATAGTCCCTATATCATCCAATAGCGTGCAGGTCACTGTGAATTAAGAACAATTTAAAGTTCCAAAAAATTAATTACAACTTTGATCTAGTGTGATAATTCGTTTATCTAGTACACTTCTCACTGTATTCCCAATTACAGGCCTTCTTTGATTCGAATTCAGCCGTCTCTAAAGTTCTGAATCACTTTCAGGCATTTGCATAGCTTCCTGTTTGGTGGAATAATGGTAGACCTTTGCTTCTGTGTTTGTGTTTGATGATAACAATTCACCAGCAACTTTTTATTTAAATTGGGTTTTACGTCTCGTCGAGGATATTGGGGCTGGGAGATCATTGGGAACAAGGGGAGTGAAGCAATTCAACCATAGCCTTTAGGAGTGATATCGGGAAAACATAGAAAACTGAAATATGGATGTCCAAACCGTAGATTGAACATACGTCTTCCAGAATGTCAGGCTAGAGCCTTATCCATTCACTCAAATGGCTCGGTGTACCTTCAAGTCCTGTTCATGTGACCTATTACAATATGATTGTTCATTCTGAAAAAAAGCAAATGCTTCAGAAGCGCCATATTTGTATGTCAGAATATTACGATTTAGATCTTCGAAAGCTTAGAAGACAGGAGATTCGTTTTTCTAAGGGAGATTTTCTGAGTAGGGAAATCCTTATAAACGAGATCACCCTTCTAAATGTTAGTTACCATCACAGAGAGGAAAACTCATCACAGCTAGAACAATCTCGTACGCACGTACTATTTTTTAGTTTTAGTTTTAGTGTTAGTGCTGTTAATAAGATTATTTTCTTCATTTGAAGCCCAGACTTCCTTCTTCAGTCCCCGATGCGATCAGAATTTTCTAGGGCTCTAGGTATTTCATTTCACCTGTGTTAATCATGGAAAGTATTAAGTAGTCTCATTAGCCTCAGATGTATTGGATTCGAGAGATAAGGAGTCATCGGTACTGGTGTTAGATGAGTTCGTTGCTCCTTCGTGAATAATTGGGAAATGTGCATCAGGGTGGAACTTCTTCCCATATTGTTAACTTAACATAAATTAAGTATTATCCCGTAAGCATCATCCTGTGATGCGGATAAGAGAATTTGAATTACACGATGACAGTCCTGGGCTGGTCAGTAATAGTACTTTTAGCTCACCTGTAGTTCCTGACGGGTCTGACTGGAGGCACGGCGCGTATAGCCCTGCGGGGTAGCGAGAAGAAGCGGCCAGTGGCCGGCACGGAGCGGCGGCGGGGTGGCGGTCTGGCCGGCCCCTTGTGGCGGCGCCCGGGAGGCCGCGGGCGGGCTGGCACCGCAGCGTAGCCTGGCTCAGGCTCCTCCGCCTCCGGCTCGGAGGGCAGCGAGTCGGCGCCGCGGGAGGTGCGCTCTTCGTCGGCGAGCGAGGTGCCGCGCGAAGAGCCGTCCCCACCTCGGCGCCGGGACCGGCGCGGCGCCACCGGCGGCTCACCGGGGATGATGTAATCGGGCTCCAGACGCTGCGCGACCTGCTTGCCAGGATAATCACTCAATACTCTTACCCCGCCGAGTAAATGCAGGCTTAGAGCTTAATTTGAAATAACATCACGAGGTAATGATGGAAGCTAATTCCGTGTGGTCAACGGTTTGAGCCCCAACGATAACGGATCAGAATGATGAAAGGAATATTCATGTCAAATCGAACAATTTTACTTCAATTTTAAAGTTACCTATTTCGCGTCAAGGAAAGAGACTAATGACAGAAGCGATTTAATTGTAGTAACATAATTAATGCTCTGTTATAAACTAGCTTTCGTTATAAAAAAAAACCCCTTTGTTTTGCTTTTTAACTGTCCCATCAAACATTTTTGAAGCCACCGATGTCATCTAAGTAGTTTAGGTGCAATTTTATAGGATCCGAACAGTTCCTACAGATTCCTACAGTTTTTTTCTGCTTGGAAACTTTCTAAAGCTGGTCTCAGAAGAAATCAGAAGTACAGACACAAGAAGATTACTGAGTGCACTGCTCACACTGAGTCTCCTAGGTAATTCCTATTGCAAGAATTGCTGCTGTTATAGGATCGATATGTCTTACCTCGTCTTTGGTGGTCTGCACGCTGTCGAGCCAATCCTCCTTGGAGTAATGACCGTTGACAAGCGGTGGAAAATGTGCGTCAGCCGAGTGCCTGCGATCCTCGCCAGCCAGTAGCTCCACTCCACCGTTGACGTAGGCCACTTCGTCGGCACGGGCCACCAAGTCCTCGTTGGCGTAGCGCCTTATAGACGGTTGTTCTCCGGTGGCGTACCTCTCGCTTTCCGTAGCGAAGTCGCCGTTGGCGTAGCGCGATTCTGCCTTCACCGCGGTTTCCGCAATATCTTCGTTGGAGTGATGGCTGGCGCTTCTCTCTCTGCCAGTGATGTCGTCGTTGGCGTACCTCGCGACGTCACCACTCGGGATGTCGTTAAGGTCTCGCCTGCTGCGGCGCTTCCGCTTCGGCGGCTGTGGTGGCTCTAGTGGCTGCGGTAGCGGCTGCTCTTCCTCGACCTCCATGGCCCACGACCGTGGCTCGTCTGACTGCTGAGTCTCCACGGACTCCTGCGGCCGCGTCAGCTTGAACGTCGGCGCCGGTGGTGGAGGTGGTGGAATCACCTCGTCTTCCGCCCCTTCTTCGATCTTACTACCGCCTTCTTCGTCGCCAGTCAATGGGATGAATATGGCGTCATCAGCTTCTATATTTTGCTGTTCCGCCTGCTGTGGAAAATCGAAAACGGTTATTTACTTGTTATTCCAGTTTACGATTAATGCTTACTACCTTAACATCTTAGGAATTTTTTCAGTCCACTGTTGTTTAGTAATAGAGAAATAACAACAGATTCTTGATTTGATTGGTTTCTCTGTGCAGTATAGAGAAGACATATGTAAGCGTGGATTAATGGTAGCAGCACAGGATTTGTAACGATCTGCCTACCGTACTAAGCTATTTTCCATGAACGTCTACTTAATTAATAGTTTCGAAGTTAAAAACACACTTTTCACAAAAGGAATAAATATTTCAAAACACAATTCAGTGACAGACCTAAAAATGGGTCGTCTTCAAATGACTAGCAGCTGACAAAATGTTTAAATCTTCTTATGCATATACTAAGGGACATAAATAAAGATATTTGCAATCGATATGTCAAATTTGCATGTAAATAAGGAAAAAACTAAAAAATTATAAATACTATATAGCGAAACACATGAAAGCGCAGGAACAGAAACAACTAGAAGGAAATAAAGACAAGAAGAAAATATTTTTATAACTAACATTTGCCTGATGCTTCCTGACGTGTGTAGAAATGCTAAAAATGTAGAAATGTTTTTATGCTAACACCAAATATTAACGTGGAGGAGCAAAATATTTAAATTTTATTTGAAAACTTTCCTTTCTTTTAATTTTACCTTAGATTAAATTTTTATACTGATGTAAGAAAGGTTTTTTTTCTTTCTTTTTTGTTAGACTTACACTTTTAAGGCAATACAGGGTAAGTCCGGGATAGATGGACCACCGGTATAGACGGATCAGTCGAATATTTGACTGGTATCTCGCAGCAGCGCTGCAATGTCTTTCTGGAGTTGTTATTCTTGAGTACATGGACCCACGCTTAGTTTTGCTAGGGAGTTTCTTGTGTATTTTAGAAGTAAATTTCGTTTATTTCTTTTGGTGAGTTGTATTAGATTTCTTTGTTATGTGATAAAGTTAGCTTAAATGTTTTCGACGTAAGATTAATGTTGTATCTTAAGTGTATACTTGGGTACAATCATAACCTAAAATCGCGTGGCCGTAGTGTTGTTTGTCTGAACGGGGAGCTGGTACCTTTATCCCGACAATTTGGATAGATGGACCAGTGAAATTTGGGATAGTTGGCTCACTTAAAAAAAACTGGGTTTGTTGTACCATATCTCTTTTTAAGGCTTTACTTTCTATATAAATGAAATAATACTTATAAAAAAAATATTTCACGTATAAAAGCGTATCCTGATAAGTTTTTTTTTTTTTTTTTTTTTTTTTTTTTTTTTTTTTTTTTTTTTTTTTGTTACAGAAAAATGCCTACTTTTTATAAAACGAAATGCACGTCTGGAAGAGGAGAATGGTCTAAAGACAGTTTGAAAAATACAGTCAAAGCTGTTGAGAATAAGGAAATGGGAGTTAATGCTGCAGCAAAAAGCGTTTGGCATACCGAAAACCAGTTTAAAAAGGCGCCTTAAGTCACAGAGTTTTTAATAAAGGTTCCATGGGCAGAAACTTATTGTTAGGAATTGAAAGCGAAAAAAAAATCGTTGGGCATATTAAAAAATTACAATCAAGGGGGTTTACTCCAAGTAGAGTCAGTACGTTCCATGACTTATTATTTAGCAGAAAGCCTGCAAATAAAAATAATTTTAATCTTGGAACCAAACAAGCAGGATACGACTGGCATTCTTCTTTTCTTGTACGCATTCCTGAACTTTCCATCCGGCATTCTGAAGGGATATCTATTTGCAAGAGCGAAGATCCTGAATAAAATAGCTGTCAAAGAGTACTTTGACCTCTCAATGTTTTGGAAGAAAATGGTCTCACAGATTAACCTGCAAACATTTTCAACATGAATGAAACAGGTTTACAACTGAACAACAAACCTGGAATAGTAGATGCCTTAAAAGGTTTTAAGAAATGTGACTTCTGTTCGGTTCGAATCCCCGTCCGGCCATCCAGATTTGGGTTTTCCATGGTTTCCCAAATCACTCCAGGCAAATGCCGGGATGTTTCCTTCAAAAGGCCATGGCCGAATTCCTTCCGATTCCTTGCCCCCCATCCTTTACCGTCTCTAAAGACCTCGCTGTTGGAGAGACTTTAAGCAGATAAAAAAAAAAGGACTTCTGTTACTTCGGGAGAAAAGGGTGAAACTATCTCAGTATTGACATGTGTAAATGGAGAGGGTACGTTCTTGCCATCTTTTTGCATAACGAAAGGGAAGTATCAAAAGCAGGAGTTTTGTGACGGTTTGCCACTTGGTGCTGAAGTAAAAATGTCTCCAATGTCTCGCTATGTAAATACTGATTTATTTTTTGATTGGATGAAAACCCATTTTACTCAAAGAAAACGAACAGGAAAGATACTCCTTCTAGATGGACACACATCACATACTAGCTGCGTTAAAATGCTGGAGTTCGCAGAAAATAATGAAATCGTTTTAATGAGTATTCCTCCCTACACCAGCCATTGGCTTCTGTCATTAGATCGTGAACTGCTATTCATCTTGCTCCAATTACATGAGCAATAATCCCACAGGGAAGATTACCCGGCTGCTGTTTGGTACGCTTCTAAGCTTAAATGGGTTGGGGGGGGGGGGGGAATTCAGCAAACGTAGATAATGGAATTAGTGGTTTTAGATCAGGGGTCCCCAAAGTGGTCGATATCGACCCCAAGGGGTCGATAAGAGTTCTCCAGGGGTCGATTAATACACGAAAGTCGAAAGGGGGTCGATTAATATTAAAGAGGATAGGTTAAACTGTATCAGGAAAAAATGGAAATATTCCAATAAAAATTCGAAATACGGAATAAAACCTCATTGAATTTTGGAGCAATGTCAATATTGCTATTAAATACCCCAAGCTCAGAGCAGAGGCCGAACACTTCTCACTCGCGTCGTTGAAGCTGGTTTTAACCACGCGAACATAATTTTAACAAAACAGAGGAACGGATTGAACCATGAAAACCATTGTGATCTGCAACTAAAACTTACTAATTTTCACCCGAATATCAATAATCTTACTGCTGCCCTTCAGATACATCCATCCCACTAATATTAACTTTTTTATAAAAAAAAAGTTAAAATATTTTTAAAGTATTCAATAGTAGTCGCAAGATGACATTAAGAGGTTTTTCAAACCAATATAATTTATATTAAATTTTCAAAAAAAACCCTGTGTATTTTTCGATTTATTATGCGTACGGCTTAAGACAGGCAAATTTACAGCTGTAAATAATTTTGTTTTTTATTTTTTAAGCTTGCAATAACAGTGAAAAATATCTTCTTTTTTGTTAATGTTATTGGATGCATTTTAGAAGATATGGGGACTATAAATTCTTTAATTGGATTGTTATGCATGTCTCCTTATTGTTTATCATCAGAAATACAAAAAATATTTAATGTTTTTATCAAATACTTAATATGGGGAGGGGGTCGATAAGAAGGCAAATATTCTATAATGGGGTCGACGATATAAAAATTTGGGAACTCCTGTTTTAGAACCTGTGGAATCATTTCTTGTGAGCTAGATGCGATACAGACTATGCTTTTATATCGGAATCAATAGATTCCAGGCATCTAGACACATTTCGTTTCCCAAAATGAGATGACCGGTATTGCTGTTGTTGGTTCTAGTATTTCAAGAAATTATGTCGCTGTTACTGGTCCTAGTAGCTCAAGAAACGATGGTAATGTTGTTCCTTCAAGAAACTATGAAGATTTTCCTGAGCCTAGATCCTCTGAACAATGTGAGGATATATCTGAAAATGTAACCCCCTAGAAGTTATTGGACGAAATACATCCAGTGCCTTCTTTCAATAACGTTCAGACTGAAAAGAAAGTTTTAAGTTATATAAACAGTTTTAAGCTCTCCGGAAAATATAATTACCCTTAAAAAGAAAAAAAGATGAAAAAGAGTTAAAGATTAAGATAAAAGAAGAAAAGGAAGAAAATAAGAAAGACTGGGAGAAAAAGGAAAAAGAGAAAAAAAGAAAAAATGGAGCGAGAAAATGAAGTTAGAGGAAGAAAGTGAGAATAAGAAGCAAACAACGATTAATAACAGGAAGAGAACGCAAAAGAAGAATGAACTTACGTCATCCTCAGAATCTGTTAATACAATTTGCAAGGATAATTTTATGAAAGTTGCTGGGATGAAGATTATTGTGTGTGGTGAAAAAAGAACTGCAGTAAAACAAAACTAGATGAAGATTGGATTAAGAGTGTGCCAAGCTGTCACTGGATACATGAAGGCTGCACAAGATTCGAAAATAAATGCTTACTGTGGGAAGCGAGATTCTCGAAAGAAGATGTCTGGAGGGTGATTAAATGTTCTGAACCGTGTGAAAATAAATTTTACTACCTATATTTTTTACGTATACTGACTATCAGATTTACTTATCCTTTTTCAAATAGTTTATACCGCTATACTTCTCACTTTTCAAGCAGTTTATAACTTTATATTTGAAAATAAACAATGTTTATACCTTTTATAACCTGTATTTCTTGTGTTACACCCTGATTTAGTAACGGATACCAGAGGTCCGTCGAAACAAGGAGGTGGTTCATCTAACCCAAGTACCCCCAGTATAGACGGACCACCGATTTTTTAAAAAAAAAGAAAGAAAAAAAGAAAGAAAGTAACATCAAATGTGATCAGTGTAACAGCTGAAGAGGTGTATACAATTATTCAAGGTTATATTTGCATATTATAAAAATATATAACAAATCATAGACATTGCAAAGTTTTGGAAACAAATTACTTTAAAAAAAACATGGTCCAACTATCCCGGACTACCCTAATATATGAAATACGAGTATAAGATCCATGAAACATTATCGGTAACGGTCCAATAAGAGCGTAATTGGAAGCAATTATCACTTTTGTCAGAAATTTGCAACACACTTTCATGAGGACATAACTTTCGATTAAAAAAAATGCATATTAAAGCAAAAAGAAATGTGTCTCAGAAGTAAGGAAACACGAAAGTTAACGTATACGATGGCGTAGGCAGTACAGTCGGCGTTCGTTTGTAAACATATCCGCAATACCAAATGTAAATATCACTAGCAAGTTTTCGCAATACCATATGAATACATTCCTACGCCATAGATAGTATCATGTGTTTCTTGCTTTGTAACTTCAAAGCAACTCCCCACATTTCAAGGTATTTTACTTCATTCGTATGTGTTTAAGAGATAAAAACTCGCATTGACGTAGCGATGAAAGCGTTTAATAGGAAGAGGCGACTACTAACTAGAAAAGTAGACAAAACACTCAGGAAAAGACTTGGCAAATGTTTTGTATGGAGTGTGGCTCCTTATGAGGCAGAGACGTGGACACTGAGGCGAGAAGATGTAAAACGGTTAGAAGCTTTTTAGATGTGGATGTGAAGAAATATGGAGAGGTTATGCTGGATGTATAAAGTGAGTAATTTTGAAGTGCTGGATAGCCTCTTCAGTCCCGAGGTATCATATATGATACCTCCAGAAATTATTTTTTTCTTGGGCCTCTGCACAGCTGAACCTTTTCTGGCCTATGGTATCATCTACGATACACATCGCGCTTCTCACAGCTCATTCGTTTGATCTTCTGCCGAGTGTCACAAGGTGGCAGCACTGTTTTGAAACTTGGGATTCTGCAGCTGCACAGCATGTCTCGTCGAAATAAAGGTAGAGTCATATTTTTTTCCATTTAAAAGGGTTTTCACGTGCTTTAATAACTTATTAAATCTGTACAGACATTTACCAGTTAAAATCAAACTATAAATTAATGTTATAACGAATTTAAAAAACTTTAAACTTTTAGGTATCATATATGATACCTTGGGACTCAATGCCTACTTTGTAGGTATCATATATGATACCTTGGGACTCAATGCCTACTTTTTTTTACATCAGTGGAAGTGTAATTAAATATTCTTTTCACTTGATTTCCAGGCTTGACTGATGAAAACATCACTGAGCTGGTCAGTAGAATTAATCAAGATTATTCTGGCATGGAGTTTGATGAATCTGATGACGCAAACAGATCAAAGTGCCTCTTGTTCAAATTCGACAAACAAATGAGTTCTGGAGGCATTCAGATGAGTAAGAATAAGTATGTTACCAAAGTAATTACTTTTTTCCCACTAGATAGTTTATTTAGAATAATTATTTGTCACTTTTAGTTTTCAGATCGGTGACACCTCCAGATCAAAGTGAAGAAAGTGCTTCAGAAAAGGAAGCCCTGCCTCTTGTTCAAATTCGACAAACAAATGAGTTCTGGAGGCATACAAATGGGTAAGAATAAGTATGTTACCAAAGTAATTACTTTTTTCCCACTTGATAGTTTATTTAGAATAATTATTTGTCAATTTTAGTTTTCAGATTGGTGACGCCTCCAGTGAACTCAAATCGAACATTGTTGGCAGCAGCTCAGTAGCCACAGGTGAACTCACTACTGACAGGAATTGCTTTAGCAAATTTTACAAAAAAATAAAATTAAATTAAATTGAGACAAATAATATTAACAGTGATCCATGTTCTAATATCAAGAAAAGAAAAACTACTTTGAATATTTTTATTGTTGTAATTTTGTTTAAATATTTTGAATTGTTTACTTCGCAATTGTTGAAAATTTTTATATTACTTTTTATATTACATTTGTATGTTGGCCTATCTACAGACCTACAACAAATCTGAAGATTATGTGTATTGTTTATGACTTATTTATTTGTAATAAAACAGCATGAAGCAGTAAAGTTGTGTATATAATTTACCTGCTTGAGTCCCAAGGTATCATATATGATACCATCTATAAAAAATTAATTATTGTTTCAAAAAATTTTTTCATGGTCATTCATTGTTAACTAGCATTAACACAAAGTAAATAACACAATAGTAGTTCACTTGCACTTTTATTATGAGCTCGGGACTGAAGAGGATAGGGTTGGTGAAAGGAAAAAACTACTCCAAGTCATAAAAGAGAGAAAGAAGAACTGTATGGGACACTTACTGAAAGGGGAGTGCTTGCTAAAAGACGCCTTGGAAGAACTAGTTTGTGGGAGGAGAATGAGAGGAAGAAGGAAGTGCAAAATTACAGACAAAATCAGAGAAAACGGGCACTATATAGACATGAAGAGAAAGGGACAAGACAGAAGAGCATGGAGAGCAGCCATGCGAAAACCTGTGAAAAAAACAATGAGTATGTGTTTTGTAGCTTTTGTATGGACATTCTGTAAAATATTACTGCTTCAGGAACCTTTGTGTCAAATCTCATTGTAGTTTATATTTTCAAACTAGTGGTAAGATGATGTAAGTGGACAGACTTTAATTCACACTGCTAATTATTATGTTACAAGTATCTATACTATACCAACCTGTAAATTAAATTAGGCACTTTAGAAAGCTGGAGAAATATTAAGCATCTGTTCGAGAAAATCTAATTCATTATCATGCAGGATTAACTTAAAAGATAAAGAAAATACTAATACGTGAAGATTGAATTTTTTTTTGGTCACAGTTATCACCGATCGTTTAATTTTAGGCAATCACTAAGTCACGACCTAAAGATTTTTCGTGTGCACTGCTTCATAAAGATTCAACACTTTAACGATTAGGTTTTGTCTGATTCCATGCTAGAAATATAAATAATCTTTGCGAATTCATTTCCAATTGATGTCCAAATAGTTCGTGGATAATTTCAAACAAACGTTGTTCTTACTCGGAGTGGTTTAAGAATGAATTTTTTACTGTGCACATCGTGAAGTGAAAATGAAGCGGCTCTAAAACTGACTGCACAACAATTAAAATTTAAATAGATATTCGGTATTCCGAAAGGAATGGTGCACATCTGCTATGAACATTAACGAAGATTAAATCTTAGATTTATGAAATGATATCGTCCAATCTAACTGCATGTTCCATTGTAAATAATTTGTTTCAAGTACAAATTAAGTCTTTATGGAGACAAATTTGAATATTGCCGATATGTAATGAAAATTCAAAAGGCACTTTACCTTTAACTGAAAATTTAAATTTTAGTTTTAAGTTTTTGGACATATCTTTATTTAGTTGAAACAAGGAACATTTTACCTTTTTTGGGCACCAATCTAAACTCAACTAAATGTTCTGTATGATTAATGTCAATTTGTATACAATAAGAAGATCTTTAAGCGAAACTGGAAACTTTCCTAATACGCTGGATAATAGCTCAAAACCGTGTTAAGACCTATATCAGGAAGGCCGGTACGTCAGACCCAAAGATTGACTCAGAACCACTATAATTTCCAGATTCCAGTATCTAGGTACTTCAGTGCGTACAGTCAAATGAGCGGCTCTTTTCAGATCGAACCGAGAGTCATCTAACGGAATACGTTACTCTAATTCACTAGTTTCCTATATAACACTTATGTAAAAATTTCTTCTATGGTGTTCAGCCGGGTAATTTCTGCCATTTATGGCGTTTCGACAGCTGCCTTCAGTGTCTTCATCAGGTGAAATGGTTGATCGAAGTGCTTACTATGACAACACGTCATCAATGTGTTATCGCAATAACCATGATTTGTCTAGATCACAATGAAAAATTGCTTAAAATGCAATCAGTTTAACCGGTTGGCCGCGCACGATGATTAAATCTAAGTCCGTTGTACATTTAGTGTCCAGTATTGGAGGGTTGGGTTTGAATGCACACACAAAGAGAGATGGTGAAAAACAAACATGTCGACGAGCAGTTACTTTTACCATTTCATGATAAATGTTAAATATCTGCATTCTGAAAGGATTTTTTTTTTTTACATTATTATGACATATTCTCTAACCATAATTTTGATTGGATTTGTACGTACACTAGTTATAAAAGTACAACCAGCATAGTTTCAAATCTCCCACGCGTATAATAGTCGACTGGATTACTGTTTTCGGTTTTTTCCTAAGCATTAAAAGGAAAACTGAAATAGCACACGCATTCTCTCCTTACTAGGGAGACATAAAAGCGGAATAAACAGTGGTATGAGAAAGATAATGAGGTTGATTATAATTAAAAATTGGGGAAGGAGCTACTTATTGCAGACTCGAAACGTAAATACCTAGGCATAACATACTTAAATAGACTTAACTGGGCAGGACACATTGGACAGGTAGTAGGTAAAGGGTTCAAAATCCTTTACCTGTTGGAAAGAGTGATGAGGGGATGCACTAGAGAAGGAAGGCAATTGGGGTACAAAACTTTGGTGAGACCACTGCTGGAATATAGTGGTGTAGTATGGGACCCACATTTTGGGTATCAAATACAGGATTTGGAGGGGGTGCAGAGAAGGGCTGCCAGATTTGTCTTTAAAAATTATTGCAAAACACAGTCGATAACTAATGTGGTAAAGGAGGTGGAGTGGGATTAATTGGAGGATAGAAGGACGGCGAAGAAAGTCATGGGAGTGAATAAGGCCTATATTGGTGATAAAGCATGGAAAGATATTGTGAAAAAATTAAGAGAGGTTCCTGGTAGGATAAAGATGACCATGACAACAAGCTTGATTTCATGTATAAGAGTATGGTAAAATTTCCTTTCGTAGGGAAGGGTGTAAGGGTTTAGAATAAATTGCCAAGAATATTAATGAATAATTTACAAAAATCACTGAAAGAATTTAAATTAAAAATTATTAGAGGGCAAAAGAAGGTTGGAAAGAAGAAAGACGAGTGTGTGGGAGATTACCACCGGAGCATTCGCTCCATTGCAATTTTATCAATTATTCTTCTTCTTTAATCGTTATGCCCAACTCAGGAGCGCGAGTGAACTTATCTAGCAGACGCGTTTTTCCTCTGTTCCCGAAATCTCTTCATCCTTTCGCTGTGTTCTTTCCTACGTTCTTCCGTCCAAGTGTTTCTTCTTCTAATATACTGGTGTTGGCAAACTGGTGGTTATTAACCATGCTACTAAATCGACGTCTGTCCTGTATGATATCGTCTGTTATTCCAATTTCTTGGAGATCCTTTTCGATTTCAGTTAGCCAGTTGTTTTTGATTTTCATTGAAATGGCCAGGTTTAGAATTCTTTTTGTTAGTCTGTTGTTACTCATTCTGATAATATGGCTGTAGAATTTAATTGTTCTTTTCCTAAATGTGTCTGAAATTTGTTCCGAATGTTGATATAGTTCGTGCGATTTCCTTTTCATCCAAATTCCTCCGGTACAAACTGGGTCAAAGATTTTCCTTTTTTACTTTTCAATATCTTTAATCAATGACCTGCCCCCAATGATCAAAGTTTCCGATACGTATAATTTTTTCAATTATTATTATTAATATTGTTATATTTTCAGTGTGACTAATTAAATGAAGATTTAGATTAGAAATTTTTATTGGATCTCGTATGATAACAGTTGGCCAGTGCACACCATTCTTAAAACCATTAACATTACCAACCACTGAATATGGCTTAGCTACTTAACAATACAAAAGAACATACAATTGCCAGTCTTAACAGCTATTACTTGCCGCCCCGTGTTAGTTGTAATGATTGACAAATGAAACACTATCAAGTGTGGTGGATGAGCGGTAGCGCTTTGGCTTCACATTCGGCGGCAAAAAAGTTAGAATCCCCGTCCAGCCATCCAGGTTTCAATTTTCCATGATTTCCCGCAATCTCTCCAGGCGAATGCCGGGATGGTTCCTTTAAAAGGCGAAGGCCTAAATCCTTCCTGCTCCTTGCCTCCAAGTTCTTTCCGGCCTCTAATAATCTTGACACCGACAAGAAGCAACCATAAGCAAAAAAATTTAATTTCTGCATTTGAACATAGTTCACATAATATAAATCATACACTAGATCAATACGAGATACTAATTCCAGAAGTCGAAAAATGTTTCTCCAAAATAAAAAGGAGCATGAAATTATAGTTCTAGAATTTTGAACGGTACTGTGGTAAACAGAGAAAGTCGGAAGCTGACTGCTTCCTGGTGGTTTGTGGTAACGAGCGGCACTCCACCGTAACCGATCGATCCTCCCCCGCACGCCCTCCCTGCTCAGATCCGCTTCCTTTCATCATCAGCGCTGTTGCCGTTCGTTGAGATTCAGACACAGCAAATCACTTCTTAATTCACGACCGTCCCCCTACAGGATCCCATTTCCATTCTCTGCTTCATCAGTGCATCACTGTGTTATTCGTAAGCATATTTTATGATTCTCTCATTTTTTGTTAAAAAAATATAGACACATAAGAACGCAATTTGCTATCATAAATTATTCCTTGATGGTAATTTATAATATGCATTGTTGCTTAGTGACAACAAATTACGATAGCGTGAGAAACAACAATTTAATTGTTTTGAAGTGATATTCTACTTTTGTTTTATTACTTCTCGTCCGCATTTTAGAGCTTAAAATAAGTCAAAGCGAGATTAACTTCATGAATACTTCCGTTTTGAAAAGACATTCCTTTGAAATATTGTAAAATAGTGCTTATTACGTAAAAATTGACATCATTAACGTTTTGAATCTATTTTCATCTCTGATAAAATGATTTAACTGTCTGATGAGACTTTAACGGCGGTTAAATGTGTTTTTTTCTTTATCAAATGATGTAAGTTGCAACTAGAGAAACAATGTTTCTCTAGTGCAGTGCAAATGTGACACCTTGCGAGGAGCAGTTAATCTAATAGGACACACGATAGAGTTTGTGTATACAGGAATGTAGTAATGAAAAAGCTTAACTTGGTATTCAACCCGAAGGTTGGTTGGACCCTCCAGAAGGAGGTATACTAGCCTGGTATTGGAGGTAAGGTGGCCGTTGCCTTTCTTCCTCACCTAACTTATCCCGATATTCTTACCGGGTAAAGTGAACCTACAGTTTAACGGGGAATCCGAACCACGGAAGCTTTCAAGCATATTTCATATTACATAGCAAGCTGTGACAGAGGTGAAGGGAGGATTACGGGCCTATGAAAACACCAGACGATCAGGATTTCAAACCAGCGACATTTCGATCTCCAGTCAGACACCTTAACCACTGAGCAACCAGGCCGCTGAGATATGAAGTATACAGAAACAATATCTAACGCTTAAAGAAATATCTCGAGATGTTTCTTTAAATTATTTTTTATTAAAAAGGAGTTTAATTAATTTGCTCCAATTGATCAATGTTTATGTCTAATATTTTTCGTTGATCTTCTGATATCCACTTCTAGTTTTCCAATCTTTGTTCGTTAATAGATTGGTGTCTCTTGTATCTATCTGGTGTGTGCTAAATTTTGTCTTCCATATTGTAACTGTGATAAATATTCGATAATAGTATCTATATGGATTTTGTTATTTGCCTTTTGGCTAAGGATATATGCCTGTGATGTTTTTTTCTTCATTATGCTCCCTTACTTGGACACGAATTCCTATGGCTTTCTGTCTCATGCATCATAGACCACTGGTTACACTGACAAAGCCATGACCTCTGTGAAGGAAGCATCCCAGCATTGGCCTGCAGTGATTTGGAGAAACCATGGAAAACCAAAATCTGGATGCCCGGACGGGGATTCGAACCGGCTTTTTCCCGAATGCGAGGCCAGAGCGTTAACAGCTCACCCACTACGCTCGGTGTACAGGAAAACTAGAGAATTAATCAAACAGACATTAACGTATACTATCTCGAAAGTTAGGTTCTTAGGCGAAACATCTGTGCCTTTTGAAAACAGAACAGGAGTTCAACAAGGAGATGGACTGTCAGCTCTTTTGTTCAATATTGTTCTGGAAAAAGTAATCAAAACCTGTGAGAAAGAAGTAAAATGAATAACCCTTGGCAAGTTGCTTGAAAATAAACTTCACCTGCGGTGTTTGGTCTTTGCAAATGATCTAGCAATTCGCTCAAACCGCAGGCAAGAGGCAGTCTGTTCCCTGGAAAAACTCGATGAAATGTCAGCTAAAATTGGTCTCCAACTCTCGTATGCTAAAACCCACTATATGGAAGGGTACCAATATGGAAAACATACGGAAACGCGATTTGGAAATATTTCTCAAGTAACTAAATCCAGATATCTAGGAGAAATTATTGAACCTAAAGGACTGAATCGTTAATCAAACAGTGGGAGAATATCTAAGTTACAAAAAGCCTATGTAATAATCCGGAATAGATACAACAAAATCCGATATCCCGAAATACAAAGTTAAGACACTACAATACTGTAATTAAAGCAGAGGCATTGGAAACTTCGATTATTTGGAGTAAATAACTGATTACAGATACTGAAAAACAAGAAAGGAAAATTTTTGGGCTAGTTTGAACAGGAGGAATTCGGATGAAAAGGAAACTACATGAACTATATCAGCATTCCGAAAGAAAATCAGACAAATTCAGAAAAAGATGAATTGATTTCTACGGCCTTATTATCATAATTAACAACACACTAACCAAAAGAACTCTCAACCTGGCCATTTCAATGAAACTGTAAAAAAAAAAAATGGTTACTTGAAATGGAAAAGGACTTCCAGGAAATCGGAATCACAGATGATATCATACAGGTGAGACGCAGATTTAGTAGTATGGTCAATAACGGAGCATCCATAAACTATGTAGCCCCATTTTGGCCTGTTCTGAACACCCCTCCCCTCACGTAGCCTGATGAAGCTTTGCCTCTACCTCCTCCCCCCCCCCCCCCCTCGCGTGACAAGTAGCTTTTTTCCTATTGATTCCAAGACATTTTGTACTGTTTTCTCTTGTCAGATTATCGTAAATTACATTCTGAGATGATTAAATGGCGGAAATGAATAATCATAGGATGTTGTGTGTTCTGTATTTTATTTTAACTGTGACAAATAATATGACTGAAAAGCTACGTGGAGTGGCTCCGAAACCCCTCCCCCACATAGCCCAGAGTAGCTTTCTATCCAACCTTCTCCCCCTTTTAGACCAAGCACGTAGTTTATGGACGCTCCCTAACCATCAATTTTCCAGCAAACCGTATTTTATAAGAAGGAACACCTGGACGGAGGAATGCAGGAAAGACCTCAGCGATAGGATGAAGAGATATTGGGAAAAGAACAAAAAAAAAAACATCTGCTAAATAACTTCAATCGCGTTCCTCTGTTGGGGCATAACGATGGAAGAAAATAACAATTTTCAAATAGAACCAAAATTTATTTATATTTCACCACGTTGTTGTTTCCCTTGTGTGATATATGGAATAATTTTAAGACACATTACCACAAAGAAACAAGAACCTAATGTTTGCTAATACGTTTAGTTAGTATGAACTACACGTGGAAACTATCTTTAAAAGATTTTAGTAAAAATTATGAGCAGCTAGAAATCTATGCACTTTCAAAACATATTGATTCATTTTGTAACTTCTAATTCTTCTATAACATCTCATTGTAGTTGATTGATAACGTTATTACTAGTAAATGGTAACTATTTTTTTGTAATATCAATGAATTATATATTACATGTAGCGTATAAGAGTTAAAAGTTCGCCACAAATTTACGATTGACATTTAACGTAAAATAATTTCAGAGATAAGACATATAGGAATCGATAGAAAGCATGTATACAGACAAAATCTAATGAGTTTTTTTACAGTATTTTTTTTAACGAATCCTCTTATAGAAAATGTTGCATAAATAGGGAGAGTTTTTATTCTTCACAATAAATGCAAGATTATTTCAAATTCATTTCTGCCCTCCACTCGAAATACTCAAAATATATGCGTGATACTTCTATTTACCACTGCGTCATTATGATAGTACTCTAGACACTCTCATTAATCAGTCGCAAAGATGAATATTACTGGGGGTGAGTGATCTGTATGTAAATGTAATGCCATACAATAAATCATAATCTGTTCATCTGTTGCTGAACACAAACTAATAAATAAATATATATCACCGAAGTATATTTTATTCTCGCCCTTATTTATTAGTACGAATATTCATCCATTTGACCTCTCAAATGAAATAAAAACAATACTATCTTTCCTTTCATATATGTACGTTGAATAAAAACTGAAGGAGCAGCGGGTTTTAATTTATGGACTTACATTATTTATATTGACTTCAGCCGATTATTATGGCATTCCATAGGATTTGGTTTCCAATTCCGCATACATTTCAGCTCTCGAAAATTACAACAGTTTTGGGATGATCGCTTTACAAAGTATATAGGGCTCATTTCATTCCAGTTATGACCGATGCTGGCAATAATGGTTGCTAATTGGGTGACCTTTAAAGCTCCAATGCTGTTATATAATCTTTGTTTCTGGCACGTGCGGCTTACCTTGTAACTGTAGCAATTGTGTCGTAGCACCTTAGCACATCTGTTGCTTCACTAGATGTCTTGGATCAGACACAGATACCATCGTCTTGGAGATAATCTATATACGATGACCAATTCTTTGGTTATTCAACATAACGGTTAGAGATTACGCTTTGAATAATTCGTTGGACTTCGTGAGAGTCGATTGAAGACAGAGGGGATAATAAGAAACCAATTAACATGTCTTTTATCTTAACCATTAGCTAAAAATTAATGACAATAAATACTATTTGATAAATGTGGTTTTACCATGTTGTAGAAGGATCCATGAGTAAAACTGTTAAAGCCAGATCTATATTTGTGTGTGACAAATTAACAGACTATCGATCAGACGTATTAGAATGAAGTATTCGATTTTTAAAAAAATCACAATTGTTGGCCTGCATTTGCGTCCATCGGTAGTTTTGTAAGCAGTTGGACTTTGCCCAATTGGTGTGACACTGCTTTTAGTGCCATTTTACTTGCAAAGCTAAAATCCTTTATGTGTGTGCCCTCCAGTCCAATCCAGAGTTTGCATGGGAACGACAAATACGCTGTTATGTGTAATGCTGGTTTGCTAAACATGGTGATTCTCTAATGCTGCAACATCACTGTTATTTATAAAGTTGTTGTACTCTGCGAGGGTGGAACTCAAAGAAATATTTATCGCAATTTAATAAGTAAAAATTAAAACTAGCTTCAATAATTTTCTGGGTCTTTTTTCCCATCATTTATATTAGCATCATTGCTGGCATCAACCATTCAGTGGCTATGTTAATAAATGAATATTTTGATTTCAAAACAAGCCGAAATCCAAATTATAGGTTAAGTATTATACATTTGCTTTCAAAGCACTTCTGACATTAAAGTAGCAAACCAGTGGCTATTTTTTTTTTTGTTTTACAAGTTCCATCATTGTTCTTAAGGAGCGGAGCAATAACGGTGTAACGGGAAGACTATTACAGTAATTAGGGTTTAAAAGAGGAATTTTATTCAGTTATGCATATGAACTGTGAGTTGCTCGTTGCGAAAAAAATCGAGATGCACGCATGGGCAAACCGCTGACTTGCAAGTCTGTAGTCCATAGTGATTCGAAGTGCCGCATCCTAGGCACAAGTGAATAGTGCGTTCACTCACCTCATGCAGAGGACGTAAATACCCAGTCACCTTCTTGAATCTGTCTATTTAGCCAGCAGCAACCATGTAGAAGTTAAGAAAGAGTGTGTCTCTGTGTTGCTTTCGGGCAACGTGGGTTTCAGTGTCAGATAAATGACTCAGTCTGTGAAACTTGGATCTTGTTTGCCATTCTTTTTAATATTCATATTATCGTCAATGCATCGAGGGGGTCACATTTTGTATTATCCGGCGGGTTGTAATGACGATAGCCATTTAATTATTTAATGTGATAATCATATAAAGTTATATCCAGTTGTGTGCTAGTATGTAGCTACGCGTATGAAGTCGTGCATTGTTTAGTAACTTTCATTTGGTAGGCCAAGTAAGCATGTTGTCAGGGCCCGCTCTAGGGGGGGGCAAACCGGGCATTTGCCCGGGGCGCTAAAATTTAGGGGCGCCATTTCGGCTCTAAGTGTGAGAAAAATATTAATGATATTAATGTGTTAAATACCCAATTAATAAAAAAAATCCACATACCGATTTTTTCGTTCGTTGAAAACTTACAGTTCTTAGCTATTTGGGTGCGCCCCTAGAGACTTCGAAGAGACGTGGCGCGGACCTCTTAGGGGCGCGCCGTTGTCCAGCCGCCTCTGTGTGAATTGCGCCATAGGAGCAACTTCAAAATGCGCCGCGTCCGCGCCATGTCTCTTCTGTGTGAATTGGGCCTTAGCACGCGAGTAGAACGCTGTTTCGACTTTTGTTGTCACAACTTGCTTATTATTGCTAATTATTAAAGTGGTTTCATTACACAACAGCATTAGTCTTATTATTACGTTATTAGTGATAAGTGGAATTTCATAAAATTTACTTGAGGATTTTATAATTGCTAAAGGTAAGTACATCTATTATTAAACTGTTATTTAGTTGGATATACGACATAAGCGCACAACGACATAAGCGCACAACGACAAAAGCGCACAACAGAAGCGCGGAAAAAGGGGGGTGTTACACTTGACCTTTGCTACCTGAGCTGATTCCGACGTTATACTGCCCACAAGTTACTAGACGTGACGAAAAGGAGTGTTTTTAGCAATTGCAGTTAGGCTCTAAAACACGGAATCGATAGTGCTCGACGGGAGATACTGAGTATTTATTTTATTGAACTGATGAACCAAATCAATATGGATCTTAGTCATTGGAAATCGAAGTGGAATATTTTGCATAATAATTTCTTCTCGTAATCCGAGCCTCACAGATTTGTTGTAAAAATTAGATATAGGCATTGAGAGTGTTATGGTTGGGTTAAATTACATACGCTAGCTTTGATCGCTTGTGAAAATACTGTAGTTTAGTGGGTGTGGGACAGTACTTATAATCATTAATAAATAAATAATATTAACAGCTGCTGATTACCGATTAGTTACTTCACATACCATTAATATATTCAATTTCGAATGTTAACTGCTAATATATAATAACCCATGATGCTTATTATATATACGAATGCGGTTTCCAGATACTCTAATTGCCCCATTTGTAAACCGTTTCAACAAAAATAAATTCATTAACTGTTTTAGTGAATGTGAATAACTTTGTCAGTTGGTTTAATAAGTGCATTGCGCGACAATCACTCCACAACATCAATTTTTTAATTTTTTTTTTGTGAACTTTGAACGTATTCCGTTTATGCCAATAGAAATTGCCATTCTGTATACACGGTTTCTGCATTTGCAGCAAATTTACGGATCGTATCCTCCGCGAATAAGCTTTGACTGTGTAGTAACACTAGACTTTCTTTATGTTCACAGGGTATGGAAAATATTTTATGTTGTGCATAAATATTTTTTATATCGACTGAGAATATGGTTTTAGCTTATCTAGAACAAGGATAAATATTTACTTTTTATATTATTTTATAGTGTACATTGTTTGAGTTACGTGCGTTCCTCTTCCAAAATGTCTGTGGGTCAAAGAAAACTATCTGGTTACCAGTACAAAAAAAAAAGAAGTTTGGGAAAGGAAGCGGAAAGGCACAATCAATCTGGCATGTTAAAAAAATATACTGTATTCAGGGTTTACCAAAACAAATCTTAGAATCCAATATATAAAAGAAGTACAGAATCGTCAGAGAATAATAGCATACAAATGGACGAAGTTTCTAAACCAATTGGAACTGACACCAACGTGAGACTCACAGAAGGCGTTCTAAAACTTTGTAGCCAAGAATTTTACGAGACGCCGTAAGAAGCTTTTTAGCAAGGCAAGGTCCCCCTAAACTATTGCATAATTGCAAATTTCCTTCCAATGACACAGGTCGACATTTTAGCGCAAAATATTATGCACGAATTTTAAGCAACGGAGAGCAAATATTGCGAGATTAGCTACTATCTTTCACAAAACTGCGTTTATTGCTTCTGTTGCAAAATTTTCGGCTGTTTAGTTAGTTCTCTCTCAAAGGAGGGTTTTAAAAATTGGAAACACCTCGGAGAAACTTTAAGAGAGCATGAAATTTTGAAAAATCATATTCAGGCACAAAAATCATGGCTATAAATGAACGAAAGATTAAATTGTTGTAAAACTGTAGATGCTGCCACTCAAAGAGTTATTAATGCCGAAATAAATCATTGAAATGAGGTGCTTCTAAAAATCGTTGCAATTACCAAAATGCTTGGTAAAAGTTGTCTGATTTTTCAAGGTACAACCGACAAGTTGTTTGAGCATAATAACGGTAATTTCTTAAAAATAGTTGAGTTACTGTCTGAATACGATCCCATTAAGGAAGAGCACGTGCGTCGAGTGCTCTAAATTGTAGAGACTAAAGCCCAATATCTTGGGAAAAATATACAAACCGGGATAGTAGATCTGCTTCACCAAAGTGTAAAGTCTCTTGTTATTAATGAAATAAAAAAAATCAAATATTTTTCCATAATTTTAAATTGTATTCCTGACTTTAGTAAGATACAGCAAATTAATCTTGTAATCAGATTTGTTTCAACCAATAAATTTAATCCTGATGTTGAAATTAAAATTAATGAAAGCTTTTAAGGCTTCTTACCAGTCGAAATATCCACAGGAAAACAAATGTCTGATACTATAGTTGGAGATCTTAATGACTTGGGTTTAAATTTGCAGGATATCAGAGTCCAGTGACTGACAACGGGTCCAATATGAGGGGCAATAAAGCAGGAGTGCAATCTAGAATTAAACAATATAATTCGCGAGCATTCAATGTTTCGTGTAGCAGCCATTCTCTCAATCTTGTTATTAATGGCAAAAGCATCCTTGGAAGCCGCTAATTTCTTCAACATGGTCCAAAAAATATGTTTATTCATTTCGGCATCTACTTTTCGATGGGCAATACTTTTAAAGCATGTTCAGGGTTCAACTTTGAAAACAGGGAGTGACACTAGTTGGGAGAGTAGGATAGAGGCATTAAACCCTTTAAAATTTCATTTGGGAGATGTATACGACGCCTTGCTAAGCATTTACGAAAACCAAGAAATTGATAACTTAATGATTTAGCCATTTTGGCAATTGAATATGAAATTGCTGATGAAGTAAATTTGAAGATGTAATAAAAAATTCACAAACTGAAAGTAAGAAAAAAAGTTTTTTTGTGATTTTAGCGTATTTGATGTAATCTCGTTTTATTTTCAAAATAATGACATTTAGATTTTTTGTGTGATAATATCCATCTGTAATAGCATTTAAAAATGTAAAAAAAATATGGTTAATTTGTGGCTATGTACAGATATTTCATAATTAATTTCTCTATTTTGTGCAGCTGGATCAAAATTCAATAACTTTATTTATGAATATACGATTTTATTAAAATAAAAATAAAATATTTTATTCGATTAAAAATTAATTATTTTTTAATAAAATATATAATTCTACATAATCTTAAGGGGCGGCAATTGGTCTATTTGTTCGGGGCGGCAAAACCGCTAGAGCGGGCCCTGATGTTGTACGTACGTTGTTTCCTTCCATGGTAACTTAGTGATGCGGATAATGTATGTTAGGTTTTTATAATTAAATACTTGTTCAATCTATCCATTTTGTTCATAAAGTCGTTTCACAGTCGTTAAGTTAGTATCCGAGTTATTTCAGGTAGTAATTGTATGGAGTGAGTAGGTGATATGTCGCAAAGGTAAGTTTTATATCAGATATATTTAATGTCACTATTAAAAGCAGTGGCGGCAACGTAACTCAGGCGGTAGAGCGTCTGACTACGGCTCGGACAAGCGGGTTTCGATCCCCGACGACGCCAAGGATTTTTCGTCGAAGCTGAACGTCTGGAACGGCCCCCCAGAACCACTCAGCCTGCTGTGAAACGAGTACCATAGAGGAAACTCCGCAGGAAGGTAAAGAAAAAGGATGTACCGTGTCGGCGACCACGGCACGTCCTCTCTTAGTTCCTATGGTCAGTAAATAGGAATGGGAAGCTCTACCTCCTCTAATCCTACGGGAATACGGCTTAAAAGCTGTGAAAACTCACTGTCTTTACCTTTATCTATTAAAAGCAGTTAATTTAGTCGTTCTGGTGTCATATATATATTCCTGGCAATTAACATCGTATTGGAACCCACCGGCAGTAAACCTGTAATAAATCGGTATCTAAGTTCTAAATTAATGAAACGTATCACAAATCCCAGAAATTCCAATATACTATTACCGCCCACAGAGTGGACACCCTCGGTCGATCACACGTTCAACCTTTACAACGGGGACTACTGGTATAAGGTTTGCCGAAATCTTTTCAGGAGCCTAGGTGAATCTGAATCATCTAACCTGCTCGGCTTGTTGCTTCTGGAGGAGTGCGCGGCGGTTCCTCTTGGGCCTGGCGGGTGGGAAGGTGCCGAAGTCTGGCTGGTCGGCCACCTCCGAGGGCGGCGTGGGAGACCTGCGCCTCCTGGCTGGCCGCTGCAGAGAGCGCGTCCTGACGGGCCTCGCCGGCTCGCGGTCTGGCGTCGCTCGGTACTGCGCCGCCAGCTCGTCGGAGTCCAGCCGCGTCAGCGCGTTCGCCGGAGACCGAAACGCGTCTCTGATCTCGGAGGTGAGGTAGCGGCCCACGTCGACGTCCTCCTGGCTGAGACCCTTTTGTCGCAGGAAGAACTCGTCCGAGTCGATCTCCTCGAGCACGCCGGCCCGTCGCCGGTCCGAGGAGCTGCCCGACGAGCGCTGCTCGCGGTCCGAGTCCCCCGCGCTCGCCGCCTCCTCGCCTCTGCCAACAACAAAGCCAGCGCACAACTTAATTTAATTTAATTGCGATGGAGTGCACGCTCCATTGGCAATTTCCCTACACACCCATCTTCCCCCACTTTGCAGCACCCTCCTACATTTGCCACCTACAAATTTCAACTTTAAATTCTTTCAACGTTTTTGGTAAATTATTCATCATTTCTCTTGGTAACATATTCCAATCCCTGACACCCTTACATAAAAAAGAGAATATTCCTACACCCTTGTGTCTGAAATCGAGTGCCAGCTTGTGATCTTAGTCATCTTTTCCCTTCCATGCATTACTTTTGATTCTTACATCTGTATCTTTCCATGTCTCATTACCAATATACACCTTGTACACTCCTATGACGATCTTCACGTTCCTCCTATATTCCAATTAATCACATTTCAGCTCTTTTATCATATCTGTTACTGATTGCGTTATGCGATAATTTCCAGAATCAAATCTAGCAGCCCTTTTTTGAACCCTCTCCAACTCCTGTATTTGATACTCAAAATGTGGTTCTCGGATTACACTACCATATTCATGCAATGGTATGACCAAAGTTTTGTAACCCAATTCCTTTACTTCTCTCGTACATCCCCTCTTCACTCTCTCCAACAAGTGCAGAACTTTGAAACCTTTTCCTACTACCTGTCCAATGTGTCCTGCCCAGTTAAGCTTGTTATCAAATGTAAATCCATAAGTATGTTTTGAATACCTGTGGGAACACAGTTATGAAACTGGAAGTGAATTATTAAAAGCTAATTAAATAACAGGGTTATTATAAATTATGGAAGCAGAAATCAAGTTGATATTCAAATTCTTGCCACACTCAGTGCAGCATGTCCCTAGATGTCAGCTCGTATTTTCTTGGTAGAGAAAGCTTAAACATTGAGTCGTTCACAAAACCCCGCACATAAAAATCGAGTGAGCTGAGGTCCGGAGAGTATGGAGGCCGTTATAAGAATTGATGATCATCATAACTACCACGACCATCGATTTATCAATTTCCTGTTTATGAATTCACAAACATCGTGAAGGAAGTATATGTCAAAAAAACTTTTTGAGTTTTTCTATAAGACCGAAAGTATTAAGAAAATATGCCAAATAATGTAACTACAATACATCTGAGATATTACTACAGTAATTTATAATAATACTAAACATTGACTATCTTCTGGATTACCGGAACATTCTGTCTTAACCACCATACCCAGTAATTTTTATACGATAGCAGCGGCCGACGAGGACGAGTAACTCTTTATGTTATAGAAATTGTAACACTACAAAAGTTACTTACAGTTCGTATCACAATGCTAGAATATACTTTTTTGGTAATTGGAATTACAACTAAGCATCACTACTTAATAATTACAAGGAACATCTACAATCACTAAAATATTTTCTTCGGATATCACACAGATATTCTGAATGACCTAATAAGAATACAAGTAAACAAACACTAAGTGAAATAATTTTTTTCTGATTTCGAGGGTGGCATTCCATTAGCTTATTTCGCACCATCACATGATTTCTCCAGCAAGTGAAATGGATAAAACTCATTGCGGTTTGTTTCTCCAGATTATTTGCATCGTGTTTTAATAATATAAAGCAGATGCTATCGTCTTATATTTTTCTAGCTGTTAGTCGCTACTTCATACTCATAGACATAAAATTTTATTCCTAGATTTGAATGTTGAAAGATTAAAGATTCCTGAAAGGTGTCCCACAAAGCAAGTAGTCGGTATAATATGACGGAGAAGCCATCATCAATCCATTCCACCACTGAATCTGTCTCGTGAAGATAACCAATTTGCAAAATGTAAAAAAAAAAGCAACTAACTATGGGAGATGGATTAACTACTACAGTTCCTCCGGTAGATTTTTGTTTGCTTGTATTTAAAGTTATGTCTCTTTCTGGGGACATCTTATGTCAATACAGTTTTTTACACAGCGTTTTTGGTTTTGCTGTCCGTTGCTAAGTTATAGAGCCTTTAGTGATTGGAAATCGGTGAGCTAACTACGTATAAATACTAAATAATAATCTAGTGCAGCGCAGATCCAAATCTGTACAATATAATAAGTTGTATCTGTAAATAAAATGAAGCCGTAATTTATCAACTACCGCGAAGATGAGACTCCTGCACTACTATGTGTTCTCTGTCCTCCTGTATGGCGTCGAAACGTGGAAATTAACGGAAACTATCAGCAAAAGGTTAGAAGCTTTTGAAATGTGGCTGTATCGAAGAATGTCAAGAATACCATGGACAGACGATACCACAAATGCTGAAGTGCTCCGTAAAATGAAAAAAAATATGGAAATATTGACCACCGTAAAAACATGGAAGCTACAGTACCTTGGCCCCATCATGAGGAACAATAGCCGTTATGAACTCCTGCGATCTGTTCTCCAAGGGAAAATACCATGAAAGAGAAGTGCTGGTAGAAGAAGAACTTCCTGGCTAAAAAATTGAGAACATGGAACTCAAAGACAACTACGGAACTAATCCGAGCATCAACCAGCAGAGACAAGACAGCAAAGATGGTTGCCGACAACCGGAATGGATAGGGATCGGATTTTTTTTTTTTTAATCGGGTTTTCGTAGAGTTTCTAGACCCTTTTCAGCCGGGAGTGATTTCGGGAAATCATGGAAAACCGAAATCAGGAGGGCATATCACGGGGTCAGATCTCACATTGAAGATCATTGATCCTCACCCGTACCAAAAAAAAAACCGAGACTCAGGAGATGGTGGTCCTGTCCGGTTGGGCGACGCAATTGTCGCGGGGGTCAAAGCCTCCGAGGAAAATCAACCCCTCCCCTCAAAAAAGATTAAAGATTACTCAATCCATAATGGACAGTTCACCCCTACTGAACCGAGTCAAGCTCACCTGACTCAGTTCGGAGTGACACTCTAGGAGAGGGTGCCACTGAGGGACCGGAAGAAGAATCTGTAAATTTATGAAAAGATCATACACAAACAGACTGAGAGAGAAATAAAACCAGAGCGACCTATATAACATTACCGAGAACTACACACGCTATTCGTCTCTTTGTCACCGTTCAATTAGTTTTCAAAATTTAATGACAAAATATGTTATTTATCCCGAAAAAACTATCCTGTGTCCTTCTCAATGATACATAGTATTTCCTTGTCGAATTTTAAGATCGGTTTAGCCGTGAAAACTAATAAACAGACAGAAAAAATTACTTTCGAATTGATAATATTAGTGTTGATGTATTTCAGGAGGTAATCAGAGAAAAGCTTGCATGGTGTTCGTGTTGTGTGTGCGCTAGAAGGATTCCACGATTATGTTTGTAGGACTGCAGGTAGTATAGTCGTGTTAATCTAGAGGGCTACGTCACACAGGTGTTACACCGCCGTCTGGAGCGTTGTCACTTAGGTGGTCCAGCTATCTTTCGCGTTCTGCGGCCATTTCACACTCGTGTTTTGATACAGTCAATCATCTACTTGTTTCTCAAAAATAATACTAAACTCTACTGGGTGGATAAAGAGAGGAGAATTTGACGAGACGGCGAATAATGGCTGTGAACTTCAATACTTCGTCACAACTAACTTCTCTACGATTTGATACCAAGGAAAAGGAAGCGGCTTTTAGGCGATACAGGTAACAACCGATAGGGAAATAACTCATCACATACCAAAGTTGAGAGCTGCGACAAGAAAATAACACGGAAAAAAAAAATACATTCTCTACTCTTCGATAATACAGGACAGAGATTATGAGTAGGTTACAAAAGAAATAAATAATGCAGAGTAGGAAAGCTGATAAAAGAATTTCAATTTGCAGGTTTTAGTGAAGAGAAGGGGATGTAGAAACTAATAATTGCTTATGACCGGTTTGACAAGTTGCTTCTCATTGCACTTCGGCAGCGACATTATGTGTAAATGAGAACTGCGGTTTAATGTGGAGTCTTCTGCGAGTGTTTCTTATTGTCCTCAGTATATTATTGTACTATTTATGTTATTTCACATTTACTACAGTTTATTATTCATTTAAAAGTTAAAACTGGTAATTAAGTTCCTCATAGAAATGTTCTAACTTTTCGATTCTTACAAGACTCTTATCTCCGTAACACTAACAGAAACTATCCCTTCTTGTATGCTATTACCAGATGTTTTTACTTCCTAATACGCCATTGTCACCCGGCCAGCTCTCAGATGAACAAAAGAAATCGTACCCATCAGGTAGCCTAGTGAAATTCTTTCAGAAATTGATTTTGACAATCGCTAAGAAAATAAAACGAGAAATTCTTTGGCCTGTAGCAACGTCCATTGTTTCATGACAAAATAATTTCTGATGAGGGAGCGTCCATAAACTATGTGCTTGGTCTATGAGGGGGGTACCACGCCAAGCCACGTAGCTTTTCATTCATATTATTTGGCACAGTTAAAATAAGGTACAGAACACTCAAAAGCATGTGAATATTTATTTCCGTCATTTAATTATTTCCGTAAGTAATTTACGATAGTCTGACAAGAGAAAACAGTACAAAATGTCTTCTGGAATCAACACGGAATAAAGCTATTTGCCACGGGGGGGGGGGGGGGGAAGGGGGAGGTTCACAGGAGACCAAAATGGAGCTACGTTGTTTATGGACGCTCCCTAACTGCTGTTGGAATTTAGTGCAAGTGAATTAATACAATTGTTCTTGCAGCGTAAGATTCGTGTTGGTCTGGCCCACAAGAAGATTCGCTGCAAACTGTCCTAATTAACCAGGAGAGCCTAACTGTGAGGGCGTACCACTTGTAGTGGCACCTGGACCACAATCCAAACAAAGTGGGGTAAATCCGAGTGAAATGGACGATTTTTTGTAAGGTAGCGGAACTACCTTAGTAGTACGCATCGTCCTGTCAATCTAGTAACGTCATAACTTGACGATATTAAATTTGGTGTGTGCTCAGTACTGGTAATGATTGTTCTCATCTATCGACGACCCATATTAGCTGTGATTTTGTGTTATTCTGTTTGTGGCACTGGTTTTGGGTGCAACTGTGGAAACTAACCAGAATAGCCGTTACGTAGGCAGCAAGATTCGAACCCCTTATCGATTTTCTCGAAATGCAGAACGACGGCGTCTCAAAGTACTCATCCAAATGTTTGTTTTTGTTTTAAATTAATAAAATTAGCTTTTGTACTACAGGCCTTTATTGTTAGAAACTTGACGGATCTACGTTGGCATGTATGTATTATTCATCTGCATGTATTATTCATCACTACACGTGTAGTACACAACATATAATTAAAGCCACCTAGAACTGGAATCTGACTCAAACTCAACTAAGCTTTGGTTAAGACAAACGATTTTCTTGAGCAGCAGCGAAACACTTCCAGATTTATTGATTGCATGCTTGCATGAAATACAGTGGAGTGGTCACCATACGATCAGAAGCTGGACCGTTCGATTTTGGAATTGGGTTCCACATGCATGAATTACGTGTTACATTTCTAATGCCCCTGCTTTAGTTCGAACGAAACTGTATGTAAAAGAAATGGTGCATGCTGTAAATAAAATAGAAAAAGTTGAAACTGTCTATACGGGCTAAGCCACAGAATGTCAATGTTAATATAAAAATGCTCTCTTTTAAACAGGTATATTTTCTCTGAAAATGTACACATATTTTCGGAAAGCAGTGTTTAATAAGTAGTCGAAGAATTATTCTCTAATCCACGCGTTCCGTGCCATTGACCGTTGCAGCAGACAATCAGTTATGAGACGACAAAGCAATCACTCAGTTAGGGACGAGAGATTAGCTGACCATCAGCTAGTCAGGGTCGGGATAGCAGGGGGCATACGTGGTGGTTCACTACCGGGAGCACATCGGTTGACATCGGAGACGATGAATTAGTAGTCTTCATTCCAAATTATTCGTTCTTAACTGAGTTCCGTTTCTCGTTCTTGCTCAGTGTAAAAGGTTTCATCACTAATAGCATCTCATATAAAATACGAAATTGTGCTGTACATTTTTTTTAGGTTTAGTGTATCATCCTCTAGACGTAAAAATTCATTGTGAGTGTACTGTATGTGCCATCTGTCTAGGCTCTTCTAAGTTTCCAATTAATGTGCTTTGCTACTATGTTTACAAACTGTGTATTTTAGAAGCGGAAAGCTGGTTTTGGAGAGAAGGGGATCACTCAGGTACCAACCAACCAAGAAATTACTATACCACATAAAAGTCTTAATCGTAGTAGATGGTAAGAAAGCAGCCTATATCTGGAACATGAGCCAGTTTTCAGAATGGCGGCTCGGTAGTTCCGTCACCTACAACACAATTTATGATATAACGACAGTCATAGTTGTAGAATAGAATTAACTCTTACAGAACAACAAGAAAACAATACGAGAAGTTGGACAGATCGACATTAACCCCGCATCCTCATCATGGTCAGATAATTCACAAGGCTTCGGAAAAAAAAAAAAATTGGCAGTCATTGGGGCTGTCGACAGAAGTGAAAACTTAAAACTATGAATATCATACGCGCAACACGATATACATATAGCTACAGATATACTAAATAATGATGTGTCTGTAATGGCCTGGTGACATTCCGCCAATGCCTTAACCTCCTTATCCTAAGCCGGTAGTGCTACGAGGTACAGGGAACCCTACAGTTTGACGTGGAATCCTAACAACGAAAGCTTTTTGGCGTACTTCAAATTACACAGCAAACTGTGCCAGAGGTGAAGGTCGGGTTAAGCGTCTATGAAAATCCCCGCCGAGACCGGGATGCGAACATGGGACCTTTCGTTCCCCATTCTGACACCTTAACCACTGAGACACCAGACCACTACATATATACTGTTAACAGCATGTCGATGACGCGAAGTCATAAGGTTTTACCCATCAAAAAATCGCCCAATGCGCCTAAAGAAGTATTCTTTTCAAAAACTAAAAGTCTAACTTAATCCACATCTCAGGTTGGTCAAATCTTCCAGAAGGAGATGTACCAAACTATAGTGTTAGAAGTAGGAAGGCCAATTCCTTTCTTCAGGCTCTATAGTTTTACGTGGAATCAGAACCACGGAATGTCCCGTCGTAGCTCATATAATCAAATACAACTCCTCTAAATTCCTGCTCATCACGGGATTTGAACCCGTGACCGGAGAGAGAAACTAAGTACTATCAAAATCGGATAAAAACATTGGGTTTGTATGAACAGCGTTAACAGAAATTAAAGTGAGGAGGCAAGGAGGAGAGGGTTTAGGTTTTTGTAAATCTGGTGTAACCAGTACTTTTGTATTTGTTTTAAAGTATATATATGCAAAGTTCCATCAAAATCGGATAAAAACTGTATGAAGAAAATTGCAAAAAAACAAACAAACATTAATTTTTATATATTAGATACAAGTTTAATTTACACTTTCACTGCTGTTCAAGCGCAACAGATCATATTTATAGCTATAGATATACTGTTAACATTAGCATGTTGGTGACGCGAACTCATAAGATTTCACCTATCCAAAAACCGTCCAACGCGCATCACGTCATAGCATGTCGGTGACAGGTAGTCTCGAACTCATAGATTTACCTACGTCCAAATATCGCCTAACACTTCAAAAATCATTCCAATTTATTTAAATCTATTGATTCGAGGTGTTCTTCAGAGACCAGTGACCATGACGCGTATAGCGTTCGCTGACGCGTGATACTGACCTGGGCGAGGCGCGGCTGCCCCCGGGTGCCGGCGCTCGCTGCTCGAGGGAGATGGCGTAGCCGTAGTCCTTGTCCCTGAAGGGAGCAGTGGACTCCGTGCGCGGCTCTTCCTCGTCGTCCAACTCGTCGTCGTCGCCTGAGAGGCGGTGCGTGTGGGGCGGCTGCCGACCCCTCTCTCCCGGCGGCCCTCCCTCCTCCTCGTCCTCCGCATCCACCTGCTGCTGCTCTTGGTCCTCCTCGTCCGCGTACTTGATGTCCGTGAAGCGGTGCAACCATCGCTGGCCCACCGGGCCTTTCTTTCGAGCCGGTGGCACCTGTTAGCATAGGGCACCTTCATGAAGTACGACAAAAGACTAATATTACAAGTGATTCATAAAAACAAGTTCGGCTCTGTTTTAGGATTTTCTTTTTTCGTTAATGAGAGATGAAGGAAGCAATACGCACGTAGAACCTTTGTTCCCTACATAAAAATTACATAGTGAGAAGCAGTCGAACAACTACCTGACTGAACCTAGTCCTTGATAGACAGGTAGCGTTAAAGAAAGGCACTTGGGTAAGGAATACAGATTTCTGTTTTCCATATTATACAGAAGTTGAAATAACTGAACTGAATTCCAGGATAGTTCCTCAACTTAGGTCATGGCGTAAATCCTCGCGCTTTGACGAATAACCATAAAGCGTAATTTCTACAGGACAGTCATCCATATTATTACGATTTCAGTCATTTTATCCTAAAATGTGGTTTCACTTCAACTATAAGTTTCTGAATTCTTGTAACAGTTATTTTGAAAGTCAGTGGAGTTCCTTACTATTCACTGAAATTACAAATTTTCCTTTTTTCATATATAATGATTTTTCAAGGCTATATAGATTTGACGCAAAAATAAAGTTGTTTCCAAGGGATAGTTACTATACAAGGATGTCAAACAATTGTGAACGATATATTTGTCGAGTTAATGCATTTCGAACACTAGTTCAACTACTGTAAATTTTTTTAAAGATATTCACGTGCTTCAAAAAAGTAAGTTCGTTGCGTATTTCTGAAACCATCAGGTGTAGTTTCTCAGACGAATGGGAAAAAGCTATTCCTTAGCAGATTTATATTTTCTTGCATATCTCTTATTTGAGGTATCTTTACTAACAGATTTCTCACTAAACTTCACTTTTAGCTTGCTGTTGGTGTATTGAATTAAACAAAACCCTCTTCAAAATCCGAATTGTCGTACAAACAGATATCAGTCACTTCCTGAAATCATTCCAGTCCATTGTTCTGTAACGTTACCCACTCTCATCCCGCTACTTGGCAGTAATCCTGCAAATTTCAATTATAATTATCCAGCCATCAACGTGGCAAGAAGATTCAATTAGTTAAAGATTCAATGATAATTCAGTTTATAAACATTTATGGTTCGTCAACGATGAAGTCAATACAGCCAACGAATTAAAACTTTCTTCATGAGTTTTAATAGAGCAGTCTGGATGCTCAATGGTTAAGATACCTCCTCTCAAAATTCAGGATCCCAGATTCAAATCCCGCTGCGGTCGGGAATTGAGCTGTGTTCCATGATATAAAATATGGCATGACGTTCCGTGATTCGGACTCCACGTTAAATTGTAGGTCCAGCCAAGATAAGCCACGGAATGCCCGACACATCGGAACTCTGTCATGAATTTACTTTTTACATGTCAGTAAAACAAACAAAACATATTTCTGCAAAGCGATGAGTAACTAAACTAACACTTGAATTACGATAACCGAACATGTGCTTCCAGCTGGCAAGACTAACTCCGGTTTTCACAACGTATCTCGCCAGGCAGATGCTTCACTCTTCGCCGTCGACCATGCTGTACGATAGAGGACAACTTCTTTATCCTCAAGGATTTTGTATGCAAGCATGGTCATTTATTTGCTGAAACTTTTTAAGTCCCCCTGTGCATATGACTAATGAAAAGTAATTCGGGAATACTTTCTTCTCCATCGCTATGTAAACTATTGTGTTACAACAACAGGTAATTCAGCTTACGTCCAGTGCCTAAACTGCTTTTCGCAGAAGTACGGTCATGGCTTATATAAGTCCAGTGTGGAACATCGAAGAAAACTGTGGCGTACTAATCACACAGATAATGAAATAGTAACTATAAGTGAGCTTCCTTACCCTAACTTGTTGCGGTGGTGGCGTCAGCTGACGCGGACCCGCCTTGGGCGACGAGGTGGCGTAGTCGCGAGACCGTTTGGCTCGGTCGAAGATGCGTGGGTACGTCCGGAAGTCGAAGTCGAAGAGCCGCTTGTGGCCGCCGGCGGACGAAGCCGTGGACACGGTGGAGGCGCGGTCACGCAACGGCCGCCGCACGCTGCTCGTTGGCTTCTTCTTCTTCTCCTTGGTCCCCTTATTGCCTTCGTCGTTCTCTTTAGCTGCCGAACCGGGCATGGAGAAACGTGGACGCTGCGGCAGGTGGAAGCGCGGTCGGTCGGGCATAGAGAACTTTGGTCTCTCGGGCAGGCTGAACTTGGGTCGGTCTGGGAGGTTGAACTTTGGACGGTCAGGAAGGTTGAACTTGGGCCTTTCTGGCAGGTGGAACCGAGCACGCTCTGGCATGGAAAAACGCGGTCGCTCTGGCATGGAGAACTTGGGTCGCGACATACTGCGCAGCTTGGTACGCAGTCTGCCGGCCTGTGAGCGAATGCGCTGCTGGAATCCGAGTTGGGTTCCTTCTGCCTCTGCGGTGGCTATTCTCTTTCGAGCCCCGCGCTGTAATGGCAAGTCCTCCAGTCCCGACGAGTCCAGCTGGCTGGTGTTGATGTCACAGTCTGTCCGCGACTCTGTTGTGGTGGTCGGGGTGGGCGTGGCCAGGAATCGCCTTCCCTCCTCCTCGTCGGTGGTGGCCACAGTAATGGACACCCCTCCGCCACCGCCGCCGCCGCCCTCCGCACCGTGAGGGGAGTCGCCGAGCTGGGGGCCTTCCATGGCGACGTCTTCGTCGCCTCCGTCGTCTGGAACGACGAGCGAGTCGTCGAGAGGAGCACGCAGGAAGCGGCGTTCGCGGCTGTCTGCGCTGCCCTCTCGGGACCTCTTCTCCTTGACGAGCTCGCCGTTGTCCGCGACGGCGTCCGCCATGTTGACGTCGGTCATCTCGGCTGCGACGACCGACTTGGCGGCCGCCGTCAGCTTGACCACATCCTCCGGTGGTGAGATGGGCTCGTACAGGTGCTCACTGCAACATATCGCATACCAGTCAGAAATAATTGCGGTCTCCTGTGTCTGGTATCACTTATTTTGCTTCTGACGCACATAAATGAATTATTAACAAACAAAAAAAAAAAAAAAAAAAAAAAAAAAAAAAAAAAAACTGGTAGTTGATGGTTGCCTTGAGACAATTTGTTAGTCCGCAGTTCCATGTTTTTACAGAGAGACTCATAAGTAAATCTAATCGAAAGCCCATTAAACAATTCTTGAAATATTTATTTGCAGGGAGTCCTCTACAACGTATCTACTCATATATGAAGGACATGACACTTTTGCAATCGTTGATGGAGAAGACGTCTAAGAACTATAAGTAATAATTAAAAGTCTCAGAGAGCTAAATATGCTGCCTTCTTTCACAACATTGTTTTTATATTTGTCTAAGAAACACGTTTATTTATGCTCATATTTAAATTTTACAGAAAAAACTCAGCAGGATACGACAACAAAGGTATCGTACCAACATTTGTATATCAATTACGTGTTAACTAGGTGGCTTCTGTTCTAAACTAAAGAAATCTGCTTAAAATTCCCTTGGGACGAAACTTGCGGTTAGCCAATTAAGGACGTCTAATAAGCATTTCTTTGTGAGCGGAAAGAGAATGTGGTCATAAGTTCGTAAATTAATAACTTTTTCATTCTATAGTGGTAGCGTATTTATTGTATAGTTGATTAATAATATTAATATTTAATTAAATTGCGGTGGAGTGCACGCTCCGTTGGCAATTCCCCCCCTCCCTGCATCCACCTACATTTACCCTCTGAAAATTTTAGCTTTAAATTCTTTCAATGTTTTTGGTAAATTATTCATCGCTCCTCTTGGAGATTTATGGTCTTCTAGTTTTCAGTTTTCTTCTGGTACAGTTACTAGCGGTTTTTTTCGAATAAAAGTTGTAAAGAAAGAGTCTAATTCTTTAGAAAAATGAAATGATATTCGCTACAATGCAATCTGAACATGCGTATTGTACGACGTAACAACTTGGGCCAAGTATGGAAGATAATTTTTGTTCGTAATCATCATTAAAGCATTATAGAATCATGAAATATGAAGATTCCTTTTTCGTTTGCAGTTTCATTACCCGCGCACATTAATATTGTGTCAAAAAGAAAAGCTATAAATTATATGAATTGCAAATATGTTCCTATAAAATCTTGTCGGGTGTCCAGCCGGATGGTGTTGTATAAACAAGACGTTTCGGCACTAGTTCTGCTGTCTTCATCAGGTGTCAGGCCTCTTCTAGCTGTCGCAAGCTGACTGTCACAGCTAGAAGAGACTTAACACCTGATGAAGACAGTAGAGCTAGCTGTCGAAACGTCTTGTTTATACAACAACATCCAGCTGGACACCCGAGAGGACTTCATTGCATCAGCACGCCGGGAAAATTTCCACTCACACAATATGTTCCTAAATTATTCTGATTTTTTCGTGTTCACAAAGATATAAGGCAGGAAATGCGAAACATGTTAATATTACGAAATCAATGTCCAAAGTTTCTGTACCAAATATTACAATTTCAGGCAGGGTTTAGCAAATTTTAGTCTCAAGTCATAAAATTACGATTCCCTTAATGTTTATTTACTGAATGAAACAATCATTTTTTTTTGTTCAAGTCATTACGTATCATCAAAGTCGAGGATACTAGAACCAGCAGAAGTTTTGATACAAAGAATTGGAAGGAATCCGGCAGTGGAATTTTGAAGTAACAATCCCATCTTTCGCATGGAGTGATTTCCGAAACCTTGGTAAACCGATATCTGGAGGGTCCGAATGCCAGGCCTGATCATTATCGCACCAACCAGAAAACTGAAAAGTTTTTGATGTATGAAGGAGCTAACAATTACTCCATGTATGTAAGATTTCACCATACTCTAAATATACCGTACAAAATGACATATCTAAAACAAATTGAAGCGGACTACATGCACCTGCGAAAACTTACGTTTTGTATTTATGTTCGTAGGCTATATGAAATCCAATTCCTCTTTTTGAGATGGTTTAACCATTTATGAATTCATTATGAATAATCTTGATATTATTTATGGCGTAAATTGTGCTACAATATTTTCGAGACAACAAATAACTGCTAAAATAATCGATAAAATATCGACTCTGGAAAACACAGCATGCTTTTCTTGAATAAGAGGAGAGTCACGTACACTGACTAAATTTTAGGAAAAGTTGTGAGTATTATTTTTATTTGAACGTAAAATGTCAGTAACCAGTAAATCAAATAAATGCTCCAGTGAAATGTATGTTGTTACAGTTAAATAATTTTATTATTTAATACTTTCACTGCACAGTAATAGATTTGTTCTATTAATTCATTAATCTGTAACTAAATTTTTCAGAAGCAACGCTGGATATAAGAAGTTCCTTACAGTGTCTGAGAAAGCCTTTGTTTACCGCATAGTGTTCAGCTTTAAAGATCGTTTAGTCTTGGGTAAATAAAGAATGCCTTGGCTTTGCTATTAGGCAAAGCTATGCTGCTGCGGCTACGTTCTTGAACATAATATATACCATTTCTTTCATTCGTATTTGTGTCTAATAATATAAAAAACAGAGATCAAATGACTTTTGCTACTACGAATACCATAATGGTATCAACACTTTCGAATCTAAGAACGTACTACCATGTTACGTTCACATTAATCTTGAATTATTTACAAGCGGAGAATCGAAACCATTAACTTTTGCGTCCACGGCGGAAGTAAGTTTTGTGTCCATACAAAACATTTTTCTTACTCAGAAGGCTTTGATCTATTGCTTTCGTGATTTTTAAACTATCGATAAAATTGTTCTCAAAGGAAGAGCTGATATTCAATTTGCCTTGTTACGAGAGCTGGTGAAGGCTGAATTTTTGTTTTTTGCTACGTGTTCCTGTAACAAAAGTATTTTCGCAGCAGTAGTGAATATAAGCTTAAAATCTGCTGAAGTGAGGCATGGAAAAAAATGAGGCGCTATTTAACGACCTTGGAATGGTTTTATATTGGTTTTATATTCCCAACGACAGCGCGATATTTGATTAAGAGAATACCTTTATTGTTAATAGATACAGTCAAGATAAATTGACAAACTGCATCTTCTTGTTTGATACACGCTTTCTTTAGTTCAGAAATATGTATTATAAACAGAGAATACATTAAGCAATGAAAATTTGACCGTTGTAACACTAAAGAAAATTAAAAACATTTTCCCAAAAATATGAGAAGACATTATTGAATCGAGATGATTCAAGAATTCTTGTACAGTTATAAATAAGTGGTTGCTATAGCTGATTAAAAACTGTAATGAATCTGATAAGATACTAAAAATGTAGAAGAAGGCGAGGCTCATAGCTGTACTAAAAACAGGAAATGTTTGAAAAAATCCAAGAAACAATAGACCAATATTTTCATTGTTCCACTTTTACACGGTTCCAGAGAGATCTATCTTCCACTGACTTTTTGAGATGGTATAGAAACTTTTTACACTGCAGCAAGCATATTTCAGGAGAAAGAAAATCTGTATTTTGTAAATGTCAGAACTGATTCAGCAGGTAGAAGAAGATTATTAAAAGCAACAGCTCATAGTAGCTTATGGCATTGCTAATCATCACCTTCTACTGCCGAAGGTCTATATAATCACGAAGAACTACCAAGAAAGAGGAACACAGAAATCGTCCTAACTTTTCTACGAAATCCTTGTCGCGGTTTTTGCTTCAGTGGTTGCTTAACCTAACGACTAATGTTAACTTGCTAATTATACAACTGGGATTGCAGACCACATAAAAACGAAAAGGATCAGAAAAAATGTTGCGCTTGCACTATTTGTAGTGGCACAGTATTTGTTTATTTTTTTATCGCCTATGACAGTCTCCTACTACTCAGGAGACTTGATCTACGTGTTGGAAAATTTATGTAATATTTCAAGTTGGTATCTCTCTACAAAAACCACGTTTTGCCCTTCAAATTTACGCAGAAAATCTGTTAGATACACGGGACGCAGACATTGATCACACGAGTCTTCCTTTATAACAGAAACTGCTGTAGTGACCGGGGAAGGTGGCCACTGCCTGACCTTTGCTGGTGGAAGCAGCCGGAGCAGGTGAAGTAGACGCAGGTGAGTCCGCCGTGCCGGAGCGCGGCCAGCATAGGCCGGTGCGAGGCGCACCGCGTGCGGCCCGCGGGCCGCATCGCCAAAACACTGTGCGCCCGTCGGGAGTGCAGCCTACACTGACGGCGCGACAAGGTGTCTGGTTCCGTCATTTGCATTGGCGGCGCCCTTCAACGACGCACTGCGGTTTCACCGCGGCTGTTTGTTCATGGTCGCCAGCTTAGCATCGCGGTTATGTAGGTCAGCTGAGCAACTGTAGCTGATATGCACCGATTACGGTCGAAACTTGATACTAAAACAGAGACGAGATCGCAGTTTGGTTATAGTGGCCTTCCTCCAATGAATTTTGATTTCCTCAATCGTTTTATTGGGTTTTTTTATATTTTTTAAGTTATACATACATCTACAGCTTATTAGTACACCACTTTGTTTGAAAAAAAGCTATTTTGGACCCCATCAGAATTTGAATGTCCCAGGAGAAAACGAAACACTTATGTAGGACATTGTTTTCCTTCTTTAACCAGTAAATTCCTCGAAGCAAGATTTCAGTGTAGTATGAAATAAAAATTACAGTTAAATAACTCCTTCTGTTTGTTCAGCTTAACCGACCGAATGTGTACGGATATATGTTTACCATGATTTCCACAAATTACTACAAACGAGGGCTTTACTTCTCATTCCTTGCCTAAAATACTCCCTCGGCTCTAATGGCCCCGTCATAGACGATCCGTTAAGTCTTAGTCATTTCGTAACGATCCATCGTAAAACATGTAACGTTTATCCTCATTTTTTATGTTTCCATACCGATTATGCAAAAACAGAACCATGATAATTTAATTTAATCACAGCCTCGTAAATCCGCCGCCTTTGTACCGTCTGGCGAAATATGACAGAAAAATGTATTTTATTGACGCAAAAAGAGACATTTTTTGGGGGGTAATATATCCTCCTCCCACCTTCCCAAAATAAGAGACACGAAACCTGTCGAGTGTGGTACCCTTAAACAGTATTCACAAATAATTAGATTAGTCCTGTTCTGGGATGTTTATATTTAATTGCGTATTTCGGCTGATATGAGTTGCTAAACTCATTAAAAATTTGTCCTTTAATTTTCCAATATTACGATGAAGGCACTTAATAAGGACTTTATCTTGTGCAAAACAATTGACAAATCTTTTTTTTCCTAGTTTCTCGCCTTATTCTATTAGCAAAGAACTTAATTTTGTAACTCATAAAATAAAGTTTGAGTCTATACACATGGGTTGGGTTTATTTACTTACTTGAGTTTTGTGCTAGCTTAATGGTTAGTGTTCCCTCCTAGAAAATTCTGAAATTAAGTTCCAGCGCGAGCATTAAAGAAAAGCTTCACCTCAAACAAAGCTTTGCATTGTTTACTAGACGGTACAAATTGTCTAGGTCCAGCCCCAACATAGACGAAATGCATGATATCTTGAAAATAAATCACAAGGACCCCACACGCCACTCAAATTTGTTTTATACATTTAAATAAAGCATATAATGAGAACACATACAGGAGAACAAAACTGACAAAATCTATGAAACCCTAAGGTATTCGTGCTAGACGCAAGATTGAAAATTTAACTATTCTACCTTAAGCATCAAACATTTGTGATAATTACCGCTTATGGTAACGTTAAACAAGAGTTCAAAACTTTATATCTTCCGTTAATATGCTTTATGTGCATTCTTTCACACTTCATTTTGGAACAATACTCCCTCCTTACCTTCATCATTGAGAATATTTCTGTTATTACCTCTCCGCTATTTAACCAATTTTACTCTTTTTTTTTGAATTTCCTGCTCGTTACCAATTCCTCATTAGCGATTCATTGATAGAGTGATATCCATCGCACACATACATGATATGATTTCAGAATAAAATTGAATGTTTAAATTGCTGATATTAAGTCCGGTTCACACTGGCGGATTTATCATATGGAAAATTAGATTCCTAAAAAAAATCAGTTTGCGTACTTCAATTTTCCCATGATAGCTGCTTTTACAACTAATCCAAAGCACACGAGACAAAGTACACTATGAATCGCAGGTTTTTCCTTATGCAATATGATAGAAAGCATTGTTTTTTTTAAATTTATTCATCTTATTATATTCTAAACAACGTAACTTGATACGTATGTGAAATATTTATTCAATGCTATCTTTCTTTCTTTTTTAAAATGTAATTTTGTACCGGATAAGCACTAGTAAAGAGTTAATATTAATTCTTAAAGACGTCGTAGTTTTAAATATTATTCCCGACAGTGATAATAGACTGCCTCGAAGCATGTAGTTAAGAAATACAACAAATATTGTGAGCCTTCAGAACCTAAAATCCCATCGCAACGAAAGTGCTTTGTAGCATTTTCGCAGTACATGAATGCAAAGGAATAGTTGCCAAGTTTTATTAATTCTATGATAGTATATACCTGAGAAAATGTAGAATATTACGTAGAAGAGTTGATGTTTCAGTTGAAAGTACTGAAATATTTTCAACAAAAATTAGGCGTTTATCAATGATTCACACTCTATAGCTCTCGAAAGATTCCAGAGAACTGGTCATACACAGTAATCCTCATTTTATACATATTTCATGAGATTTTGGAGCAAGCGATGCCTAGCGATAAATGTAGGTTAGGAGATATAAATATGCATCACTCTATTGTCCTTAGTCTGAGCGACACCTAAGACTCATACATCGAACGCGAAGTGCATGAATGTAGTCCAAGTTCCTTCGGTGATAGTAATTGATGGCAATAGTGTATTGATGTTTGCTTTAACTAGACACACATCATGATTCAACCTCTTCAATACTGATATGATGTTCTCATGATACTGTTTCACGTTGATTAGCAAAATCGAAGCGAGCATAAACGCTCGCCGCAAATCGTGGGTGTTCCATTATTTTGTATATAAATTTCACTCGTTGTAAGAAAAAATAGATCACAGATTCCTAGTAGCTTATGTCAGCATCAGTTTTATTGTCTCCCTATAATTATGTTCGGTGAATAAGATTTTTTTTATGTACGAATGATCCGATATTCACAGATTTAAAAGTACATCCATATAGTTACATTTAAAATCTGGCAAATCTGGTTTTATGGAGCCGACTTCAAGAAAAGGTTTGTGTATAACATGCGTTTTATTCATGGTACTTTTCTCAGCCACCTGCTCCATTCGCTCAAGTCGTTAAAGCACACGGTGTTAGTTGGTTTGAGACGCGGTAGTGGAAAATTTTTTCAACAGGATAAGAAATGTTACTTTGCGCAATTCATAATCACCATATTGTACACCAAATCTCAAGCCTCTCCGCGATTGTAGTGAAGGTACAGGACACTTCACTGTCATTCATACGTTGGATGAGGATGTAAAACATGGTGATCTCCAAGTGTCTTCGGAAGAGTAGGCCGAACGGTCCACCACCGGCTTTCATCCTCTCCTTACTTGCATCTTTATAATCACACTACATACACATCACTCATGATAGTCATTAGCACGCAGACAACAACTTTTAAACTCACGAAGTAAACTGGCCACACTATCTCTGCTCGGTTACGCCTTCATCGTGAGAATCCAACCAAACTTCGGGTTGTAGACCACCGGTACATGATATTCCTGCCACTTCAATGTATGTAGGAGGACGATGAAAAAAAGATTATAGCTTCGGAAAATCTTCTGGTATTAAGTTACAGAGACAGACCTTTTACTATATTCAGCATCTTCAGAAAGCCACCCTTAGAATGGAAATTTCATTTGAGGAACAGAAAATAATTATAGTCATCATTTTTGTATGAAGACTGTCAGATCAAAGCTCTATTATTGTAAAGGTGCTTCATATCATTTTTTTTTTCTTCTGGCATTACGCTTCGTCTACGTCGAGATCATTAAATGGAATGGAATGGATAGGAGTCTGGCCATGTCATTTTGAAGGAACCATCCCAGCACTCACCTGGAGTGATTTTGAGTAACAATGGAAAATCCAAATCTGGATGTCCAGACGGGGATTCGAACCCGCGTCCTTCCGAAAGCCAGGCCATAGCATTACCGGTCACCCGCCACGCTCCCTCATACGACTACTATTAGAAAAGTAAAGAACGTGTTTCCATATAAATATACTTATTGGTAAATATAAACAATATATAAATTTTTCCAAATCACCTTGGAGACTCAGGCAGTTGTCAATAATCCAGTCTAGCAAAAGAGTATATTCTGCTCATGTCTTTAATCTCCAGACGATTAAACAACTGTGTAGGTCCTTATTAACTTCACCATAAAACGCTGTTTCAGTTTAAGAAAGAAGTGCACCACAGTATTTTTGCATGGCGGAAGGGTACCGGGGATTTCTTAAATAACACAGATCTGCGGGAATGGGTGCTACGGCGGCGTTGGGGTGTTACAAACCAGCAATCAACACTTTCATGACCAAATAGTTACAGAAAACAAAATACGTTGACTTGTTGATTGTATGCTCAGTTTGTGTAGTGCTTTCAACAAGTATCTTTATAAGAGCACCACGTTCATTAGTGTCAGATTAATCTCGTTTCCATCTTGGACAAAATAAATTTCACGATGTAATTATTCAGTTGTGTTATATACGTGGTCTGTCTAAAAAGTTCGGTGAATGCTGTCAGACAACAAATAAAAAAAAATAAAAAAATAAAATAAACAGAAGATACAAAAAAAAATTTCTTTATTGCCCTTCAAAATAGTCACCACCCGCTACAACACACTTTTGACAACGTTCGTACAGCTTCTGGAAACTATCAGCAAATGCCTCCTGCAGAACAGCTGTCACACGGTCTTTGATGGCATTCACGTCCGCAAAACGTTCACCTTTCATGGCCGCCTTCAAGTAGGAAAATAGGAAGAAGTCCGCAGGAGCCAGATCAGGGGAGTACGGAGAGTGTTCAAGAACAGTTACCATCCTCTGCGTCAGGAATTGGAGCACGCGGATCGCGTAGTGTGCAGGGGCATTGTCATGGAGCAGCAGCCATTTTACTGTTCTGTGCAACTCTGGCCAAACCTCTGCACCAACATTCCATGTGTCTCCGTTGCAGTCTTTCCCAATTTGTAGCAGAACTTGATGTCTGCACGTTGCTCCATTGCGCTGCGACACTTCCTCTCACACTGACTACGTTCAACTGGTCGCAGTCTGTTTACACTGCCAGTCACATGCAGTGCATGCTGTGTACCGATTCTCCTCAAGTCTCTGAAGACCCATGCGCTTGCACGCACACATGCGCCAAGTTGCCGAACTATTTGGACCACGTAGATTTCATTATAGTGATAGTCGGTTTTATAATTAACGTTTTATGTTAAGTAATTGCCATTTTAACATACATAAATCATACAGCTGATTACTCATATTGCAGCATAATGTTCAGTGGCAATTTTGATAGGTATTTCTTCGCATAAAACAAGTTTGATCCGTATTACTGTAGTTCCCGTATTTTACATTTTGCACATCAGAAGCTGGACTGAACCTTATTTCTAAGAGCATATTGTGAGGGCTCTCGTATGGGGGCGTCAATCAATTACGTGAGCTCAAAATAGAGGGGGGGGGGGGGGGTCCGGGAAAATATCGCCAGATCGCATTTAAAGGGAGAGGGCGGGGGTAGTAAAAATTTCAAGTCAACTTTTTAATTCAGAGAATATACATAACAGATAAGATTTTGTATTACAAAATCAATCTCGGACATAATCAATATTAACTATTGCATATGCCCAGGATTTTCCGATTTGAAGCACTTTAATTAATTTTGTTATAGTGCACCTTAAACGTAGTATCATTTGTCTCCTCTTATTTCTCAGGAAAAAGAACTGTAATACACAGAAGACGATAGTATTAACACGTAGGTATTTAGTTGCATGAAGCAAAATACGTATCAAATAAATCTCCTTATTTAAAAATTATGTGTAAAATCTTACGTGAGGGGGAGGGGTGGTCCGTAATTTAGAAAAAAGCACCTTACGTATTTAAATCTGGGATCACTTTTTTGACTGGGGTGATATACAACAATGTTTAAAGTATTTTTAGAGTTAAAAATGTTGTGTCTTTGTTGAAAACGCATAATAAGAGACATGCAACAAATTTGGATGAGGAAGTTTTGCATGTTTCTTCTTTCAGGTGCCCTTCCTATTCTCTCAGTAGAGCCGTATGGAGGTGTTATGTAATACCAGCTTGCTGCCTCAACAGTACGTCCAGACTAACAACAATAACACAGGTACCGAGTATGTTTCAGCTGCCATTAGGCAGGATTGGCGGATGACGCCTTACTTCGTCTTGCGGTGGAAACGGGCGCAAATGGAGGTGAAATCGGGCCGCTGGCGCAGAGTGCGTGAAAGTATTGCGTGGGTTCGGACCGCACGAGCTGCACCCACGTGAGGCAGTCGCTCATCAACATAGAAACGGCCCCTCGGCTTTCTGGACGTCCTCAGCAGAATTCAGAAAGTGCAAGTTGTATCCTTCTATGCTACGTGTCTCAGGCGGGGTGAGCATAACTTTTAAGTTTAAATACGTAGATGTGTGGGTTAGTTAGTTATTAAGAAACTTCAACACTGCAGTAATTTTTACCGCGGAACTAACTAGTAGGAAGACATTTGCTAGAATATATTAGAACAAAAACTTAAGGAAGGAAATTTAGACATGAACGTAACCATAAAATCTTGTACGCTCTCATGACTCTCTTCACCCTCCTCCTGTCTTCCAATGAATCCTATTCCAGCTCTTTTATCATATATGTTACTGATTGATTTCTGCGATAATTTTCAGTGACAAAATCTAGTAGCCCTTCTTTTTAACCCCCACCAACACTTGTATTTAATACCCAAAATGTGAATACCATACTACACCACCATTTTCAAGCAACGGTCTTACCAAATTCATGCGAATCTCAGTTGGTGGGATATATGCAAGACATTTCAGATGAAATGGACAAGGGAGGCCAAATTGATAGTGTATCACTAGATCTTTCAAAGGCGTTTGACAGAGTAAGCCACAAAATGGTAGTAAATAAGGTAAAAACTATTGGAGTGGATGAGAAAGTGATTTGCTGTGTAGAAGAATTTTTAAAAGGTAGAAAACAGAAAATTAGGGTAGGAAATGCGGTATCAAAGGAAGTGGAAGTAAAAATGGGAGTGCCGCAGGGTAGCGTATTGGAACCATTGCTATTCATTGTTCTAATGAATAATTGTGTTGATTGTTTACTATCTGAAATTAGATTGTTTGCAGAAGACATAATGCTGTATAAAAGGGTCAAAACGATAGATGACTGTACACAGTTGTAGGGAGATCTGGACAGGATATCTAGTTTTGTTGGTAAACAGGGGATGAAGGTAAATGCAAAGAAGAGTCAGCTAATTAGATACAAAAAATAAAAAACAAAAGGTTAATTATAAATATAAGGTGGGGAAAGAATTGCTTGCTGAAGACTTGAAATGTAAATATCTTGGCATTACATTTGACAACAAGCTTAACTGGGCAGGTCACATTGGACAGGTGGTAGGAAAAGGTTTCAAAATTCTGCACTTGTTGGAGAGAGTGATGAGGGGATGCACGAGAGAAGTAAAGGAATTGGGTTACAAAAACTTTGGTCCGACCATTGGTCGAATATGGTAGTGTAGTATGGGACCCTCATTTTGAGTATCAAATACAGGAGTTGGAGAGGGTGCAAAGAAGGGCTGCTAGATTTCTTTCTGGAAATTATCGCAGAATGCAATCAGTGACAGATATGATAAAGGAGCTGGAATGAGATTCATTGCAAGACAGGAGGAGGATGAGGAGGGTTATGGGAGTGTACAGGGCGTATACTGGCGATGGGGCATGGAAAGATATTGCAGTAGCTATGAAAAGTAATTCATGGAAGGAAAAAGATGACCATTTCCACAAGCTGGCACTCGATTTCAGGCACCAGGGTGTAGGAAGATTCTCTTTTTTAGGTAAGGGTGTCAGGGATTGGAATGAGTTACCAGGGGAATGATGAATAACTTACCGAAAACGTTGAAAGAATTTAAAGTTAAAATTTGTAGAGGGCAAATGTAGGTGGATGCAGGATAGGGGGAAGTTGGGTGCGTAGGGAAATTGTACCGGAGCGTGTGCTCCATTGCAATTAAATTAAATTAAAAAAATTTATAACCCAATTCCTTCACTTGTCTGGTACATCCCCTCACCACTCTCTCCAACAAGCGTGTAATTTTGACCCTCTCCTACTACCTGTCCAATGTGAAGGCTTTTTGTGTTACTTTGTCTCCGAAATGTGTGCTGTTGATTCAGTCAATGGGAACTGTCCCGCCTACGCCTGGATGATCATAGAAAATTGACTAAGAACAGCAATTAGAATTTCTCAAGTCAAGAAAACCAATTCACAAAACTTTCAGGTGAAGAAACACCTGCTAGTTAACTATGTCACAGTACTGCTGTGTTACAATGTCAGGTGTGGTCCACAAACAGGAAGTGGTCTCCTTACAGACAGAAGAGAGAGGATGAAGCATGGTGCAGTCCATTCATCATACTCTACCGAAAGACATTAAAGGGACCATCAAGTTTTATGTCTCCATTGGCTAATCGAATCACCATCTGCAGTGTCGTATGTCCTGTCTCTATACGCACTGCGGAGTTTTTTTTTTTTTAACTAAGCGAAGAATTTGGTACACAATCCGGTGGTTAGGAATCGTGTATCACCATCTCTCCTACCTTTCTGACCAAGTGCAGACAGATGAGGGAATTTCTTCGACCATATTGACTCGAAACACTTAATATCGCGTTGGGCGCCAGACATCCTAATAGTGTCGCAACGACCTTATCCGGTGGGGAGACTACCGCAGTATTATTTCCTATTAAATAAAACGTAAGGGAAACTTAGCTATTGGATTAGAAACTTACAATGGTTACCTAAATGTGATGCAATAATCATTTTATGATGTGTTTGTGGATTCTTTAAACTTGGTCTCCAATAATTTTTATGTTGTTTAATAATGTTATTTACCTTCTTCATTAACTTCTTTACTGAATTGTGAAAACAAGTAATTTATTACTGAATATCCTATTATTATATTCGATAAATTGCTGCCGAATCTTTCTAACTCTTTCTATTTAGATGGCAAATTACTTCCCTTTAACATATGCTGCCGGAAGTGGTTCATTGTAAAAATTCATTTTTATAAGACACTACAGAAAAGGTGTAGCCACATCAAATCATTTTAATACGGGTTTCACGTGCTTAAAATTCTGACTGGGACTCCATAAGCGGGAAAATAAGAAGCAAATAAGATAAAAATTGAGGAAGTTCAATGAAACACGCTAAGATATTATCCGTGAAACTGTTCATATGTATAATATATGTTCCATTGCTTCACCAGTGAACTAGTAGGTGAACGTGCAGGCCAATGAAGTAGTGGTATCTGTCTTTCTTGGAAGAAGGCTTCCACATTCCTCCCCACATGTGGCCGGGCGTTGTACTGCTGAAGCTAACTGCAGGAGAGGAGAGCCTCAAGCTCTAAAGTTTCCATGACGTAGAGGTTGCTGTTCATACTGCCATTAACACATAGGAGGCGAGATCGCATGTTGTAGCCAGTGGCACCTCAAACCATCACACCTGCTCAACAATAGTATGTCCAATTACGTTCACCACATTAGCGTCTAACATCTACACCGCCATCACTGTAGGACAAACTGAAGTGGGACTCGTCCAAAAACACTACATTTTGACACTCAGCACGCCACTGTCGGCATCATGTAAAAATTACGTCTAAGGCATTTGTGGTTTTTAGTCAATGGAAGCAGACGAAATGTCATGGGGGCCACCAGTTCAGCCTTCAGCAGATAGCGTAGAACAATTCACATCCATTGAAGTTCTCTAAAGTGGAACCAACACTGTAGTCGGAGCTGTTCTGTCGGTTACGGCCACTCGGTCAAGACGATGGTTATATCTTGCTGTGGTCCCATTGTGTGGTCCAGTACCCGCTCGCTGCTGTGTTCGATCATCTTCCGTCCATTTATTTTACACACGCATCACTGTCGTAGTAGCGTGCCCTGTTCGAACCGCAGTTACCAATCATTGTGCCAAGTTCGAACTCTCTCACATGCTGCTATTGCGCGCTTCAATGTCGACGAGTCATACAAGCACTTTTCCACCCACGTTTCCACTTCGTCTGACGGCTCTTCACTGACAGAGTGGCGTAACGCTGATCTGTATGGTCTCGCAAAAGACGGCGTGCACGACATCTCACCTGCAGTTTATGGTTTCTCTGTTCTGTACATACTCCGATTTTAAGTGATTCAGATCATTCCTTCTGGGTGTTGCAATTTTAGAAACAGTAATATAGTATTTGCAAAAATGATAACGAGGGCAAACTAAATATTTTTTAAAAAAAACAAGATTGCAGTTGAAAATGACTATATCGTATTAAGCCAATCGCACCATTTCACACGTAAGCATTGTTCCATAGCAAAAAGTATGAGTGATTTTGGCATAGAAGTTTGTAGAAAAAGAACAAAAATTCCAGCTGGAGGTTTCATCGGGCGTTTCCTGCATAAAGAGAGGTCGAAAGCTGTTGGCTGCTCTCCAAGGAAATTAGCGATGCTTTACCCATTGCATGCACACAGTAGACGACTATCCTAGTTAACCACGACTAAATTAGTATCTACATCACTACCCTAAATCATCAGGAGGAAGACGGAGATAAATAAGAATTCAGTTAAAGGAAGCGCAAATAGTGTTTAGCCCCTTACCGATTGTCAGTTCTCTCCTTTATCAGATGTCGAACAAGTATCAATGCAAATGGATGATTTTACTATTTTTTTACTCACCTTATTCACGGCGAGCGAAACTATGCAGATAAAATGGCTCCCATAATTCAGTGGAACGTTAATGGCTTTCACACCCACGCAGGAAAAGTACGCCTCTTGGCACGGTCTAATCCATTGTGTTTTTCCAATTCAATTCGACGCGCAGTGCAGTGTTGTCAGGGTACATCGACCGTAGAAAGGACGATACCAAGGATGATAGAGCGAAAGGTGGAGTGGCTGGTTTTGATCAAAGCACTGTCTGTTCCGAGTCTATTCCTCTTATTTCCCAGTTGGATGCAAAATTTACGGCAGAATTTTTCTACAGACAAACTCAACTCGTCTCGCCGCTACAAGGTACTTGTCGATCTTAGCGAGTAACTACCTAAACCATTCCTCATAATTGGATATAAGACAATCACAGTGTGACTCAACGTATCATTGTACAAAAAGTCGAGTAATCTATTGGAATGAGGAAATTTACGTGTTTTGAATGAAGGCGAAAGCAATTTTTGTATTGGTAGTTACTCTGCCAGACATTTCCATATACGTTCTACAGCGTTGGTAAAAGATTTAATTAAGTAGTGAACTGTCCCCCCCCCCCCAAATTCAGATATTGTAGGAACCATTTTATCATCTGACTGAAAGTTCAGCTTATTATGGGAACAGAATTATCACAAAGATCAACTGCGCTATATTAAGTCGCCTTACGGTGTTTATAGTCGTAAAAGCACGGTTGAGGAGATTAGTCGTTTCACCACATCTATGATAAAACCATTCCCATGAGCACTCTGACTCCAAAACGAATGCCATTCTCTCACTGTAATATCGTTAGGCAGTTAAGGAATGTAGCCGTTCTCTGGGGTAATTTAAAGGGACACTGTCCTTAGGAAATCTACCTGTGTTTCGAATCATTACACAAAGTTTCGTCGGGTTATTATAGAAAACAAAAACAAGTCATGACAGAATTTATTTTTGTTTTTGCTTATGGCTCTACGCCATGTCGACGTCACGGTCTACAGATGCGGGAAAGGACTGGGGGCCACGAACTGGAAGAAATTCAGCCATGGCCTTTGACAGAACACTGCATTCACCTGGAGTAATTTGGGGAAAACCAAATCTGGACGGCCGGATGGGGATTCGAACCCACGTCCTCGCGAATGCAAGGCCAGAGCGTTACTAATCATTCACCACACTCGGTGGGCAGAATTTCCTTAAGGTCATCTTTCTCACAATTAGCGTAGGTATCATAGTTAATCAGAAGAAAATCTGGACCGAATAGTCATGTTACAATGGTGGAAATAATAAACAGAGACCAATCATTACGGAGGTGCGTAAAATTGGGCTGATGATGGCGGAGTTCATTTGTACCATTGTATCAACACTCATCTCCTGACCCAAAGGTGTTTACACGAACCGATTATGTTATAATTACCACTTCTCTGTATTGTAATTGAGACTGTACTACGTTGTGCTAATGGTTCTGTAACTGGGCCAAATTTCTTTAAGCACTAGTTGCTGAGACAACTGAGCGAAATCAATAAATAATTCAATTAGGATATTATTAATTGCGATTTCCCCTTATTTTTGAAAGTACACCGCCGATTCCGTTCTTTGAATATGTCATAGCTCCACCTTCGTTTGGTTGCTTGGGTAAGACAATGGAGAGCGCGATAAATAGCCGTATCATAACATATTGATATTTAGGCCAGTTTCCTTAGCAACCTCACTAAGAAAAGGTTCATGGTTGTTTTTTATCCATTAGTGCAACTAAAGTAAAAACTTTATTTTTGGCACATGCATTTCGATTTATTAGATCATCATCGGCGCCAGTTTTTATTTTCCTTTTTACCTTTCAGTCGAGAAAAGTTCCATTTCGTGTTTCACAAGCGCTGTAGTGTATTTTTAAACACAAAACTTTGTTTCATTTTTTGTAAGTAGACTTACACATTATTTACCCCTTGATACGTTTGAGTAACAACTAAACAGGAATTTGTTATTTTTTACGCTGATGTATTCAGAACTTACATCAGCATAAATTTTCTCCTGCTATATCTTCGTCATGGGAATTGTATAGTCTAAAAGAGACCAAATTATGGTCTGTAGTTTTAACGTTTAGCCCAACTCTCCAGTTACAAAGTTATCCGAAAGGTATGCCACAGGCTGTTATCACATCAATGTTTGTTTTAGTACCTGCTCCATTTTGAAATGTATAGTGATTAAGAGGTTTAGTCATAATCTCCAAATTTAGTTCAAAAAATAGTCTCTTCCCCTGACAATCTTCTCTCATCCGTGAGATTTTGCACTGACATCCACTGCGTCTATCACTCACCTAAATTTGATTGCTTCTTCAAATTCCATCATTTCTTCCAAGTTACTATTTCTTCCAGGTGTCTACTTCTTCCTCTATTTAATGTAAATTCAATCAATTACAAATCTCCCCTAAGGTATAGTTATTTCTATACAACTTCGTTTATGGTACCAGATTCGGAAAAATACCTCTCCAATTTTGATTCAAGACCACAATACTTCTCACGGTTCTGTCTTTAAGGATTGCACAAATGGTCATTACCATCAAATGGTGTAAGGTTTCCCATTTGATACTCCTTAATTGTGGATCAGTTTTGCGTTATGTTTGGCGTTTAGAAGAAATATTTAGGATTTCCAACACAAAACGGAACGAATTCTAGGGAGCGTCAGCAGCTCATTTTGTGACACATCTTCAACATTATCTCGAATGCAAAGAGTTTTGCATCGATGCAGTCATCAGTTCAACTAATACTAGAGTACAGAACTAAGCCTAGAGGTAATAAGAATTTTTGACTGCCCGTGAAGTCACTTTTAGAAGAATGTGACTTAAAATTTCCTCGATATCTGAAACAGCACTGGAGTAAATTTATTGCCGTCTCGCCACAACAAGCAGTGTACATCAAACGGAGTTCTTAATGATTTATTTATTTGCATTTTAAACGAGCTTCATGTTTAAATACTTCTTTACGTCTATTTTTCTAAACAGACTGATTTATTCCCCAAAGAACCAGTTATAAGAATTTATCAGCAGAGCGTGCAGTGTTTTGCCGCAGAACGTTACGTAGCGTCAAATTTGCTATAGAAGATAGTATAAGTTCTTAATGAATCGAAGTTCTTCATTTGCAGTGATTTTTTGAAGTTCCACCTATACAATGGACACATCTTTCCAGAAGTTCATCCAGTCCAGGTCATTCCCTTCAATCCTGTGTAAATGTGAATTTATTTTCTAGCATCATAGTCCAAATTAATAAAAATCTAACCGAGTGTGTACTGTCTCTTATAGGTAATTTGTATTAGGATGGGTGAATTCTTTCCTATAGAAGGGTGCTGAACGTTAGTTGGACGAATAAAGAATTAAATGAACGTGTTTTGAAAATCATGGCAGGACGAAAAAATTTGCGGAAGTCTCACATTTAGAGTAGACAGGATGATGAGCCACATTTTAAGGCAAGAATGGATGATATGAAGAGTTGTATCAAATCATTCAACATGCTGGTTACAAAAAGTGAACTCTATTTGTTCTCCTCGATCTAGCCATCTAAGGTCACGTGCCCTGTTGTATACAGGTAGCCAGTGTGAAACACGAGAGAATTGTTAGACTTATAGGAGAAAAATATGTGTTACGATGTGAAACTTGTAGATTTCTGTGTTCTGTGTGATAAGTATATTTTTGTTTGAGAAGTGTGTAGTTTATGAGGCGAAGATTGTGGACCGTCCCAGCAAACGCCAAGATGATTGTGGAAAAGGGCGTAAAAGTCTAAATCACGAAGGCTGGTACGCCGGGACCAGAACTGAAACCTGGTCCCATTGTACCTCCCCGATACAGTGGGCGGAGTCCTTACGCACTGAGCCACACTGGTGGTTAAGTGAAGTCTGTAAATGACGGCCAAGGTAGCGTAGGGGCTATAGTGCTAGCTCCGCGTCCCAAAGATCATCGGTTCGAGTCCAGCTGCGGGCATGGGTGTTTAAGTGTTGTGTCTGTGAATGCCATGTCCGTCCTGTGGTGTGTCTAATTAGCTGGTAAAAATTCAGCAGGCTGGCTGTATGGCCTAAGATGACGAAAGCCATTAAAAAAACTGTATGGTTTTATGATAGTGAAACTTTTTTAAAGCATTTAACTGAAAATTTTCGGAAAATTATTCGATTTAGGGTATTAAAATTGCGTTATTAATCTTAACTTAATAATTGGAAAATGGGAATGATAATGGGAATGATAATGGGAAATCAATAGAAAACAAGACATCCAACTATAAATTTTAATTTCAATCTATGTATTAGAGTACGGATTACATAATAAATACAATCGCACGAATAAGTGAGAATGTAAATGCTAAACGGTCAACTGATGTGAGCTATGGGCGCCACCATATTGGCCTTGGCTGCTCTGCCGAGCGCCTTTCACTTTATCCCCACTCCGCGACCGGCTGTAATGCAACATGCGATAGATGGACGAAGAAATAACACTTCCTGTTTTCGGAAGAGAAGATTAGAAGGCACCGGTCAGTTGCCGATTACCTTGCTTCAGTTCAAATGTAGTCGTCGCCAGACAGATCTCAACTGACTAGGAGAGGTTTTCAGTGTGTAAATTGCAATCGTAGAACGAACAAGTCTGGTAAATAGCACGTCACCTCTCTGATATCTCGCCCTAAACAGTTCTGCTTGGTGGGCCTCCGTTTAAGAGAAATCGGGGATTAAAAAAAGTGCTTAAATTGTATGTAGCTGAGCTATACTTTTACAAATTTCTAGAAAATCCGCGTTGTGTTTATATTGTAGCCTTACGTAAATTACTAGAATTTATGGAAAATAGGCTAGTTAACGTGCTGCTATTGAGAAAATTGATGAGCTAGCGGTGATCTGACTCTGGAATTTGATAGAACATTGTGAGGAGAGAGCGCGGTATGTGTCGGCCGTGTTGACGCTGCCTCTGCCTCTGAGGCAGGTCTAAAATCGTCCCGAGCCTCAGACTGCCTCGTCTTGGCCCGCCGCCCTGCGTACCGCCCGGGAACCTGACTAATTGCGGACGTCTCCAGGAGTACGGAATGCACGCCAACTGCTTCTCGTACCACGGTCTCACTGCAGAGAACATTGGCGACATGCTACCTCCAAGTCTGTTCTATCTCTCTTTGCAATGCATCTTCCAAATACCTACCCAATTTTGACTATAGCAGAAAAACTGAGATCCTAATGATTCAACAGAAATTGTCGCGCGCCTGGGTTATAATTATAAATAACTCAGTTCTACGCTTTTAACAGATTAACATTTGATTGTTCCCAATTCTTATTCTTCTAGGAACTACATCGGTCTTAAAATATCCGAAGAATGCAAGGTTCTTCAGCAGTGAACTCGTAACAAAGCAACCGTTCGGCCTGTACGTCGCTAAACCTCTAGCTATCTCTTGATTTTTCTTATTGCCATGGCAACTTACATTTCCTTGCTAAAGGAGTAAATATATCATTTTTGTTTAATTTCATTTCACAAAAATATGATTTTCTTATGAAATTATCTGTTCTGTCACATGCCTCCTCAAGTTCACCATGTCTTTGCTTAAAAGACATTGGTAAACTTAAGAAAATAACCTTGCATCCAGCGATACTCTTTCCTCTGTTCCTATTAGAATTTTTTACAAAACATTTTACAAAATATTCTCTTCTTAATACTAACAATATACAGAAATGAACTAAAAAAAACATGTATTGTCTTAATGAAAACATATATACATACAGCATTCTAGCTTAACACCACACAAATGCAAGTCCTGTCGCGGTATTGTCTTGAATATATCTAATAATGTAAACTATACATACATACAGCATTCTAGCTTAACATCACAGTACCATGACATCAAAATAAAATGTAACTGACTACATCTTTCCAAGTCAAAGCTACACTTTCTGATCTAAGTAGTTTCATTTCTTTTAAACTATTGATCAGGCAATCTTTTGGGGCAAAAATAAAAATTATTAATCATTTTCCCATGAATATAACAATTTCTACTGTCTGTTTCAACCACATTTGTGTACGTTTGTGAAAACAGATTAACTATTTGGAAGTAGTTACTCCATAAGGAAAAAGGTACCTGGACCAAAAAAATATTTTTATAGCATTAAACTATTGGACATGCTTCATTTCCCTAAAAGGCTTAAGTGCAGTAACATGATAGTTGCCTTTCAATGTCTTACTACCTGGGACAACTAAGGTATACGAATTAAAATTGGTTCTATTAAAAATCTCATATGGGCCTTCATACAAAAAATGAAATTTTTTTATTTCCTTGTCAACAGCAGAGGATTTAAATGTGTTTGTACTAAAACTAACTGACCAACATCATACACCATAGGTTTAAGATTACTTTGTCTTTCTCTTCTCCTTTTTGCATGTTTATGGAGTTCATCTAGTGCGATTTTGAGTTTATCTACATAATTAGATTGGTTCGGTGGAAACCTAATGTATTCATCCACCATTCGAGGTGGTTTCTTAAGGAACATCAACTCATACGGACAAAATGAAGTGGATTCATGCGGGATACTATTTAATACATCTTCAATATTGTTTATTTCCAACGCCCAGCTTTGGTGACTAGTGTTACAATAGGTTCGAAACCATCTGCCTAGTTCTTTCATGACACGTTCTACAACGTTCCCCTGGGGATGGTAAAAAGAGGTTTTTAACATTTCAATATTTAATTGCTTTCATGCATTGTGTCCAAACCTTACCGGAAAATTGAGGTCCATTGTCTGTAAGCACTTTAAGCGGTTTACCAATTTTGGGAATGTAATCACTGATGATTTTTGTACAAATGGTTTTGGCTGTGGCTCGTTTAATGGGATAAAGTTTAACGTACTTAGTGAATACATCCAGCAGAACACAAATTTGAGTAACTCCACCCCTTGACATTGGTAAAGGTCCATAAATATCTATAGATATCATTTCATGTGGTTTATTAGGTATAATACTTTGCATTTCTCCTGCTCTTTTCTTATTGTCCGACTTCGTTCTTTGGCACAAAATGCAAGAAGCGATAATATCTCTTATTCTTCTATACATGTTGGGGAAATAGAAACTCTCACATATTATTTTGTAACATTTAGTTACTCCAAAGTGTCCATAACTTAAGTGATGATAAGTGACAAAAATTTCAATCCATTTCTCCGGAATCCATAATTTCCAATCTTCTCTTTCTTCATTGTTTTTCCTAAATAGAATTCCACCTTCTATACAATAATAATTTAATAACTTGGTAGGAGCATCCTTTGTACACAACTTACTTATTACCTTCCTTTATTACAGGGTCTTCATATTGCTCTTGCTTCATGTTTTTTAAACAAGTAGCGACTTCCTTTTCACCCTGGACTCGTCTTAAATAAAGAAGTTTTGGTTGTTGAAGGGAAACACCAGAGTTATGTTTATCCTCCATCCCTACCGGCAATCGGGATAATGCATCTGCAACAATGTTGTTCTTTCCTTTAATGTATCTAATTTCATACTGGAATTCCTGCAATAGGAGTGCCCACCTGGTTAATCGACCATGTACTAATCTGCACTTGCCCAGAAAAGAAAGGGCCTTATGGTCGGTATACACTATAATTTTCCTTCCCAGCAACAAATAGCGGAATTTTTGGAACACCCAAATGATAGCCAGTGCTTCACGTTGTGTAATGCAATAATTACGTTCAGCACTGCTTAATAATCTACTGGCAAAGGCAATGGATTTCTTTTCAACCTGATCATTTAACATAACTCTTGGAAAATTTCCGCCCCAAGTCCATATTCACAACAATCTGTAGATACACAAATATCCAAGCTCCAATCTGGTGGGTGTAATACCGTGTGTTGCAACAGTTCATTTTTCACTTGCATAAAGTCATCTGTGCACTCCTGAGTCCACTTCCATACAGAATTTTGTTTCTTTAATTTCTCAAAATGTGGGCTATTGAGGATCTGACCCTTCACATAATCCCTATAATAGTTACATAATCCAAGAAAACTCTGTAACTGTTTTTTATTTTGTGGTATTGGGAAATCCCGAATGGCCCGGAGTTTATCTTCACTAGGAGCAATTCCCGTAGGAGTTATTGTGTGTCCCAAGAATTCTAATTTGTCTGTTAAGAATACACATTTTTTTAATTTGACAGTCATTCCACCTTTATGTAATGCTGATAATACTTGTCTTAATATTTCCCAATGTTCTTCGATGGTATCAGTTGCAATCAGGATATCGTCAACGTAGACATATACTTTCTTCAACAATTCTGGCCCTAAAACAATGTCTAGTGCTCTGATGAAATTGGCAACAGCATTGTTTAATCCAAATGGCAAGACCTTAAAATGGTACGATCTACCTTGATAAAGAAAAGCGGTATATTTCCTAGAATCATTTGCAATCTTTACTTGCCAATACGAAGATGTGAGATCAATGGATGAAAGGAATTTTTTACCATGAAAATGGTGTAGAATTTCATGAATTGGTGGAGGGTGGTCCCTCTCAGGTGACTAATACTTTATTGAGCGCTCTGGCATCCAAAACTAACCGGACTGATTGATCTGCTTTTGTTACAACAACAAGAGGGTTATTAAATGGGCTGTTGGATCTTTCTATTATTCCCCATTTCAACATTTTGTTAATTTCTTCGTCAACTTGATCTCTTTTAGCCATTGGGACTGGGTAGGGTTTTATAAAGAAAGGTGAGGTGCAGTTTACGGTAAAATTACATTCATAGTTGTGAATGAGACCAGGCTTATCAGAAAACACCTCTGCAAATTCTTCCCCAATTCTCATTAAGTCACTTTGATATTTAGTGTCGACCTTTTCCACTATTTTTTCCCATTTATTATGGTAGGTTGTGCTCTTAATTGTAGCCATAAAAAATTTAACCAACTTCTTATAATAGTTTACTTCAATTCCTCTTCCTACTCCTTCTTCTCGTATGAAAACCTTAATTGATTCTGTCGTTGTTTCTCTCCAGATTTGTTTAGTGGTAGTTGTAATCCATTTACCCCCTACTTGAAATTTCACAGATCCATGCCCACAATCTAATATCGCCTTTACAGAATGTAGCCAATCAATGCCAAAAATGCAGTCCGGAGTTAATCCAGGTACTACAAATACTTCTACTTCAAAATGTAAGCTTTGAATAGTTGCTTCTAATAATGCTTGTAATCTGATTAATTTACTTTTCCCACCTGTGGCTGTGATAGCAGTCATTCCAGTAACTGGTAAGGATGGTATATTTTCCCCTGATGGGTCCAAATCATGGAACAATGATTCTGAAACACATGAAATTTCTGCCCCTGTGTCCAATAATACTTCAATAATTTGTTCACGAATGAGAACAGCAATAACGGGGATGCGCACAAAAGGCCTAGTAGGCAATGGGTCTTCATGTAGGAGGTCTTCTCTGGGGTTATTTTGATAAATACTATCTATTATTGTACATGTATTAGGTCCTGTGCTCTTATCTGCCTCAGTGCGGACCATCACATCAGCAGATATCAGTTTTTTTGTTGTACATTGTCTATCTGGCTACTAGTACCAGGAGAAGGTGACCTATCAGGCTGAGGAAATGTTTGTTTGTTTTGGTAGTTCCTATTGTTCCTTTTACCACCTTTTCCCCTGCTAATGTATCGTATATTAGGTTCCTGTCTCCTTGATTGTGCTTGATTTGTACAATCTTGGTAGTCAGACACATATCTTTGAGCATTTCTTTGAAAATTGAATGGTTGTTGTTGTTGTTGCATATTGAATGTATTTTGTGAATGGCGTAGATTTGTCTGGTCCATGTGGCAATCTTCTGGGTCTCTATCCTGTTGTACAATATCCAACCTATACAATAGTGTTTCAGCATCTTTGACTGTTCTAATGTTGTTGAGTGTGAATTCTGTTCTCACCCACTTGGGCATTCTGCTGACAATGTCTCTGACTATTTCGGTTTCAGATACAGGAATAGTTAAATGGTAGCTCTTCGAAGCTTCTCGTGCAAAAAATTCTTGTAAAGTCTCTTTATGTGCTTGATACCTGAAACCCGTGCTTAAGCTGCGTCTGACATCATATTGTCTGTCTGTAGACCAAAAGTTATGCAAGAAATTGTCCTTGAGCTCGTCATATGTAGAACAGGCTATGATTTGTTTTTCTCCCCATGCTTTTGCTGTTCCCCTAAGGTGTTGATAAACACAATTTATTTTTTCCCTATCATTCATGCAGTTAAAGGAGGAGTATACCTCAAAACTGTTAATGAAACTAACTGGATGTACTTCACTAGTACCATTAAAAGTTGATACATAAAATCTTTCTGGAGCTGCTAAAATTATTTTTTCTTGTGAAATGGAAATATTATGGTTTTGAATTGAATCAAGCTTATTCTTTATCTCCTGTACTGCAGTGCCTTGGGTATGTGTAATCTGTGTTAATTTGTTCACTTCTGCTCCTATGTCTTGTACTGTAACGGTTATTTCAGTTTGCAAACTGTGAAATTCAGATTTAATTTCTCGGGTTCGCATTTGCAAAGTCTCCTGACATTCCCTAATTTGTTCATCGTATGTCCTACAGACTTTCTGTAAACCTGAATTCATTTCCTGTTCTAGTTGTGAGTGGACATTATCACACAGGGAAATGTGGGTAGTAACTTTGTCTTCAAGGGTGGAAATGTTTTGAGACCATTTAGCTTCTACACCCTTAATACTCTGTGAGAGGGTGTATGATTGTTGGTTTATTTTTTCCTCAAAGTAATCTAACTTCTTGTTTATTTCTTGCATGATAACCTGAGATTGGGATAATTTATTACCTAATTGTTTTTCAAAGGTGTTTTGTAACTCAAAAATCTTTGCATTTTGACTCTCTTTTAATTCCAAAATCTGTGCATTTTGACTCTCTTTTAATTCCAAAATCTGTGCATTTTGACTATCTATTTTTGAAGTTTGGTCCTTTATTTGTGCATTGAAACTATCCATTTTGAATAATAGGACAAGCAGCTCATCTGTGGAAGGTTTGGTGGTATGTGTGCTGGTACAGGGTGTTTGTTCAAGCCTTTCATTTGGCTGAGATTGACCAGAAAACCAGGAGTGGATGTAGAAAATTGAGTCACGTTCAAAGAATCCCTATCCGGGCTATTCAGTATAATACTGTTGGTGGGAAGGTTTATATCTGACATTGTGTTAGTAGTAAGATTGGATTCTGTATGTGAGTTAACCTCTTTTACCGGCGATAATTCACCAGTTAATCCTCTCTCCATGTTGAAGAACCAGAGAGACAGGTAGATTAATATTCAGGAACTGAGAAAAGTTGCTGCGAAAAAATAAATAAGTAATTCTCGTAATTACAACAGGAAGATTACAAGAAGAAAGTACGATCTTAGTAAGAGAATTGCCCACTATTTGATAAATAGTACCGTTTGAATAAGGCACGCGAGTGTTCAGTATAATTAAAACATACCAAAAGAGCAAGAAATGAAATGATTTAACAAGTTCTATTCAACTCCAAAGTTCGTAAATATTCCGACTTCAAAATGAAACCATGAAATTAACTACAAAGCTTCACTCTTGGAAGGTATTTTATAGTCATTTACGTCAGGACGCTCCACTGGTAACGCCTCATAAACATATTGTAATATTCTCTTTAGGTAGGGGTGGCTCTACCTTTTAAACACCCTGTATGGCGTCAGCCATTGAAACTTTTCTTAATCAACAAGTTAATATTACGCCTCGCACATGACACGTCTCAGGGGTTACAAGACCATAAAGAAAATGGGTTTACAAAAGACATGAATTTATTATACAAATTAAAAGACATCCAAATCTTGCATGTGAATTGTTTTTTGCTAGCTCAGTTGGCTTTCTCAAACACGTCTCTGGCTACTCAGGGGTATGTTTCGGGCTCTTGATATGTTGCAACCATGTCGCATTGTTTGTATCACTTTACCGTGGGCACTGCTGTCGACGTGATGCGCACCTCAGACGCTCAGAGGATGGCGGTAGACCGACCACACGTCCACTCCGTTCCACCCACAGTCCAACAGTGTCACGTCTCCACTCCCCCTCCGAGCAGCATTCCATGTAACAGCATACAAGAACATCCGAGTGGCGGGTCACTATTGTCTGTAGGTTGGCTGTCCCTGTTGCTATTGTCAACGGCGCAGCAGGTGGCTTGACGAACCGGCTCGCGGCTTCCGCACGCCGAAAAATAGCCCTCCCTCGATAAGTGCACACAGCCTCGCTTTGGGAACGCGACTTATTACAGCTTGCCGAACAACCCACCAAAATTTAAATTCCATGGAATTTAAATTTGCTTATAAAGTCTTATCTGCAACTTTGTTCACAGTTCAGTTCCTGCCCTCTTGATAGCAATACCCTTGATTTACAAAGCCATAAAACCCTGCAAACTACAATTTCATAAGATATTTATAAACTTCACCCATTTTCAAACAAAATTCCCCTGCGGAAATGTCATGCGAGGACGCGTCAAAGGCGCCAAACAGTAAATGTTTACAATACAACTCGCTTTGTGTGCAAAACTCCCCAATGCATCAGCCATCCAAAGTGTACCATCCACATAACAGTAGGGTCCAGCCTTAATCTATCATTATACATAATACATTATACACATTACATAAAAAAATATACAACACAAAAAAACGAATGGTTCACAGTACTTATCATGGTGTGATATAAGCGCTTACTATAGATTCACAATGGAATGTCTTTAAGCGTTACAGGTCCATCAAAATAAGAAACTATGAAAATTTTTACGTGAGGTTGTCCCTCCACAACTCTTTGTCTACACAGATGAAGTCTTTCAGTACCTATTGTTCTTAACCTATAATCTATGCATTTTCTACTATTCCAAAATATCAGTTGAGAACCTGGATCTTAAAATTTCCAAAACCAAAATCTCCCATACAGGATAAAAGATAACCCTCCATAATTCACATACACCTTCACACATAATACAATTACAGATGAAAACACGTGGCGATATCAGTCAGTGCCACCAATAATCACATAAAATCTAAACTTAATGATCCAGTTTCTTAGAACATAATTATATCAGACTACAGGGGAGTAATATTAATCAAAGTCCTCTAATGTATACAAAGCGTAAAATAACAAAACTCATGCTATGAAAACAATTAATCTAAAGACAGATGATGCACCAATCACAACATTTTTACACATACCTCGAATCTAACAGCATTTACTAACACGACTCATCCATTGACAACGGAACACTATTCATAACAATACTACAATCAAGCGTTACTGGCGTAGGTAGTTGCCTCTTCACAAACAGTCATCTCACCCCGTTCATTCGCCCAGAACAAAGTCAAGGACACACACCTGCCGGCCTCCAGCTCCACTCAAAAGACTAGGGGATTAGTCTACCTGCTGGTTCCCCTATTCCGAGAAATTCAGAGTGTCAACGCTGACCACACGCTGTCATGGACAACTCCCTACCCAGTCAACATCGCCATAACCACAACAAATCCCATGCTCTTCGGCGGATCACCATTGAAAAGTCATAGTGCATGGACTTCTTACCCATATTGACAATTCGATTAAAGTCAAAACGAATAATCGGGATTACTGTCACTTCAAAACTCCCACAACGTCGCCAAACCATCTTCATGGCAGCATTATCACCTCGCCATCACCACTATGCTCTACATCCCCCGCATCAAGCTGGAAGAAAATCACCAACAGCCTCCACATCTATGAATGATGGTATTGCCTTAGGCTACGAGCATTATAGATTCCCACCTCAACATTGCCGTCTACAAGTAAATACGCATTTCTGCCCACAGATTTTTTTATACAGAATGGCCCTTTGAAAAGGTGGAAGAATTTGGCAATTTTTTTCCTAAAAGCATCTGATTGAGGTGCACAACGAACCAATACCAGATCACCGGCATTGAAGACATAGGCTTCTCTACCCGTCTCCCTCTCCTGCCGCTTCCTCGCCTTCTCCATCAGAAATTCCTTCGCTTGCGCCAACCTCTCACTTGGTTCAGTGCTCACCACAGGTTCTGGACAACCCACTAGTTGGTCCACCAGCGTGTCCGCGGGCGTACCGAAATGGAGTTCCACCGGCTTGTGCCCAGTGCTGCAATGAATACTGAGATTAAAGAAACCTTCTATTCTGGGTAAATGCTTCACCCAGCCGGCGTGATTCTCGCCGACTAACATCCGGAAATATGCTCCCAGCTGACGATTATACCTCTCTACAATGTTGCTCTGAGGGTTTCTGATAGAGCTGAATATAGCTTTTATTCCTGCCCTTGACAGGGCATCCCGCCATCTCTTGCTCGTGAAAATCGTTGCGTGATCACTGAGTAAGCGCTTCGGACGGCCACACTCCGGCACGTACTTGTCCAGAATGATCCGGAGGCATTGCCTCGTCGTCGTGGTATTAGTAGCATACAAGCGGACCAGCTTGGTAAATGCGTCGACAACCACTAAGATATATTGTCGGCCAAATCTGCCCCGCGGAAGAGGGCCGAAAAAATCCAGGCACACCAACTCATTTGGTGCACTCGGGGTTATTGGACTGAGCTCTCCTATGTAACATCTATTCGGATGTTTGACCCGTTGGCACAGATCGCATTCGCGAATCGTCTTCGCTACAGACATTTTTAAAGCGGTCACATACCACTCTCGACGTAACATTTTAATCGTCCTTTCTGTGCCTTGATGCCCGAAGTGCTCGTGGTACATCTGGACCACCTCTCCTGTCATTGTCCGTGGCAGCCACGCGAGCCAGTTCTCCATGGCTTGGTCCAGCCTGAAACACACACCCTCATGAATTTTGCACATCAGGGCTACGCTACGGATCCGCTGATCTACTCCGTTTTTTCGTCCTCGATGAACTGCCTTACTTTCCTTATTTCTTCGTCCTTGCATTGTTCACGGATCAATTTACTTCGGAACTGGCCGGGGTCGACGCCAGCGATCACTCTCGCAGCGGCGATCATAATCTCATGTCCCCTTGCCGCATGGCCTATTGAGGGAATAAGATCCTTAGGATAACGGCTTAACCAGTCCGCCATCTTGTTATCCACCCCCTTGCAGTACGACACTTCTATATCGCACTCCTGTAATAGGAGTGCCCATCGAGTTACCCGACTCGAAGTGAACTTCGACTTCATTAGGAACGTTAACGCCTGGTGATCCGTCCTCAGAAACGTTTTGCTACCGACCAGGTACGGCCTGAACTTTGTTACTGCAAACACCAAAGCAAGCATTTCCACCTCGGTGGTATGGTAGTTCCGTTCCGGCCCTCGCAATGTGCGGCTAGCCGTCGCCACAATCCTTAGACGTCCATCATCAGCTTGCTGCTGCAAAACTGCCCCGACCCCTCTCCCAGAGCCATCACAATTCAGGAAAAACGGCCTCGTGTAGTCTGGATGGGCGAGCGTCACTTTGTCCCGAAACGCGTCTTTCAACTGTTGGAAACGCATCTTGCTGCTCTTTACCCCACTTCCAACGGGTACCCTTCCTGAGCAGAAAATATAGTGGTTCATTTATCTGTGCATAATCCTTAATACCATTTTTTAAAATAGCCACATATTCCCAAGAATTGCCTCACCTGTTTTCACACACGTGGGAGGTGGGAAATGTAAAATTTCTTCCACCTTTTCCGGCGCGGCCTCTATACCTTCCGGAGTTACCCGAAACCCCAGGAAGCTGACCTCTCGTGCGCAGAGGTTTGATTTGTCCGGCCGCAGCGTCAGCCCACGCTTAGCCAGAACACCGAACAGTGTATTCAAGTGGTCTACATGCTGTTCGAAGGAGTCCGAAAATACCAGGATATCATCCACGTAGACTGCACAGAACTCCTTCACCTCGGCTGGCAGTACTTCATTCAGTGCTCGCACAAACGCACTAGCCGAATCACGAACCCCAAATGGAACTCGGTTGAACATGAACTGGGTTCCTTCGAATAGGAAGGCAGTGTATGGTCTACACCTATCGTGAAGCTCTACCTGATGATAACCTGCGGTCACGTCAATGGTGGAAAACCATCTCTTGCCATGGAATCTACTAATAAGATCAGCGATTGGTTCCGGGCGTTCCGCATCTCCTACTATTCGCTCATTCAACTTCCGAGCGTCAAGGCAAATACGTGCGGTTTCCATCTCGTTTGACAGCAACTGCAATGGGGTTCACGTATGGCGAAGGAGCCTTCGAAATTATTCCATGCTCTAGCATCACACGCAGAACATCCCTGACCGCCTCTCGATGCTTTGCTGGTACCGGGTAGCTGTGTGCTTGGAAAGGACTTTCACTGTTTAATTTGAACTCATGCGTTATTCCTATGATCTTTCCTGGGGCGGTACGAAAAAAACGGCCAGATTTCTGCGAAGCACTTCTTTCAGCTTTCCCCATCTGGTGACGTTCAGAGTGTCATTGCGCATTGCATTTCGCTCCAACTCACACAGAATCTCATTTCTCTCATCCACGAGCGCGCATACCTGCAACAATGTAGCGTCACTCAGTTGCTGGGCAATCTTTCACTCGCTGGCTCCTCGATGCGGACCAGTCGCAGGCCGTAGCTTTCGCTGCTTGCATCCCACTGTATCTCTTTAGCCGTCAATCCCGTGATCGTATTTTTCTCCCAACTTATGCAAGCCCTTTTCTCACTCAAAACATCAGCTCCCACTATGAGACCAATGCTGAGTCCTGGGACAACGTATGCCAGCAGTTCCAGGCTCTCTTCGCCAAGCGTAATACTCAGTAACGCTTGCCTATTAACTGTTTTCAATTTCTGCCCAAATGCTGGCACCAGTGACAACTTCTCACCCTGTAGGAATTTTACAGGGATTCCCGACTCTATGGCTTGTTTTACCAATCTTTCCGCAATCGCTGTTATAGCACTACCGCTGTCTATGAGGGCGACGAACTCCATCTTCTGAATGCAAACATTTATGACTGGGCAAAGCCCTACTCTCCCGTGGTGTTGTCGTGTTGGGGGGTCTGTTTCCTCCAGGTTACTCAAACCATCCTTCCAAATGTTTAAATCATTGCCGGATACGTGTCTTTCATCACTTCCCGGAGGAACCCCTATCCTGTTTCATGCCATCCCACTGGTATTCTGTGACGACACAGTGAGACCACTATCCTCACTGCGTTCGTGACTTTGCGCCGTGAGTGCAGGAGACAGATCTTCCTGCACCCTCAGTGCATGGACGTCAGCCTCATGATGTGGTGGTGAGCGATTTCTGGAATTCTCGGATCGTTTGTTACCGAAGTACCCTTGTTTTCGGTCGCCATTCCCTCTCTGGTTGCTCTGGTGTCCCCCAGACTTTCCCGTATTCCCAGAGTTTCGGCCGCCGGCCCTCGCGTCGTATGCGGAAAGCCCATATCTCATACGTTCTTCTCCTTCTTCCACCATCCTCAAGGTAGCCACAAACTGCTTAAAGGTGGTGATAACAGCGGGGTTCAATAACAATTGTACCTGCTGCGAAAAATGAGCCCGCAAAGCCCCACAGAGCTCGCTTTCATCGAGCGGCTGATCTAGAAACCGGGAATACTTTGCGAGACGCTCAGCATACGTGGCCATAGATTCTTTACGATCTGCGTAGTAGCGTCCCTGGTACAGCCTTCGTCTCAGTTTGGTTTGAGCCGACCGCCCCCAAAATACTTCCAAAAATATCTCTCTGAAATCCTCATACGCCGTCCCTTCTTCACAAGTGGTATCGAACCAGACTCTCTCTTCTTCCCCGAGAGACTGGTAAATAACTAGCATTTTCATCTGATCCGGAACATTCTTCACCCGAAAGTAACTCTCCAACTCTTTCAGGAAGCTCTTCGGGTGAGTACCTGTCTTTCCGCTGAATCGAGGGAGAGGCAAATCTATCGACACGTGTGCGGCGTGGCACACATGCATACGGTCTACTCCCGGGGCACTCGCGCGTGTCATTTCCTCACGCATCCCCTGCAACTCACTGGTCACTTTTGTTTCTAAACTTCCATGTGCCTCGCGAAGACTTTCACACTCCGTTCTTGATTCAGTAGCAGTTTTGCTGACATCATTAATCAGCTCTCCAAGTCGAGTGATCCTCGCATTGTGGCCTAATTCGACTTCTCCGAGACGCATTTCCAGCTGGTTTGCTCTTGTTTCTGCTTTCTTACTTGTCTCCGACGCACTCTTCTGCGTGTCCGCGACCTGTTCGTTTGTGCGATTCAGAGCACTGGATAATCTGCTTTGTTCTTCCTGCAACGTTTTCACTGTTACCTCGACTTCCCTCATTTCTGCCGAATGGTGTTCTTAAAGCCTTCCATCTCTCGCTTCAGCATTTCACAAACCTCCGTCTTTATCTCAGACTTCAGCTGCTCTTGTCCGTTCTTTATCTCCGTCATCATCGCGAACAAACGGTCAAATTTGTCGGCTTCGCTCAGTGGATTTTTCGCTGCTTCCTTCTGTTGGGCAACCATTCCTTCAGAACCAGACTTGGTATATCCGTCCTCTTCCCTCGTTTCGCCCAAAATGCATGGAGAGGACATGGTTTCTTGGCGACTTGAAGAGTCGTCTATGATATTCGTGTTAGGGTGTTCCGAAATTGCACTTCGCGTACCCTTTTCAGCCATCTTCACGTTCTTCACTCTCAGGTATGATGAGACGGACAGCTTTTCTGTTTTTTGTAAACTTATTTGTGGTCTTGCCCCGACCTCCAAACGCATTGGCAACTCTCACAGGAATTAGAAGCCCCCAACGACAAACGAAAACATTTAGAGGGAATTGCTTCTTCCGATAGAAAACCTACAAACTGAGGTACATAGCTCGGAATCCACGAGTTTTTCAACGCTGATCTGTCAGACATCAACTCTGCTTCCACAACAAGACAACACGAGCACCATAAACTCTCTAACAAACATCGTCAAACAATGAAACATCAACAAACCAACAATTAGCATAAGACACATATACCAATTACAACGCTGGTTGGACCGCCAGGCATGAAAAACTCAACTCACCGAACAGGAAAGCACTATCAAAATCCAATTGTCTAAGCACCGAAACAAATGCGAACATCAACAAATATCTTAAAACCCACATATATCAGCTATCACATTTTTGTTCTGACCACCAGACATCCTTATGAACATGACATTTTCCAAATAATGTCAACTACTGTAATGAAAATCAACATAGGTCACATCAGTGTAACATGGACATACATTCTATCTCTCTATTCCAACACCTCTGCTCTTACAGTCAAATTTCACAACAAAATACCATTACCATAAAAAAAAAATACATAGATAAAGTGTGTGAAAACAACCGATAACCAGCTCTGCAGTGTATCACACAAGTACTTGCAATAATTCATCAATCGACTTCCACACTCGGACAACACAATGAACATGACATATTTCAATACACATCAACCAACAGTTCTTCAATGTATGACACATTTACAGCCTGTAACTGCGTCCTTTTCGCCCTTACAAATCCTAGCTGTTATAATATACAAACATTACACATAACATAAATAATTATTGTACATGCTGGATTGCTGCTGTTACAGCCACACCGGAAAATGCTGAAAACACAGAGAGTTCTACTCACTACTACGACTTGTTTGCAACATATCAAAACAAAATCGGGCCGCAGGTTGGCGCGCCATATGTAATATTCTCTTTAGGTAGGGGTGGCTCTACCTTTTAAACACCCTGTATGGCGTCAGCCATTGAAACTTTTCTTAATCAACAAGTTAATATTACGCCTCGCACATGACACGTCTCAGGGGTTACAAGACCATAAAGAAAATGGGTTTACAAAAGACATGAATTTATTATACAAATTAAAAGACATCCAAATCTTGCATGTGAATTGTTTTTGCTAGCTCAGTTGGCTTTCTCAAACACGTCTCTGGCTACTCAGGGGTATGTTTCGGGCTCTTGATATGTTGCAACCATGTCGCATTGTTTGTATCACTTTACCGTGGGCACTGCTGTCGACGTGATGCGCACCTCAGACGCTCAGAGGATGGCGGTAGACCGACCACACGTCCACTCCGTTCCACCCACAGTCCAACAGTGTCACGTCTCCACTCCCCCTCCGAGCAGCATTCCATGTAACAGCATACAAGAACATCCGAGTGGCGGGTCACTATTGTCTGTAGGTTGGCTGTCCCTGTTGCTATTGTCAACGGCGCAGCAGGTGGCTTGACGAACCGGCTCGCGGCTTCCGCACGCCGAAAAATAGCCCTCCCTCGATAAGTGCACACAGCCTCGCTTTGGGAACGCGACTTATTACAATATACTTAACTTAAACGAAAGATTCGTGAACAAATCTCGCGACCGCAGACAGATGTTTACTCCAAAGACTGTAGCTTCGTCGTGTCTGTTATCCGCGACCAGATGTTCGTCGTAGATATGCTCCAACAGCCAGAGATGAAAATAATTATATCAGTCGTTCTCGTCGTCGTAAATTCCAGCGATTCTTCTCGCGGCGTTGTCGAATCTTTGTCGTAACTGTTAAATGCTTTTCCTTCCGTAGCCAAGTTGCTTTGTTGATACACTTTTTTCACTGCCGAGTCATCTACACGTCGCCATGTCGCGCGCCTGGCGTTATAATTATAAATAACTCAGTTCTACGCTTTTAACAGATTAACATTTATTGTTCCCAATTCTTATTCTTCTAGGAACTACATCGGTCTTAAAGTATCCGAAGAATGCAAGGTTCTTCAGCAGTGAACTCGTAACAAAGCAACCGTTCGGCCTGTACGTCGCTAACCTCTAGCTATCTCTTGATTTTTCTATTGCCATGGCAACTTACATTTCCTTGCTAAAGGAGTAAATATATCATTTTTGTTTAATTTCATTTCACAAAAATATGATTTTCTTATGAAATTATTCTGTTCTGTCACAAAATGTTTATATGATAATCAGGTGATGGTGTGTGGTGTAGTCTTAGCATATGTGTTTTTGTATCCGACAGGAGATGAGTGTTAAAGTAAGGTAAAGCATAAACGCTTTTAGTTATTTGAGCGAGATAGGTAAAAAGGAGGAAACAGTGTGTTTTTGTTCCTGTATTTTGTGACACTCAGAGCTGAAAGGAAACAGGACGTGTGGGCCTGAATACTCGTGCCAAAAGAGTGTTGAGTCATACAGTCTGCCTATTAGAACGTTTACGTGTGAGAGACAATTATGACGGCGTGTCAGAAGCAAGCGAATACTTCGAGCTGTAAAATAATAGCTAAAACCACTTAGATGCTCTCAACAGAGCCTCACGACTGTTTCCCTGCATCGGTAAACATCCACAACCGTCAATCACCCTTCATCTCATGAGAGAGTGTGTGTTCTTACTTCCGATAATGACACATTATTAACAAACAGTTTTTACTGATTAACCATATCCCAGTTACAAAATTTACTTTTAATAGACGAAATAAGTTTTTTTTTTTAATTTGTGTAAGTATATGCTAGCCTTACCATACGTCTAAGAATATTACAAAAATAATCTGCTTGGAAAAAACCATGAGATAAATTAACAATAATCCTATTTAAATCAAAACAAAGACAAAGAAAATAATTGTTTTATTATTGGCTGATTTAGATTTACTCTATATCACAACTTCACAGACACTTGAAACAAAAGTACGCATAAACTGTAAGTAAAAATGTGTGAAAGACATTAAACTGAAGTTTAATCTAATACGTAATTCAAATAACTATTTTGCTTGGAAAAAAGACAGAAGCGATCCGCAAACATTGTTTTTCGATTACAGATACTGAAATTGATGGGTCTGAAAATAAAACAAAAGAAAAATGATCTAGATGAAGACTGAAGAGCCGGCCTCGGTAGCGTAGGGGCTATTGCTAGCTTCACGTGACGAAGGTTGTTTAAGTGTTGTGTGTGTGCGAATGTCGTGATGTCGTGTCCTTCCTGTAGTGTCCATACTTAGAAGCGACTAAAACGTACTGGAGAAACTGAAACACTACAAAGTTCAAGATCACAGTGAGCTGCCTGTATGGATTAAGTTGCTGAATTCCATAAAAAAAAGAATGAATACAAAAATGAAGTAAGCAGGAAATGTAAGTAAGCCAATAAAAAATAGATTCGGGAGAAGTTTGAAGATGTATTGTAGAAAACAGTTGGTTGCGTGTGGAGCAGTTTCGTCCAACAGAAACAGTATATTTATTTTTTGGAAATGGAAACATGGAACAATAGTGCAGAACGTAAACGTTGGACTTGAATATACTGGGATAAGATAAAGATGTTAATATTAATGATAAAGTATATCTGGTTTTAAACACAATCTTTGATAATCATCTGAAAGGAACAGGAGGGAGTAATATTTGATAAAATTCCTAAAAACGAAAAGTCTCTAGGAGTAATACGGAAATGTTACGAGAATTACAGTAATAAACAGCCATAGGTTCCTACCAAGCTCTTCCAATCCTAATGAAATCAAGAGATGTTAAAGTTTAAAAAATTAATGTCAACACTAAATAATTTGGGGGTTTGAGCTATATTAAAAGGAAGTATTAAAAATAGGATTTTGTGGGGAAATTGTGAATTTGAAAGAAGTTTTTAATAATAATGAAGATGTTATACAATTCCCTTTTTTTATTTCTTTGTACTACATAGGAGTAAATATATAATAAGCATCATTGAAAGAGATCAAAAACAGAAGTAAAATGTGTGATAAACGTTATCGAAAGCAGAGAAAAGTCATGAACTGTAGCAAAATGATAATAGACTAAACGACTTCTAAGAGAGGGATTTGAAGAATTAAAGGAATTACGTTATTTCTGAAAAAAAATTATATGTGATGACGGATGCAAGAATGATATCAACAGCAAAATAACCACAGCAGAAAGACCAAAATTAAAAAGGAATAGTCTTTGGTATGATTCAATGAACCAGGGCGTTGAATGAGTTTCTCTGTGTTTGTAACAAATTGATTAAACGTTTTATTTTATTTTACTTTGAGTTTTTACGGCTCGTCGTTGTCATTAGAGCCGTAAAAGGAGGGTTAAGGAACGCGTAGGGATTCTGCCTTGTCCTTTTGAAACAAACATCCTGAGATTCGAGCGGAGTGGTTTCGGGAAACCGTATAAACTAAAATCTGAATAACCAGACGGGGACACCAATAAAGCCCCATACGAAACAGTTAGTAATGATTGATGTATAAAGGAGTTTATGGAAGACTAACTTGAAGAGAACTGATTCGATGCCTGGTCACATTTTGAGATATCTTAAGATTTCTCTATTAATTGAACTTTCAGTAGAAAGAAAAAAAGACGTTACAGGATACGAAGCGGATAACTGAAGCTGTGAATTGTAGTATGTGGAGATAAGGAAATTAACTTGGGATAGGAAGACTCAAGTGACTGATAGGGAAAATCCTATGTAGTAAGACAGCATATATGATTATCAGTTAAGTTTCAAAGACGCTGAAACATTTCTGTTAGTTTTCAGCATTCAAGACAACTTAACCTCTTTATTTTTGTTAGCTAATATATTGTGTGTTCAGAAGCTGCTGTTGTGAATGACATTGCTGTTGTGCAGAATATGACCTTTGCATATCTCTGGAAACTGCACTCAAACGCACAACAAGGCCAAGGACAAGCAGTTTATAGAGTTGCTTGATGGCAATGTAGCTATCCTTTTACAAATACAGTGACTCGAAGGCCTTCAGACTCGTACTAAGGAGCGGTCATCTATATAGACTTTCTTTTCAACCAAATACGGTACATTAGAAGTAAAAACTAATAATAACATTTCCTTATCGGACGTCTATTGACCGACTTGTTTATATGGACTATGGCTTACCGTTTAGTCCATCGCTAAATTAGAAGGTTTTTTGAATCACAGATGTCAAGAGATATTTGAAATTACTTTGCATAATTTTGTGTATCATACAGGTACTGCATAGAATGCGATTCGTATTTTAAAAAGGGGACAGAAGTAATATCTTGCGATTCTTAACCTTCAAGGAATATAACTTCCTGCAACAGGATAGAGTAGCCTACATTAAATAAGAGATATAGACGATAGTCCCAAAAAACTATGCAATATTTTTTTAATACGTTGTGGTTTGTTTATAGTAACGTCTTGGGCTAAAATTCTTTAGGTATAATGTATGATTTATGTACCTTAACTGCTAGATAAAAAAATAGAAAATGAAACTGTCAAAATTATGAAACACATGGCTAGTTTTGTACAGGGACAAAAACACTAAACAAATTTAAAAAATACACAAAAATTTTTACGCAGCCTTGACTGGTGACTGTAGAGGATAATGCAGATGTCTAGGTTTGCATGGGGACAAAGATACAAATATAATTATATATAAAAAGGAGAAAATTTCCTGCACAGCCCTAACATGTGACTAAACACACGGTTATGTTTGCACGGGACAAAAATTCTAAACAAATACAAAAGACACAACATTTCTAATACCTTCAATTTTGTGATGCGTTTACTTTAACTTTTCCTTCCTCCTTTACCACACGGCATTTTTTCCTGCTCTATTGTGTCTGAAAGCCTTGAGTTAATCAAATGCAAACGATGACACTAACCTTCAAAAAGACCCTTTTCTTTTAATTGTTACTGACATTGTATTGATAATATCAAAGTACACAACCATATTAAATAGGCGAAAGAATGGAGGCTATCACAGTGTATCAACTGCATAAAACTTTTTCGGTTCTCCCACCGGGAAAGCATGCCCATCTGAAGCGACTTTTTGAAGCCGCTCTCCAACTTCATCTTCTGGCGCCAGAAGATGGTGGAAATTTAGGTAGGTTGCTTAAAAATAATTAATTTCTATTTCACGGTAACCATACTACCGCGTTTAGTTACTCTTCTTAAACGGTTCCGAGAGTCTACTGTGATAGTACTGTTTTTTGAATGACAGTTCACCTTGGTTTAAGCAATATTAAGAACAGCATGAAGGTTCTCCCGGAAGATGTTTTGTATCTGAAAAATACATCCGGATTTTGCTCATTGAACTGATATTAACTCCCTAATTCTTTCTACGAAACTTCACCAATGTTTTAGTGAATGTATTTTACTGAGCGTGGTGGTGAGCGGTAACGCTCTGGCTTCGCATTCTGGAGGACGCGGGTTCGAATCCCCGTTCAGGCATCAAGATTCGGGTTTTCCACGGTTTTCCCAAATCACTCCAGGCGAATGCCGGGAAGCTTCCTTCATAAGCCCTTGACCGAATTCCTTCACGTTCTTTGTCCCCAATTCCGTGTCGCCTCTAACGACGTCAACGAGACGTAAAGCCATAAGTAAAAAAATTTCAACATATTTGCAGCGCGACTGACAGAAAAAATGTTTTTGTATTCCATCTTCTTTTCTTTCTGTTAACTAATTAATTCTGGTTAATTGATAATCTGCCCTTTACAATATTTCTATGAACGTCGCTTTTGTTACTGACATTATATGTATTGAACAATTTTTATTATTGGGGACAATATACTGATTGTTATCACAATTATAACTTATTGTTTTACTATTTTACAGTAAAGAACCTTTTTTAAGAGAAAAAGATTTATAAGAAATAATGGAACTGAACTGAATTATTTAGACTTCTAGACGTTTTTTGTGTTTAATATAATTTTTAACAGTTGGTGATTGTTACAAGCAAAGGAAATTATATATTATAACTAAAATTTATCAAAGTGTTGGGAAAGAAAGATTTTTCTGATAATGATAGTGATTATGAGAGGGGGCGCCGTTTGATAAGTATTAAGTTTGTTTTATTACTGTGCAGAGGTTTTACTTCATCTCGTAAACCATTTTTTTTAAATTTAACATACATCTATAACCAGATGTTCTTCCTTCTTATTTACAATAAACCACCTTATGTATCATTAGTACACCACATTCATAAACAACAAAGGAATCTAACACAACTTAACATAAATATCTGAAGAGTCATGACCTAAAAGTACAATACTGTTTTCGGAGTGCAGTTTACCATCATAAAAAATAGATATTTTTTCTCTGGAGAAGGTTTTGATACAAGAAAACTGTCATTTTGACATCAAAAATCATATTTTTTTCTAAGACATGTTTTTAGCGCACAACGGTCAATTAAAAGTGTGCTTAGACGAAGCAAAGAATATGACAGTGAGTAAAGTACTTTTCCGTATTTTTACTCACAGTATCTGTTAAACTGAAAGTGTTAATATATTTTAGTCTATAGTGATAAAAACTACACTCTGTTAGTATTCAAACGGAAACTTGTTTCTTCGTTTCTTTTTTTTGTATTATGTACTATTAAACAGTAATCAACTGCTTCTGGCGGCAGCACAAATTTCTCTTGAGAAGTGACATTTTCGAGGACCGCCTAGCAAAAAGGACACAAGAGATGGTTTCTTCAGACATCGCCTACATTTGCACTGCTGCTTTCAATGAAACAGTTACCTCAGTAAAGAAATCAGCTAAAGTAGCTCTGTAAAGGCGCTGATAGGCTCAAGTCGTTAATCTACTCTTGCTCTATTCACATCGTCTTCATAGAGCAACCTCGCCTTAGTGGCTGGCTCACTGGTATGTTACAGGTTCACTTGAATTGATTGGTTCCAGGTTAAAGGTTTTAATTTAGTGAACCTGCTCTCATTTCCTCACTATGGTCAAGTAAACAATACTGAGATATAAAGTCTATAGATACAAGATTTTTTGCAACATGTGATGACGGGGAAAATTTTCCAATTGCGAAACCAGAATCACACATTGAGCTGCACTGCTTCAAAATTACTTACAGGGATAATACACGGAAGATTAGTAAAGTGAACAATTATTAGAGCATATAATTTTGTGTTTAAGAATAAACTAAGTACGAAATAAGCAGTATAAGTATTAGTATAAAGTATATAAAGCAAACTGTAGTTTATTGTATTTAATATTTAACTTGTATATAGATGACGGAATCAAGGAGGAGAAAGAAGCAAATGAATGTGGCACAATAGTTCAAAGCGAAACCGTCAGTTGGCAGGGATTTGCTGAAAAGTTGTCCTGTTAGATGGAAAAAGTGAAGATATTTGGAAATTATTGAACGGCATGAATAAAATATTTGGGCTGAATATAATCCAGAAGCCATGAAATGTATGCACCATTTACACGGATAATGGTAGTTTAATAATAAAAATCAAATGTTGTAAAACAAAACAACTTGTATTCCGGTGTTTTTTATTATTATTTTTTTGCTTCATGTTTTATGGCTTATAAATGTCAAGGTCATTAAAGTTGGAAAGGATGGGGGAAAAGGAACGGCGATGAATTCAGGCATAGCCTTTTGGAAGAAGCATATTGTCATTCGTAAGGAGTGAAACCACGGAAAACCGAAACCTAGAAGCCCGCGTCTACTAACAACCAAAATTCTAACCGTTGCGGAAGAAAGCATGATCTCTGTAATGATCTCGGAAACATAACAGAACTTGCTTCCGAGGTAAAACTGTGTGCATGGAGCTAAGAACTTTATTAAAGTTTCGATTTCAGGAATACAAAAAAGAATGAAACCTGAAGCATATGAAAAATGGTGCTGTAAAAAGATGTTGAAAATTAAATGGGCAACTAACGTTAAAAATGAAATTATTTCGGAAATTATTGGTGAAGACTGGGGGGTTTTAGGAAAGTCTTACAGAAAAAAGAGATGGGGCCGATGCGTGCCATTTACGATATGCAGGACTTGTTGATTTGCTAGTGGAGAGAAATTAAAAGGAAGGAACTGGGGGAAGGAAAAGGTGAGAAAATATATAGCAGGTAACCGAGGAAGAAGAAGAGATTAAGTATGAACATGAAACAACATCAAACCAGCCGAGAGATTCACAAGAGGAGGAAAGAGTGACTATAAACACAGAAAAGGCTAATTTCATACTTTTATGGATCGTTTCTCCTGTGATATCACACCAGACATGTCCAAGCTTTTTATTTCCTCAAGTACTGTTCCACTTGCACAAATTGGTCTTTCCGTTTCAATGTTCTAATCAGGATATCTTTGCATGACTTCGTGAGAAATCCATCTCCACAGTCTCCAGTCTTTATTCAATATTTTCTCGAATTTCAAGGTTGTAGAGTCGTTCATCAGAAAACAGTGGATATTTTCTTCGGTCTTTTAACTATACCCGAGTACCACAATAAACGGTTTAGTTCTTGCCTTATCAGATTTGCTTGTGTAATTCATGATAGCATTTTCTTTTTGCTGTTCATTACCTTTCTATTATGGCATCCAAATACCTGCATTCAATAAAGTTTTGAATCTATTAGCTGTTCCATTGATTTTTTGTATGTTATTTCAGAGATAAACTATCAAAGGAATGTTGACTGAATTGGAAAAAAAGCCCTGTCTTCTTTCTTTTTTTTGCTAGGTCTCCTCCTAAACTTAAGTTTATGTAAATGTTTAAAACAAGTTTGGTTGCATCACGTATTTCTTCCACCCTTTGAAATTTCTAGACGATAATAATTTGCTTACAATAAATCAACACGGATTTCGGAAGAAAAGATCATGTGAAACGCAGCTGGCCCTATTTACACACGACGTAATGAAAGTTATTGATGCAGGTTCACAAGTAGATACATTTTTTTAGATTTTCAGAAAGCCTTTGACTCTGTGCCACACAACCGCCTTTTAGCGAAGCTACGAGCGTACGGTATATCGGATCAGCTTTGTGAATAGATAAAGGATTTTCCAACTGGTCGGTCGCATTATGTCGTCGTTGAAGGAGAAAGTTCTTCTAGTCTAGATGTTACATCGGGGGTACCTCAAGGAAGTGTAATAGGACCACTTCTTTTTTTAATTTTTATAAACGATCTCGAGACAAAGTGAAAAGCCTTTTTAGATTGTTTGCTGATGATGCGGTTATTTATAGGGAAGTAAGGAATTTGGCCGATTGCTTAGAAATTCAGCGTGATCTGGATATTATTTTGGCATGGTGCGCTGAGTGGCATCTTACGCTAAATTGTAAAAAGTGCAAGACAATGAGCATAACTAACAAAAAGAATCCAATTGTTCAGAAATACGAGTTAAACAATTCAGTTATTGATATGGTCGATTCTATGAAATATTTGGGAGTAACAGTACAAAGGAACATGAAATGGGACTTACACATTAATTCTAGGCTGCGATTCATAGGTCGAATATTGAAAAATTGTAATGAACAAACAAAGGAGATAGCATACAAATCTCTTGTGCGTCCATATTTGGACTATTGTTGTGCCATTTGGGATCCGTTTCGTAAGGGGTTGATCGAAAGTATAGAGAAAGTACAGAGAAGAGCCGCTCGATTCGTGACCGCTTGCTACAGTCATTATGAAAGCGTCGCAGAACTGATTAGTAGACTAGGCTGGGAGTCTCTGGTAGATAGACGACGCACGATTCGTTTAAACTTATTGGTAAACATGCGTACTCCCACTTTCACTCACGAGTGTAGTGAAATACTTCGTCCACCAACCTATTTGAGCCGGAATGACAGGATAGATAAGATTAGAGAAATAAGGTGCCGCAATGATTCTTATAAGAATTCTTTTTTCCCTCGTACCATTAGGGATTGGAATTCACAACAAAGAGATTAGCTTTGGTGCTGAGCACCCTCTGCCACCCACAATTTTGTGAATTGCAGAGTATATATGTAGATGTAGATGTAGATGCCTCTCATTCGGAAAGTTTATGTTTATTGGTGATCCACAGGCATACCCCAATATTGTTCACTTAGGTTCACTGCAAGCAATATTTGAAGTGGAGTTGCATGAGATGTGTACGAACGGATTGCTTCATTTGTATTTATACAAACTATGATATAAAATCCCTAATTGATTGCAATGCCAGATACACGGTCACAGTGCATAAACGGCCAATAGTGGTAACCATTTTGACTGCGAGAAGGACCAGGACAGAAAATACTATTATTATTATTAATTGTGATGGGGTACACGCTCTGGTGGCAATTCTTTTTATGGAAGAAATAAGCAACTGATTGGGATACAATATATGATAACTGATAACATAAACAATGTGCAAATCCAGTCATGAAATGCAGCCCTTAGTTTTTGTGTGAGGTACACGTGCACACTGACAAAAATTCCAAAATTACTATTTTAGCCCCTGTACCAAACGATAATATGTACGTACCAATTTATGGCTCACTCTGTCATATTCCTTGGAGAGATTCACTTCTACACTATCATTTGGTCCCACTTTTCCATTTCATCCAAAATATCTTGCATGTGGCTCGCTAAGATTCACAGTCATAAATACCCTCTTCTTAAACATATTTTTATGATTAAGAATTTACTTTTTTTTCTAGCAGACTATTGTGATATGGTTGCATATCAATGTTTCTATCAACTTACCTATCAATTTGGTTAAAGTAAACGGCCTGTAAATTAGCATGTCTTTTTCCCCCTAATATCGGTCTAACCACTGCAACAGTTCTGCTAATGAATAAGTTTGTAATGACTATTATTTATGATAGTCTGGCAATGAGAAAACTTATTAATGCGATATAATTCACGACGAAATTTTTATATTGTCCAAGGTTATTCCCTGTAGGGCAGTGTTTCCCAAACTTTTTTTGGGTCATGTCCCACTATTAATATTTTTTTTTTGCCCCCCATATCTAATTTTTAATTAAAAAAATATTTTGCTAACATCAAACGAAATTATACCTAATAATTATTTACAGCACTGTTTTAAGAATTTTTTTTTTTTTTTTTTGCTATATTTTGCATCTATATCTAGCATTGCATTTAAATAAACCGAAGAGAAAGCAGTAAAGTCGTATCAAGTCAATTTCTAAATTGCCCCCCTAAAAAAACCATATTGCCCCCCTGTGGGGCGTGGGCCCCACGTTGGGAAACACTGCTGTAGGGCCTATATCCGAGTACCTATAAGCAAATAGAGATGCGTCTATTTAATAAAAAAGAGAATAAAAATGTTCGCAAGGCTACGCTCATCCTTTAAATTGGATTTTTAATTCAAGTTCATCAACGGAAGGAAAAATTTTGTTACCAAATTGAAATGTGTGACCTACGTATCGAGAGAGTTGTTCAACAAACACATTTGAGCCTTGTTTGTTACGGGCTGCACGAATGAGGTTAGCTGTTGGGTGCTGCTGTACCGCCAGCACAACAGACTGCGGCTATATTTAAACGGCGGTCTCAGATACTAATCCCAGCAG
>JARYHS010013630.1:360884280-361031289 GCA_031002005.1 Vandiemenella viatica | reverse complement strand
ACCGAACTATTGTGCTCCAGCCTGTGTTGGTTACTCATTTCTAACGTTCTATCTATGGATCAAAGCCAAACTCCTTTACCTTAGAGATTTTTCCTCAACGTCCTCGAGTGGAAACTATAAACTAATATGTTTTTGTAAAGCGAATGTGCTAGGAAATCACAGTCATCATTAATTATAAAAATCTTTTCTGTTATTAGTTTGACGAATGTCTTGCCTGATAAGACCTTCAAGATTAGTCAGATCTTACAGTAACTTCCTATCACCTTCAAACCGTTTAGATCATTCATTTAATCACAGGGTCAACAGGTGAGAAATGTCGAGTCTGGGCTCTGTACGTGGAGCTTGTATTTATATTGCAGAAGTACGGTCATGGCTTATATAAGTCTAGTGTGGAACATCGAAGAAAACTGTGGCGTACTAATCACACAGATAATGAAATAGTAATAACTATAAGTGAGCTTCCTTACCCTAACTTGTTGCGGTGGTGGCGTCAGCTGACGCGGACCCGCCTTGGGCGACGAGGTGGCGTAGTCGCGTGACCGTTTGGCTCGGTCGAAGATGCGCGGGTACGTCCGGAAGTCGAAGTCGAAGAGCCGCTTGTGGCCGCCGGCGGACGAAGCCGTGGACACGGTGGAGGCGCGGTCACGCAACGGCCGCCGCACGCTGCTCGTTGGCTTCTTCTTCTTCTCCTTGGTCCCCTTATTGCCTTCGTCGTTCTCTTTAGCTGCCGAACCGGGCATGGAGAAACGTGGACGCTGCGGCAGGTGGAAGCGCGGTCGGTCGGGCATAGAGAACTTTGGTCTCTCGGGCAGGCTGAACTTGGGTCGGTCTGGGAGGTTGAACTTTGGACGGTCAGGAAGGTTGAACTTGGGCCTTTCTGGCAGGTGGAACCGAGCACGCTCTGGCATTGAAAAACGCGGTCGCTCTGGCATGGAGAACTTGGGTCGCGACATACTGCGCAGCTTGGTACGCAGTCTGCCGGCCTGTGAGCGAATGCGCTGCTGGAATCCGAGTTGGGTTCCTTCTGCCTCTGCGGTGGCTATTCTCTTTCGAGCCCCGCGCTGTAACGGCAAGTCCTCCAGTCCCGACGAGTCCAGCTGGCTGGTGTTGATGTCGCAGTCTGTCCGCGACTCTGTTGTGGTGGTCGGGGTGGGCGTGGCCAGGAATCGCCTTCCCTCCTCCTCGTCGGTGGTGGCCACAGTAATGGACACCCCTCCGCCACCGCCGCCGCCGCCCTCCGCACCGTGAGGGGAGTCGCCGAGCTGGGGACCTTCCATGGCGACGTCTTCGTCGCCTCCGTCGTCTGGAACGACGAGCGAGTCGTCGAGAGGAGCACGCAGGAAGCGGCGTTCGCGGCTGTCTGCGCTGCCCTCTCGGGACCTCTTCTCCTTGACGAGCTCGCCGTTGTCCGCGACGGCGTCCGCCATGTTGACGTCGGTCATCTCGGCTGCGACGACCGACTTGGCGGCCACCGTCAGCTTGACCACATCCTCCGGTGGTGAGATGGGCTCGTACAGGTGCTCACTGCAACATATCGCATACCAGTCAGAAATAATTGCGGTCTCCTGTGTCTGGTTTCACTTATTTTGCTTCTGACGCACATAAATGAATTATTAACAAAAAAAAAAAAGAAAAGATCCAAATAAATATATTAACCGGCAGAAAACCCGAGAGATATTTATTTAAAAAAAAAACTGGTAGTTGATGGTTGCCTTGAGAAAATTTGTTAGTCCGCCGTTCCATGTTTTTACAGAGAGACTCATAGGTAAATCTAATCGAAAGCCCATTAAACAATTCTTGAAATATTTATTTGCAGGGAGTCCTCTACAACGTATCTACTCATATATGAAGGACATGACACTTTTGAAATCGTTGATTGAGAAGACGTCTAAGAACTATAAGTAATAATTAAAAGTCTCAGAGAGCTAAATATGCTGCCTTCTTTCACAACATTGTTTTTATATTTGTCTAAGAAACACGTTTATTTATGCTCATATTTAAATTTTACAGAAAAAACTCAGCAGGATACGACAACAAAGGTATCGTACCAACATTTGTATAGCAATTACGTGTTAACTAGGTGGATTCTGTTCTAAACTAAAGACATCTGCTTAAAATTCCCTTGGGACGAAACTTGCGGTTAGCCAATTAAGGACGTCTAATAAGCATTTCTTTGTGAGCGGAAAGAGAATGTGGTCATAAGTTCGTAAATTAATAACTTTTTCATTCTCTAGTGGTAGCGTATTTATTGTATAGTTGATTAATAATATTAATATTTAATTAAATTGCGGTGGAGTGCACGCTCCGTTGGCAATTCCCCCCCTTCCTGCATCCACCTACATTTACCCTCTGAAAATTTTAGCTTTAAATTCTTTCAATGTTTTTGGTAAATTATTCATCGCTCCTCTTGGAGATTTATGGTCTTCTAGTTTTCAGTTTTCTTCTGGTACAGTTCATAGCGGTTTTTTTAGAATGTTGTAAAGAAAGAGTCTAATTCTTTAGAAAAATGAAATGATATTAGCTACAATGCAATCTGAACATGCGTATTGTACGACGTAACAACTTGGGCCATGTATGGAAGATAATTTTTGTTCGTAATCATCATTAAAGCATTATAGAATCATGAAATATGAAGATTCCTTTTTCGTTTGCAGTTTCATTACCCGCGCACATTAATATTGTGTCAAAAAGAAAAGCTATAAATTATATGAATTGCAAATATGTTCCTATAAAATCTTGTCGGGTGTCCATCCGGATGGTGTTGTATAAACAAGACGTTTCGGCACTAGTTCTGCTGTCTTCATCAGGTGTCAGACCTCTTCTAGCTGTCGCAAGCTGACTGTCACAGCTAGAAGAGACTTAACACCTGATGAAGACAGCAGAGCTAGCTGTCGAAACGTCTTGTTTATACAACAACATCCAGCTGGACACCCGAGAGGACTTCATTGCATCAGCACGCCGGGAAAATTTCCACTCACACAATATGTTCCTAAATTATTCTGATTTTTTCGTGTTCACAAATATAAGGCAGGAAATGCGAAACATGTTAATATTACGAAATCAATGTCCAAAGTTTGTGTACCAAATATTACAATTTCAGGCAGGGTTTAGCAAATTTTAGTCTCAAGTCATAAAATTACGATTCCCTTAATGTTTATTTACTGAATGAAACAATCATATTTTTTTTGTCAAGTCATTACGTATCATCAAAGTCGAGGATACTAGAACCAGCAGAAGTTTTGAGACAAAGAATTGGAAGGAATTCGGCAGTGGAAGTTTGAAGTAAAAATTCCATCTTTCGCATGGAGTGATTTCCGAAACCTCGGTAAACCGATATCTGGAGGGGCCGAATGCCAGGCCTGATCATTATCGCACCAACCAGAAAACTGAAAAGTTTTTGATGTATGAATGAGCTAACAATTACTCCATGTATGTAAGATTTCACCATACTCTAATATACCGTACATAATGACATATCTAAAACAAATTGAAGCGGACTACATGCACCTGCGAAAACTTACGTTTTGTATTTATGTTCGTAGGGTATATGAAATCCAATTCCTCTTTTTGAGATGGTTTAACCATTTATGAATTCATTATGAATAATCTTGATATTATTTATGGCGTAAATTGTGCTACAATATTTTCGAGACAACAAATAACTGCTAAAATAATCGATAAAATATCGACTCTGTAAAACACAGCATGCTTTTCTTGAATAAGAGGAGAGTCACGTACACTGACTAAATTTTAGGAAAAGTTGTGAGTATTATTTATATTTGAACGTAAAATGTCAGTAACCTCTAAATCATATAAATGCTCCAGTGAAATTTACGTTGTTACAGCTAAATAATTTTATTATTTAATACTTTCACTGCACAGTAATAGATTTGTTCTATTAATTCATTAATCTGTAATTAAATTTTTCAGAAGCAACGCTGGATATAAGAAGTTCCTTACAGTGTCTGAGAAAGCCTTTGTTTACCGCATAGTGTTCAGCTTTAAAGATCGTTTAGTCTTGGGTAAATAAAGAATGCCTTGGCTTTGCTATAGGCAAAGCTATGCTGCTGCGGCTACGTTCTTGAACATAATATATACCATTTCTTTCATTCGTATTTGTGTCTAATAATATAAAAAACAGAGATCAAATGAATTTTGCTACTACGAATACCATAATGGTATCAACACTTTCGAATCTAATCGAATCGAACACTACCATGTTACGTTCACATTAATCTTGAATTATTTACAAGCGGAGAATCGAAACCATTAACTTTTGCGTCCACGGCGGAAGTAAGTTTTGTGTCCATACAAAACATTTTTCTTACTCAAAAGGCTTTGATCTATTGCTTTCGTGATTTTTAAACTATCGATAACATTGTTCTCAAAGGAAGAGCTGATATTCAATTTGCCTTGTTACGAGAGCTGGTGAAGGCCTGAATTTTTTTTTTTTTTTTTTTTTGCTACGTGTTCCTGTAACAAAAGTATTTTCGCAGCAGTAGTGAATATAAGCTTAAAATCTGCTGAAGTGAGGCATGGAAAAATATGAGGCGCTATTTAACGACCTTGGAATGGTTTTATATTCCCAACGACAGCGCGATATTTGATTAAGAGAATACCTTTATTCTTAATAGATACACTAAAGATAAATTGACAAACTGCATCTTCTTGATTGATACACGCTTTCTTTAGTTCAGAAATATGTATTATAAACAGAGAATACATTAAGTAATGAAAATTTGACCGTTGTAACACTAAAGAAAATTAAAAACATTTTCCCAAAAATATGAGAAGACATTATTGAATCGAGATGATTCAAGAATTCTTGTACAATTATAAATAAGTGGTTGCTATAGCTGATTAAAAACTGTAATGAATCTGATAAGATACTAAAAATGTAGAAGAAGGCGAGGCTCATAGCTGTACTAAAAACAGGAAATGTTTGAAAAAATCCAAGAAACAATAGACCAATATTTTCATTGTTCCACTTTTACACGGTTCCAGAGAGATCTATCTTCCACTGACTTTTTGAGATGGTATAGAAACTTTTTACACTGCAGGAAGCATATTTCAGGAGAAAGAAAATCTGTATTTTGTAAATGTTAGAACTGATTCAGCAGGTAGAAGAAGATTATTAAAAACAACAGCTCTTAGTAGCTTATGGCATTGCTAATCATCACCTTCTACTGCCGAAGGTCTATATAATCACGAAGAACTACCAAGAAAGAGGAACACAGAAATCGTCCTAACTTTTCTACGAAATCCTTGTCACGGTTTTTGCTTCAGTGGTTGCTTAACCTAACGACTAATGTTAACTTGCTAAGTATATAACTGGTATTGTAGACCACATAAAAACGAAGAGGATCAGAAAAAATGTAGCGCTTGCACTATTTGTAGTGGCACAATATTTGTTTTTTTTTTTTATCGCGTAAGACAGTCTCCTACTACTCAAGAGACTTGATCTACGTGTTGGAAAATTTATGTAATATTTCAAAGTTGGTATCTCTCTACAAAAACCACGTTTTGCCCTTCAAATTTACGCAGAAAATCTGTTAGATGTATACACGGGACGCAGACATTGATCACACGAGTCTTCATTTATAACAGAAACTGCTGTAGTGACCGGGGAAGGTGGCCACGGCCTGACCTTTGCTGGTGGAAGCAGCCGGAGCAGGTGAAGTAGACGCAGGTGAGTCCGCCGTGCCGGAGCGCGGCCAGCATAGGCCGGTGCGAGGCGCACCGCGTGCGGCCCGCGGGCCGCATCGCCAAAACACTGTGCGCCCGTCGGGAGTGCAGCCTACACTGACGGCGCGACAAGGTGTCTGGTTCCGTCATTTGCATTGGCGGCGCCCTTCAACGACACACTGCGGTTTCACCGCGGCTGTTTGTTCATGGTCGCCAGCTTAGCATCACGGTTATGTAGGTCAGCTGAGCAACTGTAGCTGATATGCACCGATTACGGTCGAAACTTGATAGTAAAACAGAGATGAGATCGCAGTTTGGTTATAGTGGCCTTCCTCCAATGAATTTTGATTTTCACAATCGTTTTATTGAGTTTTTTTTATATTTTCTAAAATATACATACATCTACAGATTATATAAGTACTCTGCTTTTTTTTTGAAAAAAAAAGCTATTACGGACCCCATCAGAATTTGAATGTCCCAGGAGAAAACGAAACACTTATGTAGGACATTGTTTTCCTTCTTTAACCAGTAAATTCCTCGAAGCAAGATTTCAGTGTAGTATGAAATAAAAATTAGAGTTAAATAACTCCTTCTGTTTGTTCAGCTTAACCGACCGAATGTGAACGGATATATATTTACCATGATTTCCACAAATTACTACAAACGAGGGCTTTACTTCTCATTCCTTGCCTAAAATACTCCCTCGGCTCTAATGGCCCCGTCATAGACGATCCGTTAAGTCTTAGTTATTTCTTAACGATCCATCGTAAAACATGTAACGTTTATCCTCATTTTTTATGTTTCAATACCGATTATGCAAAAACAGAACCATGATAATTTAATCATATCACAGCCTCCTAAATCCGCCGCCTTTGTACCATCTGGCGAAATATGACAGAAAAATGTATTTTAATGACGCAAAAAGAGACATTTTTTGGGGGGTAAATATATCCTCCTCCCACCTTCCCAAAATAAGAGACACGAAACCTGTCGAGTGTGGTACCCTTAAACAGTATTCACAAATAATTTGCGTATTTCGGCTGATATGAGTTGCTAAACTCATTAAAAATTTGTCGCCTCCTTTAATTTTCCAATATTACGATGAAGGCACTTAATAAGGACTTTATCTTGTGCAAAACAATTGACAAATCTTTTTTTTCCTAGTTTGTCGCCTTATTCTATTAGCAAAGAACTTAATTTTGTAACTCATAAAATACAGTTTGAGTCTATACACTTGGGTTTATTTACTTACTTGAGTTTTGTGCTAGCTTAATGGTTAGTGTTCCCTCCTAGAAAATTCTGAAATTAAGTTCCAGCGCGAGCATTAAAGAAAAGCTTCACCTCAAACAAAGCTTTGCATTGTTTACTAGACGGTACAAATTGTCTAGGTCCAGCCACAACATAGACGAAATGCATATCTTGAAAATAAGTCACAAGGACCCCACACGCCACACGAATTTGTTTTATACATTTAAATAAAGCATATAATGAGAACACATACAGGAGAACAAAACTGACAAAATCTATGAAACCCTAAGGTATTCGTGCTAGACGCAAGATTGAAAATTTAATTATTCTACCTTAAGCATCAAACATTTGTGATAATTACCGCTTATGGTAACGTTAAACAAGAGTTCAAAACTTTATATCTTCCGTTAATATGCTTTATGTGCATTCTTTCACACTTCATTTTGGAACAATACTCCCTCCTTAGCTTCATCATTGAGAATATTTCTCTTATTACCTCTCCGCTATTTAACCAATTTTACTCTTTTGAATTTCCTGCTCGTTACCATTTCCTCATTAGCGATTCATTGATAGAGTGATATGTTTTCATCCATCGCACACATACATGATATGATTTCAGAATAAAATTGAATGTTTAAATTGCTGTTATTAAGTCCGGTTCACACTGGTGGATTTATCATATGGAAAATTCACTTCCTAAAAAAATCAGTTTACGTACTTCAATTTTCCCATGATAGCTGCTTTTACAACTAATCCAAAGCACCGAGACAAAGTATACTATGAATCGCAGGTTTTTCCTTATGCAATATGATAGAAAGCATAGTTTTTTTAATTTATTCATCTTATTATATTCTAAACAACCTTACTTGATACGTATGTGAAATATTTATTCAATGCTATCTTTCTTTCTTTTTTAAAATTTAATTTTGTACCGGATAAGCGCTAGTAAAGAGTTAATATTAATTCTTAAAGACGTCGTAGTTTTAAATATTATTCCCGACAGTGATAATAGACTGCCTCGAAGCATGTAGTTAAGAAATACATCAAATATTGTGAGCCTTCAGAACCTAAAATCCCATCGCAACGAAAGTGCTTTGTAGCATTTTCGCAGTACAAGAATGCAAAGGAATAGTTGCCAAGTTTTATTAATTCTATGATAGTATACACCTGAGAACACGTAGAATATTACGTAGAAGAGTTGATGTTTCAGTTGAAAGTACTGAAATATTTTCAACAAAAATTAGCCGTTTATCAATGATTCAATTCCGCAGCCACACTCGATAGCTCTCGAAAGATTCCAGAGAACTGGTCATCCACAGTAATCCACATTTTATCCATATTTCATGAGACTTTGGAGCAAGCGATGCCTAGCGATAAATGTAGGTTAGGAGATATAAATATGCATCACTCTATTGTCCTTAGTCTGAGCGAAACCTAAGACTCATACATCGAAAGCTAAGTGCATGAACGTAGTCCAAGTTCCTTCGGTGATAGTAATTGATGGCAATAGTGTATTGATGTTTGCTTTAACTAGACACACATCATGATTCAACCTCTTCAATACTGATATGATGTTCTCATGATACTATTTCACGTTGATTAGCAAAATCGAAGCGAGCCTAAACGCTCGCAGCAAATCGTGGGTGTTCCATTATTTTGTATATAAATTTAACTCGTTGTAAGAAAAAATAGATCACAGATTCCTAGTAGCTTATGTCAGAGTCAGTTTTATTGTCTCCCTATAATTATGTGAATAAGATTATTTTTATGTAGGAATGATCCGATATTCACAGATTTAAAAGTACATCCATATAGTTACATTTAAAATCTGGCAATTATGTTATGTAATGAGAGTGGTTTTATGGAGCCGACTTCAAGAAAATATTTGTGTATAACATGCGTTTTATTCATGGTACTTTTCTCAGCCACTTGCTCCATTCGCTCAAGTCGTTAAAGCACATGGGGTTAGCTGGTTTGAGACCCGGTAGTGGAAAATTTTTTCAACAGGATAAGAAATGTTACTTTGCGCAATTCATAATCTCCATATTGTACACCAAATCTCAACCCTCTCCGCGATTGTAGTGAAGGTACAGGACACTTCACTGTGATTCGTTCGTTGGATGAGGATGTAAAACATGGTGATCCGCAAGTGTCTACCCCCGGCTTTCATCCTCTCCTTACTTGCATCTTTATAATCACACTACATACACATCACTCATGACAGTCATTAGCACGCAGACAACAACTTTTAAACTCACGAAGTAAACTGGCCACACTATCTCTGCACGGTTACGCCTTCATCGTGAGAATCCAACCAAACTTCGGGTTGTAGACCACCGGTACATGATATTCCTGCTACTTCAATGTATGTCGGAGTACGATGAAAGAAAGATTATAGCTTCGGAAAATCTTCTGGTTACTATATTCAGCATTTTCAGAAAGCCACCCTTAGAATGGAATTTCATTTGACGAACAGAAAATAATTATAGTCATCATATTTGTATGAAGACTGTCAGATCAAAGCTCTATTATTGTAAAGGTGCTTCACATCATTTTTTTTTTCTTCTGGCATTACGCGTCGTCTACGTCGAGATCATTAGATGGGGTAAAAGGATAGGGGGCAAGGAATGGATAGGAGTCTGGCCATGGCATTTTGAAGGAACCATCCCAGCACTCGCCTGTAGTGATTTTGAGTAACAATGGAAAATCCAAATCTGGATGTCCAGACGGGGATTCGAACCCGCGTCCTTCCGAAAGCCAGGCCATAGCATTACCGGTCACCCGCCACGCTCCCTCATAAGACTACTATTAGAAAAGTAAAGAACGTGTTGCCATATAAATATACTTATTGGTAAATATAAACAATATATAAATTTTTCCAAATCACCTTGGAGACTCAGGCAGTTTTCAATAATCCAGTCTAGCATAAGAGTATATTCTGCTCATGTCTTTAATCTCCAGACGATTAAACAACTGTGTAGGTCCTTATTAACTTCACCATAAAACGCTGTTTCAGTTTAAGAAAGAGGTGCACCACATATTTGTGCATGGCGGAAGGGTACCGGGGATTTCTTAAATAACACAGATCTGCGGGAATGGGTGCTACAGCGGCGTTGGGGTGTTACAAACCAGCAATCAACACTTTCCTGACCAAATAGTTACAGAAAATAAAATAGTTTACTTGTTGAGTGTATGCTCAGTTTGTGTAGTGTTTTCAACAAGTATCTTTATAAGGCAACACATTCATTAGTGTCAGATTCATCTCGTTTCCATCTCGGACAAAATAAATTTCAAGATGTAATTATTCAGTTGTGTTATATACGTGGTGTGTCTAAAAAGTTCGGTGAATGCTGTCGGACAAAAAAAAAGAAGATACAAACAAAAAAATTTTATTGCCCTTCAAAATAGTCACCACCCACTACAACACACTTTTGACAACGTTCGTACAGCTTCTGGAAACTATCAGCAAATGCCTCTTGCAGAACGGCTGTCACACGATCTTTGATGGCATTCACGTCCGCAAAACGTTCACCTTTCATGGCCGCCTTCAAGTGGGAAAATAGGAAGAAGTTCGCAGGAGCCAGACCAGGGGAGTACGGAGAGTGTTCAAGAACAGTTACCATCTTCTGCGCCAGGAATTGGCGCACACGGATCGCGCAGTATGCAGGGGCATTGTCAGGGAGCAGCAGCCATTTTCCAATCCTGTGCAACTCTGGCCAAACCTCTGCACCAACATTCCATGTGTCTCCGTTGCAGTCTTTCCCAATTTGTAGCAGAACTTGATGTTTGCACGTTGCTCCATTGCGCTGCGACACTTCTTCTCACACTAACTACAGTCAACTGGTCGCAGTCTGTTTACACTGCCAGTCACATGCAGTGCATGCTGTGTATCGATTCTCCTCAAGTCTCTGAAGAACCATGCGCATGCACGCACACATGCGACAAGTTGCCATTCAGATATGAGCCGGCCTCGGTAGCGTAGGGGCTAGAGTGCTAGCTCCGCGTGCCGAAGGCCGCCGGTTCGAGTCTGGCCGAGGGCATGGCTGTTTAGTGTTGTGTCTGTGAATGTCTTGTCCGTGTTGTAGTGTCCTTGTGTCAATACTTGATAGCAACAAATCACATTGAGCTGGCTGTATGGCCCAGTAGCCGAATGCCATTAAAAAAAAATAAAAAATTCAGATATGACTCCATTCACCGAACTTTTTAGACACACCACGTAGATTTCATTATAGTGATAGTTGGTTTTATAATTAACGTTTTATGTTAAGTAATTGCCACTTTTACATACATAAATCATACAGCTGATTACTCGTATTGCAGAATAATGTTCAGTGGCCATTTCGGTAGGTATTTCTTCGTATAAAACAAGTTTCATCCGTATTATTGTTGTTCCCGTATTTTACATTTTGCACATCGGAAGCTGGACTGAACTGTATTTCTAAGAGCATATTGTGAGGGCTCTCGTATGGGGGCGTCAATCAATTACGTGAGCTCAAAATAGAGAAAGGGGGGGGGTCCGTGAAAATATCGCCAGATCGCATTTAAAGGGAGAGGGCGGGGGTAATAAAAATATCACTTCAACTTTTTAATTCAGAGAATATACATAACAGATAAGATTTTGTATTACAATATCAATCTAGGACATAAACAATATTAAATATTGCATATGCCCAGGATTCTCCGATTTGAAGCAATTTAAACGTAGTATCATTTGTCTCCTCTTATTTCTCAGAAAAAAAACTGTAATAAACAGAAGACGCTAGTATTAACACGTAGGTATTTAGTTGCATGAAGCAAAATACGTATCAAATAAATCTCCTTATTTAAAAATTATGTATAAAATCTTACGTGAGGGGGAGGAGTGGTCCGTAATTTAGAAAAAAGCATCTTACGTATTTAAATCTGGGATCACTTTTTTGACTAGGGTGATATACAACAATGTTTAAAGTATTTTTAGAGTTAAAAATGTTGTGTCTTTGTTGAAAACGCATAATAAGAGACATGCAACAAATTTGGATGAAGAAGTTTTGCATGTTTCTTCTTTCAGGTGCCCTTCCTTTTCTCTCAGTAGAGCCGTATGGAGGTGTTATGTAATACCAGTTTGCTGACTCAACAGTATGTCCAGACTAACAACAATAACACAGGTACCGAGTATGTTTCAGCTGCCATTAGGCAGGATTGGCGGATGACGCCTTACTTCGTCTTGCGGTGGAAACGGACGCAAATGGAGGTGAAATCGGGCCGCTGGCGCAGAGTGCGTGAAAGTATTGCGTGGGTTCGGACCGCACGAGCTGCACCCACGTGAGGCAGTCGCTCATCAACATAGAAACGGCCCCTCGGCTTTCTGGATGTCCTCAGCAGAATTCAGAAAGTGCAAGTTGTATCCTTCTACGCTACGTGTCTCAGGCGGGGTGAGCATAACATTTAAGTTTAAATACGTAGATATTGTGGGTTAGTTATTTATTAAGAAACTTCAACACTGCAGTAATTTTTACCGCGGAACTAACTAGTAGGAAGACATTTGCTAGAATAAATTAGAACAAAAACTTAAGGAAGGAAATCTAGACATGAACGTAACCATAAAATCTTGTACGCTCCCATGACTCTCTTCACCCTCCTCCTGTCTTCCAATGAATCCTATTCCAGCTCTTTTATCATATCTGTTACTGATTGATTTCTGCGATAATTTTCAGTGACAAATCTAGTAGCCCTTCTTTGTAACCCCCACCAACTCTTGTATTTAATACCCAAAATGTGAATACCATACAACACCACCATTTTCAAGCAACGGTCTTACTAAATTCATGCGCGTCTCAGGTGGTGGGATATATGCAAGATATTTCAGATTAAATGGACAAGGGAGGCCAAATTGATAGTGTATCACTAGATCTTTCAAAGGCGTTTGACAGAGTAAGCCACACAATGGTAGTAAATAAGGTAAAAATTATTGGAGTGGATGAGAAAGTGATTTGCTGAGTAGAAGAATTTTTAAAAGGTAGAAAACAGAAAATTAGGGTAGGAAATGCGGTATCAAAGGAAGTGGAAGTAAAAATGGGAGTGCCGCAGGGTAGCGTATTGGGACCATTGCCATTCAATATTCTAATGAATAACTGTGTTGATTGTTTACTATCTGAAATTAGATTGTTTGCAGAAGACATAATGCTGTATAAAATGGTCAAAACGATAGAGGACTGTACACAGTTGCAGGGAGATCTGTACAGGATATCTAGTATTGTTGGTAAACATGGGATGAAGATAAATGCAAAGAAGAGTCAGCTAATTAGATACAAAAATAAAAAACAAAAGGTTAATTATGAATATAAGGTGGGGAAAGAATTGCTTGCTGAAGACTTGAAATGTAAATATCTTGGCATTACATTTGGCAACAAGCTTAACTGGGAAGGTCACATTGGACAGGTGGTAGGAAAAGGTTTCAAAATCCTGTACTTGTTGGAGAGAGTGATGAGGTGATGCACGAGAGAAGTAAAGAAATTGGGTTACAAAACTTTGGTCAGACATTGCTCGAATCTGGTAGTGTAGTATGGGACCCACATTTTGAGTATCAAATACAGGAGTTGGAGAAGGTGCAAAGAAGGGCTGCTAGATTTGTTTCTGGAAATTATCGCACAATGCAATCAGTGACAGATATAATAAAGGAGCTGGAATGGGATTCATTCCAAGACAGGAGGAGGATGAGGAGGGTCATGGGAGTGTACAGGGCGTATACTGGCGATGGGGCATAGAAAGATATTGCAGTAGGTATGAAAAGTAGTTCATGGAAGGGAAAAGATGACCATGTCCACAAGCTGGCACTCGATTTCAGGCACAAGGGTGTGGAAGATTTTCTTTTTTAGGTAAGGGTGTCAGGGATTGGAATGAGATACCAAGGGGAATGATGAATAATTTACCGATAACGTTAAAAGAACTTAAAGTTAAAATTTGTAGTGGGCAAATGTAGGTGGGTGCAGGATAGGGGGAAGTTGGATGTGTAGGGAAATTGCCACCGGAGCGTGTGCTCCATAGCAATTAATTTTTTTTTTTTTTTAAATTATTACCTAATTCCTTCACTTGTCTTTTACATCCCCTCACCACTCTCTCCAACAAACGTGGAATTTTGAAACCCTCTCCTACTACCTGTCCAATGTGAAGGCTTTTTGTGTTACTTTGTCACCAAAATGTGTGCTGTTGATTCAGTCAGTGGGAACTATCCCGCCTACGCCTGTATGACCATAGAAAATTTACTTAGAACAGCAATTAGAATTTCTCAAGTCAAGAAAAACAATTCACAAAACTGTCAGGTGAAGAAACACCTGCTAGTTAACTAGGTCACAGTACTGCTGTGCTACAATGTCAGGTGTGGTCCACAAACACGAAGTAGTCTCCTTACAGACAGAAGAGAGAGGATGAAGCATGGCACAGTCCATTCCTCATACTCTATCGAAAGATACTAAAGAGGCCACCAAGTTTTACGTCACCATTGGCTAATCGAATCACGAATCACTATCTTCAGTGTCGTATGTCCTGTCTCCATATGCACTGCAGAGGTTTTTTTTTTTTTAAAAAAAAAAAAAAGAAAGCGACGAATTTGGTACACAATCCGGTGGTTAGGAATCGTGTACGACCTTATCCGATGGGGAGACTACCCCAGTGTTATTTCCTATTAAATACAACTTAAGGAAAACTTAGCTATTCGATTAGAAAGTTACAATGGTTACCTGAATGTGACGTAATAATTATTTTATGATGTGTTTGTGGATTCTTTAAACTTGGTCTCCACTCATTTTTGTGTTTTTTAATCATGTTATTTACCTTCTTCATTAACTTCTTTACTGAATTGTGAAAACTATTAATTTATTACTGAATATCCTATTATTATATTCGATGAACTGCTGCCGAATATTTCTAACTCTTTCTATATGGATAGCAAATTACCTCCCTTTAACATATGCTGCCGGAAGTGGCTCATTGTAAAAATTCATTTTTATAAGACACACTACAGAAAAGGTGTAGTCGTATCAAATCCTTTTAATATGGGTTTCACGTGCTTGAAATTCTGACTGGGACTCCATAAGCGGGAAAATAAGAAGCAAATAAGATAAAACTTGAAGAAGTTCAATGAAACGCGCTAAGATATTATCCGTGACACTGTTCATTTGTGTAATATATTTTCCATTGTTTCACCAGTGAACTTGTAGGTGATCGTGCAGACCAGGGAAGTAGTGGTACCTGTCGTTCTTGGAAGAAGGCTTGCACATTCCTCACCACATGTGGTCTGGCATTGTCCTGCTGAAGCTAACTGCAGGAGAGGTAGAGCCTCGGAATCTAAAGCTTCCCTGATGTAGTGGTTGCTGTTCATATTGCCGTCAACACATAGGAGGCGAGATCGCATGTTGTAGCCAGTGGCACCCCAAATCATCACACCTGGCGTTTGTCCGCTATGCTGCTCAACAAATTACGTTCACCACGTCAGCGTCTAACATGTACACCGCCATCACTAAGACAAACTGAAGTGGGACTCGTCCAAAAACACTACATTTTGCCACTCAGCTCGCCAGTGTCGGCATCATGTACAAATTACCGTCTAAGGCATTTGTGGTTTTTAGTCAATGGAAGTGGACGCAATGGCATGGGTGCCACCAGTTCAGTCTTCAGCAGACAGCGTAGAACAATTCACATCTATTGGAGTTGTCTAAAGTGGAACCAACACTGTAGTCGAAGCTGTTCTGTCGGTTACGGCCACTCGGTCAAGACGGCGGTTACCCCTTGCTGTGGTCACATTGTGTGCTCCAGTACCCGCTCGCTGCTTTGTTCTATAATCTTCCGTCTATTTATTTTACACACGCATCACTGTCGTAGTAGCGTGCCCTGTACGAACCGCAGTTTCACGGTACGACAAATCCGTTGCCCAGTTATCAATCACTATGCCAAGTTCGAACTCTCTCACCAGGGACATAGGTACTATGGGGCTAGGCGGTACAGTGCACCGGGGCCCCTACGCTCAGGGGGCCCCCAAACATACCACTGGGGACCCCAAAGCGCACCTCTGGGGGCCCCGAAGCGCAGTTCAGTGGCCCACAAGCCTTCATGGCAAACTTTTTTCTTTTTCTTTTAAGCTGTACAGTCGTTTAAGGGAGCCCCTGAGACACAGGAAGCCCCTCACTAAGGGCCCTCTCACTGCTCAGGGGGACCCTAAGCACAACTCAAGGGCCCCATCCTCAGCTCAGGTGGCCCTTACCAGCAACACAAAGCAAAAAAAGGGTCACCCATCTGGCCTGAAGGCCCAAAATATTTTTTTTGCACCGGGGCCCTTGTTGACCTAGCTACGCCACTGACTCTCACATGCTGCAATTGCGCCCTTCAACGTCGACGAGTCATACAAGCACTTTTCCACGCACGTTTGCACTTCGTCTAACGGCTCTTCACCGACAGAGTGGCGTAGCACTGACCTGTATGGTCACGCAAAAGAGGGCGTTGCTGGGCCTACGTGCACGATATCTCACCTGCAGTTTATGGTTTTACTGTTCTGTATGTACATACTCCGATTTTGAGTGAATCAGATCATTCCTTCTGGGTGTTGCAATTTTAGGAACAGTAATATAGTATTTGCAAAAATACTAATGAGGACAAACTAAATATTAAAAAAAAAAAAAATCCGGATTGCAGTTGAAGATGCCTATATATTAAGCCAGTCGCACCATTTCACAAGTTAAGCATTGTTCCATAGCCAAAAGTATGAGTGATTTTGGCATAGAAGTTTGTAGAAAAAGAACAGAAATTCCAACTGGAGGTTTCATCGGGCGTTTCCTGCATAAAAAGAGGTCGAAAGCTGTTGGCTGCTCTCCAAGGAAATAAGCGATGATTTACCCATTACATGCACACAGTAGACGACTTTCCTAGTTAACCACGACTAAATTAGTATCTACATCACTACCCTAAATCATCAGGAGGAAGACGGAGATAAATAAGAATTCAGTAAAAGGAAGCGCAAATAGTGTTTAGCCCCTTACCGATTGTCAGTTCTCTCCTTTATCAGATGTCGAATAAGTATCAATGCAAATGGATGATTTTAATATTTTTTTTACTCACCTTATCCACGGCGAGCGAAACTATGCAGATAAAATGGCTCCCATAATTCAGTGGAACGTTAATGGCTTTCACACCCACGCAGGAAAAGTACGCCTCTTGGCACGGTCTAATCCATTGTGTTTTTCAAATTCAATTCGACGCGCAGTGCAGTACAGTGTCAGGGTACATCGACCGTAGAAAGGACGATACGAAGGATGATAGAGCGAAAGGTGGAGTGGATGGTTTTGATCAAAGCACTGTCTGTTCCGAGTCTATTCCTCTTATTTCCCAGTTGGATGCAGAATTTACGGCAGAATTTTTCTACAGACGAACTCAACTCGTCTCGCCGCTACAAGGTACTTGTCGATCTTAGTGAGTAACTACCTAAACCATTCCTCATAATTGGATATAAGACAATCACAGTGTGACTCAACATATCATTGTACAAAAAGTCGAGTAATCTATTGGAATGAGGAAATTTACGTGTTTTGAATGAAGGCGAAAACAATTTTTGTATTGGTAGTTCCTCTGCCAGACATTTCCATATACGTTCTACAGCGTTGGTAAAAGATTTAATTAAGTAGTGAACTGTGCCCCCCCAATTCAGATATTGTAGGAACTGTTTTATCATCTGACTGAAAATTCAGCTTATTATGGGAACAGAATTATCACAAAGATCAACTGCGCTATATTAAGTCACCTTACTGTGTTTATAGTCGTAAAAGCACGGTTGAGGAGATGAGTCGTTTCACCACATCTATGATAAAACCATTCCCATGAGCACTCTGACTCCAAAACGAATGCTGTAATATCGTTCGGCAGTTAAGGAATGTAGTCGTTCTCTGGGGTAATTTAAAGGGACACTGTCCTTAGGAAATCTACCTGTGTTTCGAATCATTGCACAAAGTTTCGTCGGTTTATTATAGAAAACATAAACAAGTCATGACAGAATTTATTTTTATTTTTGCTTATGGCTCTACGCCATGTCGACGTCGCGGTCTACAGATGCGGGAAAGGACTGGGGGCCACGAACTGGAAGGGATTCAGCCATGGCCTTTGACAGAACACTGCATTCACCTGGAGTAATTTGGGGAAAACCAAATCTGGACGGCCGGATGGGGATTCGAACCCACGTCCTCGCGAATGCAGGGCCAGAGCGTTACTAATCACTCACCACACTCGGTGGGCAGAATTTCCTTAAGGTCATCTTTCTCACAATTAGCGTAGGTATCATAGTAAATCAGAAGAATATCTGGACCGAATAGTCATGTTACAATGGTGGAAATAATAAACAGAGACCAATCATTACGGAGGTGCGTAAAATTGGGCTAATGATGGTGGAGTTCATTTGTACCATTGTATCAACACTCATCTCCTGACCCAAAGGTGTTTACACGAACCGATTATGTTATAATTACCACTTCTCTGTATTGTAATTGAGACTACACTACCTTGTGCTAATGGTTCTGTAACTGGGCCAAATCTCTTAAGCACTAGTTGCTGAGACAACTGAGTGAAATCAATAAATAATTCAATTAGGATATTATTAATTTCGATTTCCCCTTATTTTTGAAAGTACACCGCCGATTCCGTTCTTTGAATATTCATAGCTCCACCTTCGTTTGGTTGCTTGGGTAAGACAATGGAGAGCGTGATAAATAGCCTTATCATAACATATTGATATTTAGGCCAGTTTCCTTAGCTACCTCACTAAGAAAAGGTTCATGGTTGTTTTTTTATCCGTTAGTGCAACTAAAGTAAAAACTTTATTTTTGGCACATGCATTTCGATTTATTAGATCATCATTGGCGCCAGTTTTTATTTTCATTTTTACCTTTCAGTCGAGAAAAGTTCCATTTCGTGTTTCACAAGCGCTGTAGTGTCTTTTTAAACACAAAACTTTGTTTAATTTTTTGTAAGTAGACTTACACATTATTTACTCCTTGATACGTTTGAGTAACAACTAAACAGGAATTTGTTATTTTTTACGCTGATGTATTCAGAGCTTACATCAGCATAAATTTTCTCCTGCTATATCTTCGTCATGGGAATTATATAGTCTAAAAGAGACCAAATTATGGTCTATAGTTTTAACGTTTAGCCCAACTCTCCAGTTACAAAGTTATCCGAAAGGTATGCCACAGGCTGTTATCACATCAATGTTTGTTTTAGTACCTGCTCCATTTTGAAATGTATAGTGATTAAGAGGTTTAGTCATAATCTCCAAATTTAGTTCAAAAATAGTCTCTTCCCCTGACAATCTTCTCTCATCCGTGAGATTTTGCATTGACATCCACTGCGTCTATCACTCACCTAAATTTGATTGCTTCTTCAAATTCCATCATTTCTTCCAGGTTACTATTTCTTCCAGGTGTCTACTTCTTCCTCTATTTAATGTAAATTCAATCAATTACAAATCTCCCCTAAGGTATAGTTATTTCTATACAACTTCGTTTATGGTACCAAATTCGGAAAAATACCTCTCCAATTTTGATTCAAGACCACAATACTTCTCACGGTTCTGTCTTTAAGGATTGCACAAATGGTCATTACCATCAAATGGTGTAAGGTTTCCCATTTGATACTCCTTAATTGTGGATCAGTTTTGCGTTATGTTTGGCGTTTAGAAGAAATATTTAGGTTTTCCAACACAAAACGAAACGAATTCTAGGGAGCGTCACCAGTTCATTTTGTGACACATCTTCAACATTATCTCGAATGCAAAGAGTTTTGCATCGATGCAGTCATCAGTTCAACTAATACTAGAGTATAGAACTAAGCCTAGAGGTAATAAGAATTTTTGACTGCTCGTGAAGTCACTTTCAGAAGAATGTGACTTAACATTTCCTCGATATCTGAAACAGCACTGGAGTAAATTTATTGCCGTCTCGCCACAGCAAGCAGTGTACAGCAAACGGAGTTCTTAATGATTTATTTATTTGCATTTTAAACGAGCGTCATGTTTAAATACTTCTTTACGTCTATTTTTCTAAACAGAATGATTTATTCCGAAGTTCCGTAATCTTCCCAAAGAACCAGTTATAAGAATTTATCAGCAGAGTGTGCAGTGTTTTGCCGCAGAACGTTACGTAGCGTCAAATTTGCTATAGAAGATAGTATAAGTTCTTAATGAATCGAAGTTCTTCATTTGCAGTGATTTTTTGAAGTTCCACCGATACAATGGACACATCTTTCCAGAAGTTCATCCAGTCCAGGTCATTCCCTTCAATCCTGTGTAAATGTGAATTTATTTTCTAGCATCATAGTCCAAATTAATAAAAATCTAACCGAGTGTGTACTGTCTCTTATAGGTAATTTGTATTAGGATAGGTGAATTCTTGCCTATAGAAGGGTGCTGAACGTTAGTTGGACGAATAAAAAATTAAATGAACGTGTTTTGAAAATAATGGCAGGACGAAAACATTTGCGGAAGTCTTACATTTAGAGGAGACAGGACGATGAGCCACATTTTAAGGCAAGAATGGATGATATGAAGCGTTGTATCAAATCATTCAACATGCTGGTTACAAAAAGTGAACTCTATTTGTTCCCCTCGATCCAGCCATCTAGGTCACGTGCCCTGTTGTATGCAGGTAGCCAGTGTGAAACACGAGAGAATTGTTAGACTTATAGGAGAAAAATATGTGTTACGATGTGAAACTTGTAGATTTTTGTGTTCTGTGTGATAACTATATTTTTGTTTGAGAAGTGTGTAGTTTATGAGGCGAAGATTGTAGACCGTCCCAGCAAACGCCAAGATGATTGTGGAAAAGGGCGTAAAAGTCTCAATCACGAAGGCTGGTACGCCGGGACCAGAACTGAAACCTGGTCCCATTGTACCTTCCCGATACAGTGGGCGGAGTCCTTACGCACTGAGCCACACTGGTGGTTAAGTGAACTCTGTAAATGACGGCCAAGGTAGCTCCGGGTGCCAAAGATCATCAGTTCGAGTCCGGCTGCGGGCATGGGTGTTTAAGTGTTGTGTCTGTGAATGCCATGTCCGTCCTGTGGTGTGTCTAATTAACTGGTAAAAATTCAGTAGGCTGGCTGTATGGCCTAAGATGACGAAAGCCATTAAAAAAATATGGTTTTATGATAGTGAAACTTCTTTAAGCATTTAACTGAAAATTTTCGGAAAATTATTCGATTTAGGGTATTAAAATTGCGTTCTTAATCTTAACTTAATAATAGGAAAATGGGAAATCAATAGTAAACAAGACATCCAACTATAAATTTTAATTTCAATCTATGTATTAGAGTACGGATTACATAATAAATACAATCGCACGAATAAGTGAGAATGTAAATGTTAAACGGTCAACTGATGTGAGCTATGGGCGCCGCCATATTGGCCTTGGCTGCTCTGCCGAGCGCCTTTCACTTTATCCCCACTCCGCGACCGGCTGTAATGCAACATGCGATAGATGGACGAAGAAATAACACTTCCTGTTTTCGGAAGAGAAGATTAGAAAGCACCGGTCAGTTGCCGATTACCTTGCTTCAGTTCAACTGTAGTCGTCACCAGACAGATCTCAACTGACTGGGAGAGGTTTTCAGTGTGTAAATTGCAATCGTAGAACGAACAAGTCTGGTAAATAGCACGTCACCACTGATATCTCACCCTAAAGCAGTTCTGCCTGGTGGGCCTCCGTTTAAGAGAAATCGGGGATTAAAAAAAGTGCTTAAATTGTATGTAAATGAGCTATACTTTTACGAATTTCTAGAGAATCCGCGTTGTGTTTATATTGTAGCCTTACGTAAATTACTAGAATATATGGAAAATAGGCTAGTTAACGTGCTGATTTTGAGAAAATTGATGAGCTAGCGGTTATCTGACTCTGGAATTTGATATAACATTGTGAGGATAGAGCGCGGCATGTGTTGGCCGTGTTGACGCTGCCTCTGCCTCTGAGGCAGGTCTAAAATCGTCCCGAGCCTCAGACTGCCTCGTCTTGGCCCGCCGCCCTGCGTACCGCCCGGGAACCTGACTAATTGCGGACGTCTCCAGGAGTACGGAATGCACGCCAACTGCTTCTCGAGCCTCGTGTCTCGTACCACGGTCTCACTGCAGAGAACATTGGCGACATGCTGCCTCCAAGTGTGTTCTATCTCTCTTTGCAATGCATCTGCCAAATACCTACCCAATTTTTACTATTGCAGAAAAAACTGAGATCCTAATGATTCAACAGAAATATTTATATGATAATCATGGTGATGGTGTGTGGTGTAGTCTTAGCATATGTGTTTTTGTATCCGTCAGGAGATGAGTGTTAAAGTAAGGTAGAGCATAAACGCTTTTAGTTATTTGAGCGAGATAGGTAAAAAGGAGGAAACAGTGAGTTTTTGTTCCTGTATTTTGTGACACTCAGAGCTGAAAGGAAACAGGACGTGTGGGCCTGAATACTCGTGCCAAAAGAGTGTTGTGTCATACAGTCTGCCTATTAGAACGTTTACGTGTGAGACACAATTATGACGGCGTGTCAGAAACAAGCGAATACTTCGAGATGTAGAATAATAACTAAAACCACTTAGATGCTCTCAACAGAGCCTCACGACTGTTTCCCAGCATCGGTAAACTTCCACAACCGTCAATCACCCTTCATCTCATAAGAGAGTGTGTGTTCTTACTTCCGATAATGAAACATTATTAACAAACATAGTTTTTACTGATTAACCATATCCCAGTTACAAAATTTACTTTTAATAGACGAAATAAGTTTTTTTTTTTAATTTGTGCAAGTATATGCTAGCCTTACCATACGTCTAAGATTATTACAAAAATAATCTGCTTGGAAAAAACCATGAGATAAATTAACAATAATCCTATTTAAATCAAAACAAAGACAAAGAAAATAATTGTTTTATTATTGGCTGATTTAGATTTACTCTATATCACAACTTCACAGGCACTTGAAACAAAAGTACGCATAAACTGTAAGTAAAAATGTGTGAAAGACATTAAACTGAAGTTTAATCTAATACGTAATTCAAATAACTATTTTGCTTGGAAAAAAGACAGAAGCGATCCGCAAACATTGTTTTTCGATTACAGATACTGAAATTGATGGGTCTGAAAATAAAACAAAAGAAAAATGATCTAGATGAAGACTGAAGAGCCGGCCTCGGTAGTGTAGGGGCTATTGCTAGCTTCACGTGACGAAGGTTGTTTAAGTGTTGTGTGTGTGCGAATGTCGTGATGTCGTGTCCTTCATACTTAGAAGCGACTAAAACGTACTGGAGAAACTGAAACACTACAAAGTTCAAGATCACAGTGAGCTGCCTGTATGGATTAAGTTGCTGAATTCCATAAAAAAAAGAATGAATACAAAAATGAAGTAAGCAGGAAATGTAAGTAAGCCAATAAAAAATAGATTCGGGAGAAGTTTGAAGATGTATTGTAGAAAAAAGTTGGTTGCGTGTGGAGCAGTTTCGTCCAACAGAAACAGTATATTTATTTTTTGGAAATGGAAACATGGAACAATAGTGCAGAACGTAAACGTTGGACTTGAATATACTGGGATAAGATAAAGATGTTAATATTAATGATAAAGTATATCTGGTTTTAAACACAATCTTTGATAATCATCTGAAAGGAACAGGAGGGAGTAATATTTGATAAAATTCCTAAAAACGAAAAGTCTCTAGGAGTAATACGGAAATGTTACGAGAACTACAGTAATAAACAGCCATAGGTTCCTACCAAGCTCTTCCAATCCTAATGAAATCAAGAGATGTTAAAGTTTAAAAAATTAATGTCAACACTAAATAATTTGGGGGTTATGAGCTATATTAAAAGGAAGTATTAAAAATAGGATTTTGTGGGGGAATTGTGAATTTGAAAGAAGTTTTTAATATTAATGAAGATGTTATACAATTCCCTTTTTTTATTTCTTTGTACTACATGGAGTAAATATATAATAAGCATCATTGAAAGAGATCAAAAACAGAAGTAAGAAATGTGTGATAAGCAGAGAAAAGTCATGAACTGTAGCAAAATGATAATAGACTAAACGACTTCTAAGAGAGGGATTTGAAGAATTAAAGGAATTACGTTATTTCTGAAAAAAAATTATATGTGATGACGGATGCAAGAATGATATCAACAGCAAAATAACCACAGCAGAAAGACCAAAATTAAAAAGGAATAGTCTTTGGTATGATTCAATGAACCAGGGCGTTGAATGAGTTTCTCTGTGTTTGTAACAAATTGATTAAACGTTTTATTTTATTTTACTTTGAGTTTTTACGGCTCGTCGTTGTCATTAGAGCCGTAAAAGGAGGGTTAAGGAACGCGTAGGGATTCTGCCTTGTCCTTTTGAAACAAACATCCTGAGATTCGAGCGGAGTGGTTTCGGGAAACCGTATAAACTAAAATCTGAATAACCAGACGGGGACACCAATAAAGCCCCATACGAAACAGTTAGTAATGATTGATGTATAAAGGAGTTTATGGAAGACTAACTTGAAGAGAACTGATTCGATGCCTGGTCACATTTTGAGATATCTTAAGATTTCTCTATTAATTGAACTTTCAGTAGAAAGAAAAAAAGACGTTACAGGATACGAAGCGGATAACTGAAGCTGTGAATTGTAGTATGTGGAGATAAGGAAATTAACTTGGGATAGGAAGACTCAAGTGACTGATAGGGAAAATCCTATGTAGTAAGACAGCAAATATGATTATCAGTTAAGTTTCAAAGACGCTGAAACATTTCTGTTAGTTTTCAGCATTCAAGAGCAACTTAACCTCTTTATTTTTGTTAGCTACTATATTGTGTGTTCAGAAGCTACTGTTGTGAATGACATTGCTGTTGTGCAGAATATGACCTTTGCGTATCTCTGGAAACTGCACTCAAACGCACAAGGCCAAGGACAAGCAGTTTATAGAGTTGCTTGATGGCAATGTAGCTATCCTTTTACAAATACAGTGACTCGAAGGCCTTCAGACTCGTACTAAGGAGCGGTCATCTATATAGACTTTCTTTTCAACCAAATACGGTACATTAGAAGTAAAAACTAATAATAACATTTCCTTATCGGACGTCTATTGACCGACTTGTTTATATGGACTATGGCTTACCGTTTAGTCCATCGCTAAATTAGAAGGTTTTTAATCACAGATGTCAAGAGATATTTGAAATTACTTTGCATAATTTTGTGTATCATACAGGTACTGCATAGAATGCGATTCGTATTTTAAAAAAGGGGACAGAAGTAATATCTTGCGATTCTTAACCTTCAAGGAATATAACTTCCTGCAACACTGGAGGTGGTCGTGGTAGAGTAGCCTACATTAAAAAAGAGATATAGACGATAGTCCCAAAAAACTATGCAATATTTTTTTAATACGTTGTGGTTTGTTTATAGTAACGTCTTGGGCTAAAATTCTTTAGGTATAATGTATGATTTATGTACCTTAACTGCTAGATAAAAAAATAGAAAATGAAACTGTCAAAATTATGAAACACATGGCTAGTTTTGTACAGGGACAAAAACACTAAACAAATTTAAAAAATACACAAAAATTTTTACGCAGCCTTGACTGGTGACTGTAGAGGATAATGCAGATGTCTAGGTTTGCATGGGGACAAAGATACAAATATAATTATATATATAGACTATATAAAAAAAAAGGAGAAAATTTCCTGCACAGCCCTAACATGTGACTGTAGAAAATTAAACACACGGTTATGTTTGCACGGGGACAAAAATTCTAAACAAATACAAAAGACACAACATTTCTAATACCTTCAATTTTGTGATGCGTTTACTTTAACTTTTCCTTCCTCCTTTACCACACGGCATTTTTTCCTGCTCTATTGTGTCTGAAAGCCTTGAGTTAATCAAATGCAAACGATGACACTAACCTTCAAAAAGACCCTTTTCTTTTAATTGTTACTGACATTGTATTGATAATATCAAAGTACACAACCATATTAAATAGGCGAAAGAATGGAGGCTATCACAGTGTATCAACTGCATAAAACTTTTTCGGTTCTCCCACCGGGAAAGCATGCCCATCTGAAGCGACTTTTTGAAGCCGCTCTCCAACTTCATCTTCTGGCGCCAGAAGATGGTGGAAATTTAGGTAGGTTGCTTAAAAATAATTAATTTCTATTTCACGGTAACCATACTACCGCGTTTAGTTACTCTTCTTAAACGGTTGAGAGTCTACTGTGATAGTACTGTTTTTTGAATGACAGTTCACCTTGGTTTAAGCAATATTAAGAACAGCATGAAGGTTCTCCCGGAAGATGTTTTGTATCTGAAATACATCCGGATTTTGCTCATTGAACTGATATTAACTCCCTAATTCTTTCTACGAAACTTCACCAATGTTTTAGTGAATGTATTTTACTGAGCGTGGTGGGTGAGCGGTAACGCTCTGGCTTCGCATTCTGGAGGAACGCGGGTTCGAATCCCCGTTCAGGCATCAAGATTCGGGTTTTCCACGGTTTTCCCAAATCACTCCAGGCGAATGCCGGGAAGCTTCCTTCATAAGCCCTTGACCGAATTCCTTCACGTTCTTTGTCCCCAATTCCGTGTCGCCTCTAACGACGTCAACGAGACGTAAAGCCATAAGTAAAAAAATTTCAACATATTTGCAGCGCGACTGACAGAAAAAATGTTTTTGTATTCCATCTTCTTTTCTTTCTGTTAACTAATTAATTCTGGTTAATTGATAATCTGCCCTTTACAATATTTCTATGAACGTCGCTTTTGTTACTGACATTATATGTATTGAACAATTTTTATTATTGGGGACAATATACTGATTGTTATCACAATTATAACTTATTGTTTTACTATTTTACAGTAAAGAACCTTTTTTAAGAGAAAAAGATTTATAAGAAATAATGGAACTGAACTGAATTATTTAGACTTCTAGACGTTTTTTGTGTTTAATATAATTTTTAACAGTTGGTGATTGTTACAAGCAAAGGAAATTATATATTATAACTAAAATTTATCAAAAGTGTTGGGAAAGAAAGATTTTTCTGATAATGATAGTGATTATGAGAGGGGGCGCCGTTTGATAAGTATTAAGTTTGTTTTATTACTGTGCAGAGGTTTTACTTCATCTCGTAAACCATTTTTTTAAATAAATTAACATACATCTATAAACCAGATGTTCTTCCTTCTTATTTACAATAAACCACCTTATGTATCATTAGTACACCACATTCATAAACAACAAAGGAATCTAACACAACTTAACATAAATATCTGAAGAGTCATGACCTAAAAGTACAATACTGTTTTCGGAGTGCAGTTTACCATCATAAAAAATAGATATTTTTTCTCTGGAGAAGGTTTTGATACAAGAAAACTGTCATTTTGACATCAAAAATCATATTTTTTTCTAAGACATGTTTTTAACGGTTAGGGTTGTTAAAATAGCGCACAACGGTCAATTAAAAGTGTGCTTAGACGAAGCAAAGAATATGACAGTGAGTAAAGTACTTTTCCGTATTTTTACTGCACAGTATCTGTTAAACTGAAAGTGTTAATATATTTTACGTCTATAGTGATAAAAACTACACTCTGTTAGTATTCAAACGGAAACTTGTTTCTTCGTTTCTTTTTTTTTATTATGTACTATTAAACAGTAATCAACTGCATTTGGCGGCAGCACAAATTTCTCTTGAGAAGTGACATTTTCGAGGACCGCCTAGCAAAAAGGACACAAGAGATGGTTTCTTCAGACATCGCCTACATTTGCACTGCTGCTTTCAATGAAACAGTTACCTCAGTAAAGAAATCAGCTAAAGTAGCTCTGTAAAGGCGCTGATAGGCTCAAGTCGTTAATCTACTCTTGCTCTATTCACATCGTCTTCATAGAGCAACCTCGCCTTAGTGGCTGGCTCACTGGTATGTTACAGGTTCACTTGAATTGATTGGTTCCAGGTTAAAGGTTTTAATTTAGTGAACCTGCTCTCATTTCCTCACTATGGTCAAGTAAACAATACTGAGATATAAAGTCTATAGATACAAGATTTTTGCAACATGTGATGACGGGGAAAATTTTCCAATTGCGAAACCAGAATCACACATTGAGCTGCACTGCTTCAAAATTACTTACAGGGATAATACACGGAAGATTAGTAAAGTGAACAATTATTAGAGCATATAATTTTGTGTTTAAGAATAAACTAAGTACGAAATAAGCAGTATAAGTATTAGTATAAAGTATATAAAGCAAAACTGTAGTTTATTGTATTTAATATTTAACTTGTATATAGATGACGGAATCAAGGAGGAGAAAGAAGCAAATGAATGTGGCACAATAGTTCAAAGCGAAACCGTCAGTTGGCAGGGATTTGCTGAAAAGTTGTCCTGTTAGATGGAAAAAAAGTGAAGATATTTGGAAATTATTGAACGGCATGAAATTTGGGCTGAATATAATCCAGAAGCCATGAAATGTATGCACCATTTACACGGATAATGGTAGTTTAATAATAAAAATCAAATGTTGTAAAACAAAACAACTTGTATTCCGGTGTTTTTTATTATTATTTTTTTGCTTCATGTTTTATGGCTTATAAATGTCAAGGTCATTAAAGTTGGAAAGGATGGGGGAAAAGGAACGGCGATGAATTCAGGCATAGCCTTTTGGAAGAAGCATATTGTCATTCGTAAGGAGTGAAACCACGGAAAACCGAAACCTAGAAGCCCGCGTCTACTAACAACCAAAATTCTAACCGTTGCGGAAGAAAGCATGATCTCTGTAATGATCTCGGAAACATAACAGAACTTGCTTCCGAGGTAAAACTGTGTGCATGGAGCTAAGAACTTTATTAAAGTTTCGATTTCAGGAATACAAAAAAGAATGAAACCTGAAGCATATGAAAAATGGTGCTGTAAAAAGATGTTGAAAATTAAATGGGCAACTAACGTTAAAAATGAAATTATTTCGGAAATTATTGGTGAAGACTGGGGGGTTTTAGGAAAGTCTTACAGAAAAAAGAGATGGGGCCGATGCGTGCCATTTACGATATGCAGGACTTGTTGATTTGCTAGTGGAGAGAAATTAAAAGGAAGGAACTGGGGGAAGGAAAAGGTGAGAAAATATATAGCAGGTAACCGAGGAATGAGATTGTAATGAAGAGATTAAGTATGAACATGAAACGATGGGGAATAACATCAAACCAGCCGAGAGATTCACAAGAGGGAGGAAAGAGTGTGACTATAAACACAGAAAAGGCTAATTTCATACTTTTATGGATCGTTTCTCCTGTGATATCACACCAGACATGTCCAAGCTTTTTATTTCCTCAAGTACTGTTCCACTTGCACAAATTGGTCTTTCCGTTTCAATGTTCTAATCAGGATATCTTTGCATGACTTCGTGAGAAATCCATCTCCACAGTCTCCAGTCTTTATTCAATATTTTCTCGAATTTCAAGGTTGTAGAGTCGTTCATCAGAAAACAGTGGATATTTTCTTCGGTCTTTTAACTATACCCGAGTACCACAATAAACGGTTTAGTTCTTGCCTTATCAGATTTGCTTGTGTAATTCATGATAGCATTTTCTTTTTGCTGTTCATTACCTTTCTATTATGGCATCCAAATACCTGCATTCAATAAAGTTTTGAATCTATTAGCTGTTCCATTGATTTTTTGTATGTTATTTCAGAGATAAACTATCAAAGGAATGTTGACTGAATTGGAAAAAAAGCCCTGTCTTCTTTCTTTTTTTTGCTAGGTCTCCTCCTAAACTTAAGTTTATGTAAATGTTTAAAACAAGTTTGGTTGCATCACGTATTTCTTCCACCCTTTGAAATTTCTAGACGATAATAATTTGCTTACAATAAATCAACACGGATTTCGGAAGAAAAGATCATGTGAAACGCAGCTGGCCCTATTTACACACGACGTAATGAAAGTTATTGATGCAGGTTCACAAGTAGATACATTTTTTTAGATTTTCAGAAAGCCTTTGACTCTGTGCCACACAACCGCCTTTTAGCGAAGCTACGAGCGTACGGTATATCGGATCAGCTTTGTGAATAGATAAAGGATTTTCCAACTGGTCGGTCGCATTATGTCGTCGTTGAAGGAGAAAGTTCTTCTAGTCTAGATGTTACATCGGGGGTACCTCAAGGAAGTGTAATAGGACCACTTCTTTTTTTAATTTTTATAAACGATCTCCGAGACAAAGTGAAAAGCCTTTTTAGATTGTTTGCTGATGATGCGGTTATTTATAGGGAAGTAAGGAATTTGGCCGATTGCTTAGAAATTCAGCGTGATCTGGATATTATTTTGGCATGGTGCGCTGAGTGGCATCTTACGCTAAATTGTAAAAAGTGCAAGACAATGAGCATAACTAACAAAAAGAATCCAATTGTTCAGAAATACGAGTTAAACAATTCAGTTATTGATATGGTCGATTCTATGAAATATTTGGGAGTAACAGTACAAAGGAACATGAAATGGGACTTACACATTAATTCTAGGCTGCGATTCATAGGTCGAATATTGAAAAATTGTAATGAACAAACAAAGGAGATAGCATACAAATCTCTTGTGCGTCCATATTTGGACTATTGTTGTGCCATTTGGGATCCGTTTCGTAAGGGGTTGATCGAAAGTATAGAGAAAGTACAGAGAAGAGCCGCTCGATTCGTGACCGCTTGCTACAGTCATTATGAAAGCGTCGCAGAACTGATTAGTAGACTAGGCTGGGAGTCTCTGGTAGATAGACGACGCACGATTCGTTTAAACTTATTGGTAAACATGCGTACTCCCACTTTCACTCACGAGTGTAGTGAAATACTTCGTCCACCAACCTATTTGAGCCGGAATGACAGGATAGATAAGATTAGAGAAATAAGGTGCCGCAATGATTCTTATAAGAATTCTTTTTTCCCTCGTACCATTAGGGATTGGAATTCACAACAAAGAGATTAGCTTTGGTGCTGAGCACCCTCTGCCACCCACAATTTTGTGAATTGCAGAGTATATATGTAGATGTAGATGTAGATGCCTCTCATTCGGAAAGTTTATGTTTATTGGTGATCCACAGGCATACCCCAATATTGTTCACTTAGGTTCACTGCAAGCAATATTTGAAGTGGAGTTGCATGAGATGTGTACGAACGGATTGCTTCATTTGTATTTATACAAACTATGATATAAAATCCCTAATTGATTGCAATGCCAGATACACGGTCACAGTGCATAAACGGCCAATAGTGGTAACCATTTTGACTGCGAGAAGGACCAGAAAATACTATTATTATTATTAATTGTGATGGGGTACACGCTCTGGTGGCAATTCTTTTTATGGAAGAAATAAGCAACTGATTGGGATACAATATATGATAACTGATAACATAAACAATGTGCAAATCCAGTCATGAAATGCAGCCCTTAGTTTTTGTGTGAGGTACACGTGCACACTGACAAAAATTCCAAAATTACTATTTTAGCCCCTGTACCAAACGATAATATGTACGTACCAATTTATGGCTCACTCTGTCATATTCCTTGGAGAGATTCACTTCTACACTATCATTTGGTCCCACTTTTCCATTTCATCCAAAATATCTTGCATGTGGCTCGCTAAGATTCACAGTCATAAATACCCTCTTCTTAAACATATTTTTATGATTAAGAATTTACTTTTTTTTCTAGCAGACTATTGTGATATGGTTGCATATCAATGTTTCTATCAACTTACCTATCAATTTGGTTAAAGTAAACGGCCTGTAAATTAGCATGTCTTTTTCCCTCCTAATATCGGTCTAACCACTGCAACAGTTCTGCTAATGAATAAGTTTGTAATGACTATTATTTATGATAGTCTGGCAATGAGAAAACTTATTAATGCGATATAATTCACGACGAAATTTTTATATTGTCCAAGGTTATTCCCTGTAGGGCAGTGTTTCCCAAACTTTTTTTGGGTCATGTCCCACTATTAATATTTTTTTTTTTGCCCCCCATATCTAATTTTTAATTAAAAAAAATATTTTGCTAACATCAAACGAAATTATACCTAATAATTATTTACAGCACTGTTTTAAGAATTTTTTTTTTTTTTTTTTTGCTATATTTTGCATCTATATCTAGCATTGCATTTAAATAAACCGAAGAGAAAGCAGTAAAGTCGTATCAAGTCAATTTCTAAATTGCCCCCCTAAAAAAACCATATTGCCCCCCTGTGGGGCGTGGGCCCCACGTTGGGAAACACTGCTGTAGGGCCTATATCCGAGTACCTATAAGCAAATAGAGATGCGTCTATTTAATAAAAAAAGAATAAAAAATGTTCGCAAGGCTACGCTCATCCTTTAAATTGGATTTTTAATTCAAGTTCATCAACGGAAGGAAAAATTTTGTTACCAAATTGAAATGTGTGACCTACGTATCGAGAGAGTTGTTCAACAAACACATTTGAGCCTTGTTTGTTACGGGCTGCACGAATGAGGTTAGCTGTTGGGTGCTGCTGTACCGCCAGCACAACAGACTGCGGCTATATTTAAACGGCGGTCTCAGATACTAATCCCAGCAGCAACGCGAGAACCTACATCACCAGCACGCATAACGCTTGTATGTCTTACGCAAACCAAGTCACTCGCTGCAACTGGGACACGCGGGTCGCCCAAAACGGTAAAGACGACTTTCTACGGTAGTTCCATGCTAAACGCTGAGCCCACCAAAAAGCCTCACCTGGCAATGTATTGAAAACAGATGTTGGTCATCATACGAATTCGTAGATTTCAACCAAAAGGACATGACAAAGCGGTATCACAATCGAACAGCAAGCTTCCAACTCGGTTCCAGCAATCAAGTTTGCGGTTTTTGGAAAAAGAAAGACAAAACCTATTTCTCCTTCTTCTTTTGAACTCCAACGACCAACCATTCAACTAAGTCTGATATTTGTTTCGTAAATTAGTACTAATACAGTGAAATTAGTGAATGCTACTTACTTGATTCAAATACACTTATTTGGAAGTAGGTAGTAGAAAAATATTTGTTTGCGTTCATTTTCATGAAATACGTATCTCTCGTGAACGATACTTTTCGAAGTGAATAAAGATCTAGTATTTCAATGCGTATTTATTCCAAAACAGAACCAGACACCGAAATATCATTTTTAAACTTTCTAGAAACAATTGGAGCAAATGGGAGGATAACTGAAACACAGTCCAGAGTTTAGTAAAAGTGAATGTAGACCAGGGCCGGATTAAAAACTATATAAGTCACGGGCCGCCCCTAAAAGGAGTGTGGCCTCCCCAGTAGGCGCGAGGCCCGTAGCATTTGCTAACTCCTGCTACGTGGCTAATCCGGTCGTGATGCAGACGTAACACCGACAATAACGACGACGCGGAGGCCCGCTAGTGCCCTGAGGCGCCGCACACTGGAGCAAGTCCACCCACAGACCAGGCTGTTTTTAAGCGGCTTTTTGCAGCCAGCAAGACGAATGATGGAATGGTCATCCAACTCTACCTCATAAACTACCCATCTCACAAACAAAAAAATACGCTTATCATACACAGAACATAGTTACACATTTCGCAGAAAGATGGCAACATTTTACTTCCTCCATTACCAAGTAGTATACCTAGCAGTAGGTATAAAATTCAGCAAGTGCGTGTGACCGTAAGATCAAAGCTCCAAACTCGATCACACCAATGATTAGGAAAACTCGTCAGAGGCAGCTGACCCTTAATTTTGGGAAAACGTGATGAAGAAGAAGACAGTGAGGATGGAGAATGTAACATTATTACTGATCCCCCAATCATTTTGTTATTAATTTACTATCATTATTATTATTAATATTGAATTATGTTTCATTTATTAATTATAAGTATCCTGAATAATTATATTGTTTGTATCTTGATTTGTAAAATTATGCTGGTGGCGTTTGTACACTGGACGCCTGCACTGTAGCATGGCAGAGAGAGTGGCAGTGTGTGTTTTGCGACGCTCGGAGAAGGTTGTATGGTGCGAGTTTATGCCCTCTGTACACAAGCTATAATAGCTTGTGAAATGTATTTGAAACTTGTTAGAATGTAAAAGCGTTTAAAAAATTGTAGAAAAACCTCTTGGGATTCTAGCCGCGTCGTTTCGAGAGCCTCCAAGCCCCGTGGCAGTCGTCTTAGTAAGTTAAGCGGGACTTGACAATGGTAGCAGTACAGGCTCTGGACGTGGCTAGAATACCGACAGGTTTTTCTACAGTACTGTCGCCTTCAAACTGTACAGTACATAGTTTCAAAAGTTGTTCGAGGGAACAATATTGATTAAATTCATTAGTATTTCGACTAGTACAGTGAGGTTTTCATTTCCAGACGTTATAACAATACCTCTCAATTTATTTGGCGGTTATATGCCAGAAAATCGTAATTAAAACTATCCGAACTAACGGCTTGCATGTGTTGAAAGAGAAGAATTAGGGCCGTTCTCGTCTAAATAACATGCCGTAAACCACAAACGGAGTAGTCAGCACACAACTGGCTGACCATTCTCAGAATAATTGGTATTTTTCATTTCACGACTAATGTCAGGATAGCTTATATTTGGCTACCAAGGCCAAGATAGCTCACGTTGAGCGAACCTTCCAGTATAGTTCACAAGAGCCATAAACCCAACAAGTCAGTGTATTTAATTTCGCTAACGGACAGGTTTAATGTAAAAGTCGTCATAAGCGAAATAAATGTACCAAAATAACAAAATTGTCACCGATGAATTATTTAACTAGAGATGACTAATTGATCTGTACAAAAAGTGAATAATTTTTGTTCTTCAGCAGTAGTCAGACAATGTAAATACCAGTGTCAGATTACATAATCATCTAGCCTGGAAAATTTTTAAGGCAGTAAAGTCTTATAAATGTAATTTGACTCAAAAGTTTCCAATTTTTGTATAAAACTGGATCCGAAGTATCATTGTACTAGTTCGAAACCCCTTTTTGAAGTTCAGTATCTTCTGAATGCAAACGGAATTTTTATATTGTTATTTTTTCGTCCATCTGTCGGGCTGTCAAACAGGCAATGCCTTGGAAGTACTGGCTGAACCCTGCAACTGAGAAACCTGTAATTGTGCACTGTTTAATTTTAGTGCTACACATAACAAGAGTATAAATTAAAATAAGATAAAAAAATTCATAGCTCTTCACTGGTATCAAAACGATTGCAGGCAACCCGCCGAAACTGACAATACAATGTTTGGATTTTTATGATTATTATTGCGCGAATTTTATGAGTTTTTGGAGGAAAAGCTACATCTTATTTCAAAAACTATTGTTACGAAAATTCTTTCATAATTTTAGTGATATGTAGCTTATAAATATTACACTAAAACTATAGCAATCTTTCTGAATAACTAACAGAGCATATATCGGCTCATACAAAATTTCTTAACTCTCTCAATAAATGTGTCATGAAAATACATTTTCCAAAAATTCGTCAACTCAGTATTTTAAAATTGATTTAAAAGTATCTTAATATTTTTAGAAAATAAATTTGTAATCAGTTTAACTTAATATAAAACCTTTGTACGAAACGAACCCTCATTGTGTTTCAGTGACTGGAATTTGGAATTTTCGAGTCAAACTCACAACCATACATTAGTACACACTCCTACTCCACGTAAGGAACGTAGCTCTGCAACGTTTACCATTCTCTCTCCCCGTATGTGGGTGTTACGTTTAACAACTTTCTTTCTTCGTATTTGTGTGACCGTTGTAGTGTATCCACATGTTTTCTGTTCTCACGGATGTAGTGTAACCTGTCGTAGAGGAACTGTCCCAGATGTGTCAACGCGGCGATGAAGTATCTCTTTTTGGCAGTCAACTCTTCTGTTGCCCTAACCACATTTTCTGGCGGAATTGGCACCTCTGTTTACTAACGAAATATTAATAGAATGGTGAGCATTGTTTTTGTAAGATACGACATGATAATGTACGTTGTAACGAGTGAATTATCCGCCGGTATGGCAGTACCCACAGGCTATCACAACTTACACGGGTCAGAGACAAACGGATAATTAACGTTCACCCACTACGCCAGGCATCCATGGCAAGTGGAACGGCCTATTATAAAACACTGACAAGCGACAATTTGGCCACAATTGTTGCCCTCCTTCAATGTCGAGACCGTTTATTTAGGAGTTTTCGGACTATAATTATCTCTGATGACTCATTAGAAAAGAATCAATAGGATAACTTGATGTAATGTGTGCCTGATGTAAGTGAACTATTCTAGGTTATGCAAAAATCAGTGCAAATGTTTTTACGCTTCCTTATTTTTATTTTTTTTTTTGATTTTTCAGTAATTGTTGACATAGTTATATTGAACCTTTATTAGCTACAGCACTTAACGAAGAATAACCTATTTCTGACATCTGGCCACAAAAAAATACAGTTATAACTAGTGTTGTAAAAAACCGGTTTTGTTCTAACTTGAAAAAAAAACTATGAAAAAAACATGTTTCTTTTCTGGGACACGTTTTTTTTTATAACTACTAAATCTCAAATTTGTAAGGCATTTATCGTTTAATATAACTGTTTTAGAGTTTATACTAAGTAATTATCTTAATTTTTAATACTACTATATTTTTCCAGTTCAGTAGAAAAGAAAATTACGAAAATATTGGCAACATTGAAGTTTTCTTTTACGAACGGGGATTTCCCGAAGAGTCTTGGTTGCGCAAGAAGGAATACCCGTTCCCCGTTGTTTGGACTGATACTCGCTATTTGAACTAGTGCTGCCAACCCTACAAATTTATCTGTAGATCTACGGATCCTTTCAAAAAATTAGGAATTTTAAATTTATCTACGGTTTTTTTGCCTCTTTTTATTACTTATTGTGCTTTCCTTATATTCATATATTTGTTAGACTCTCAGTGTATAGTGATACTGAGTCATTAAATTGTCAGTAATTATGAATCGTTTCCGTGCAACCGTTGGCGTAAACCAACGATTGAAAAAGAAAGAAAGCTCCTATTTTGTATGATAATAAATTCAAACTTAAAAGACCGTAATAAGAGAATTATCAGCGCAGTCTTTATGCACAGTGTGTACTTTGCTCGCAATTTAAAATTGCAATCTCAATATCTTTTGCCTACAATACAAGAACAACCAGTAAAAGAAAATGTAACTATTTCTGAAGTTATGGATCTAGAGGAGCTAGAAGAAGAAACAGAAAATTCCGACACCGACCGAACTAGTGTTGGTGGTGCTGATACTAGTGAATGTGGTACTGAAATAGAGGATGAATAAAATTATGTTACCTATATAGATACATTTATGAATCATTATGTAAGACATTATAGGATTCAGTAAGATATAAAACACACATGTAAAATGTAAGTTCCGTAAATAAAACTATAATTTATCAAATTTATTGTTTTCTGAAAAAAAAAAACAAATTTACGAAAAAAAAAAGGGTGCTAGGGTTTTTTTTCAATTTGCAACTGTATGTTATGAATGTGTTTTAATTTTAAATGTATGATAATATATTGAGATATATTCGGTAACAATAAATGCCCAGAAAACGTTGAGATTTTTTGTGTATTTTTGTACTTCGTTTTACGTTCCTCGTCTACATTAGAAAACCCAACAAACTACTATGAACACAATCAGATAGCGAGTAGGGAAGTAATTTCATTCACAATCACTCGAATTCACTGACATGCAGTGGTAATAGCATTTTTTCCCAAAAAAAATTGATAATGTTGAAGAAATTATTTTAGATATATAGCACGGTTCGAAATTAGAACAGGTGTTAAACAAGGGGACGGTTTGCCGCCAATCCTCTTTAACTGTTTCTTGGAAAAGGTCATCAGTGAATGGACTAACAGATGACTCTCGGTTGAGAATCAGTTACAGAAAGGACAAACTATCAGTCAACTGCCTGACCTTCGCAGATGACCTCACTACAGTGGAGGAAGCTATTCACCAACTATTCTCCCTAAACTACATAGTAGCTAAAGTAGGGTTAAAGATTTCCATAAACAAAACTGTGTTCATCACTGATATCAGAAATGCACCAAACTTAATCCCACTGGGGAATACAATAATACGAAATATCTTGGAGAATGGATAATTCCAAACATCAACGAGAACTTAGCCATGAATATCAGATGTGCCAGACTGGAGAGAACATACCACATTTGTGAGAACATGTATGGATCTAAATTCCTCTGCCTTAACCTCAAAATCAAGCACTATAATCGTACTGTAGTTCAGTACTGTATGCATCAGAGTGCTTGAACATGGTTAGAAAGGGACAACTCAGAAAACTGGAATTAAAGGAATGTAAGATCTTGTGAAAAATCATGGTTCTTGTCAAAGAAGAAGGAAAATACAGACTCAGGCTTAATAAGAACCTATACAAACAACTGGAGAGCATTAGAACAGCCATGAGAAAAAGGAGATTAAAGTTCTGTGGTCATATAGACTCACCTCCAAAATCTTCGACATCGTCTCTACAGGGAAAGCGACTAAAGTAAAATGAACAAGGCTAGTCAGAAAAGATCTCGTTCAACTGGAAATTTTCCCCAATGTCATTTGCAACAGGGATAAGTATAGAACGTTGATTGAAGCATGAAATTCTCTCCACACACAAACAGCTAAAACACTGCGCCCCTGATCTGAGGTGAAATGGAACCAAGAAAGAAAAGGCAACCACATTGCAAGGATGAAAGAATATTGGACCACAAAGGAAGCTCACCATAGTTAAGAACCTCGTGGTCCATAGAGGCCAAAACGTGAAAGAGGAAGAAGAACACGGTTCATGCAAAGCAAAAATATATTAATTTTAACTTGGAATTCTTTGCTGCTGTGGTGAGGATGAAGTAAAAAATAATTATGAAGTATAGAGACAATTGATCTTTCCTTGAAAATAAAACACGACGTTGTTCGTCAAATTACAATTATTTTTCAGAGTCCTTTTTTGCTTAGCTGTCATTCGTGATCTAGAGAAGATATATCTTGTTAAAAAAGAAGCCAGTCAACATCAATGTCAGGGAAATCAAGTTCTAATGAATGACAGCTAGATTACAAATTATAAATATAAAATGATCATGTATATGTCGTCAATATTCTCATCTTATTCATAATTGTATTTTGAAGCACATTTTACATTATCCGTTTAAAAATTTAAAGTTTGATGCTCCTTTAACCAAAATATTTAAATAGAAAAATACACAACAAATATTTTAATTATATCTCAGGCAGTAAAAACAAACAAAACCTACCGACGGGTAAGAGATAAAACAATCATAACCGCATAATTTGCAGCAAGGAATGATATCAGTCACTGAATCGCAATCGATTTGGTGTTGAATTTTTAAAAAATTCTTCTTCCGACGCCCTATTGGTAGGAAGAAATGTTTATGTTCTCCGCTAAACATGCGTCGGAAGCGCTGTCAGCAACTTTACGGCCAGCACTTGTTTACACGTAAAAGATGTAAGGCAGTCAGAAGATAATGGAGAGACTGAAAAAAACATTTGTTACCGCAGTAGGACAACTGAGTGGCACTCTTACCAGCCTAAAACACTAAACAGCAACTAAATGTGTGTTCTTCCTAACCCTGAACATCACTGCTCTTTGGATTCATTTTGGTTTCTCCAATGATTAGTCTCCTAACGAATCAGTTAGTAATGACGCCATTTGAAGACTCTGCCATAGTCGTTGTCAACACAATGTTTATAACTAAAGAAGTAAAAAACACTAATAAAGAAAAAGATAACAGTAGAGTAGGCCGAATAAATATTGTATTATATTTTGAAAACTTTTTCTAACAATAGTCATAAAATAAAATAATGAAGCGTTATTCACAGGCAGGGCCACCGTAAGCGGGCGTGCAAGGCGTGCACCGCACGCGGGCGGCACATCGAGGGGGGGCGGCAAAACGAGTGATCGACAGTCGCCACCCCGCGATAGTTGCCACTCCATTGTCGCCGCGACGAAATTATGTAACGGGCGATCTTTTTTTTTTATTTTAGCTCAACAGCTGCTTCGGGCGGCCGGCGACACTTGGGATGGCAACAATGGGGGCGGCAAATAATGTTCGAAGGGGCGGCAATCTCACAATTTTCTGACCCGGTTCGGAAATTTCCTAAATCCACCACTGGCTGTAGTTAGACAGGGGGCGGCATAATCGGTATTGCACGCGGGCCTGTTCACATGTCTGACCCAGTGCATTGTCCTTACACTTTCGTTGGTGGATGTTAAGTGAAGATAGTGGACTACAGTTGTATTAAAAATAGTGATCAAAGTAATTCTGTAATTGGCGTGGTTCATAACACTTGATATGCCTACGAAATCAGAAAAACATAGGGTTTCATCATAATGTTTCAATCAAACGTAGGTTCTTTGATTCTGGTCAATACAAACTACCGTGAGATAGTTTAAATCTGAAGCTAGATTTTATCACCGCGTTCGAAAATTGTAATGTAGATAAATACTCCAACTGTCAAACAGTACGTTGCTTTCAAAAGACGTAAATAACATATATGTTGTTAACTGGAAGTGAGAGACCATATGTAATACTTCTAATTTTACACTATTACATTAAAATTTGAAAGAAAATGAGTACTCGTATAAAATTTTCAATCTTTCATGTTTATGACAAACTGTGAAGCAAATACATATTAAAAGCCATACACCACGCTCAGACGTGATGAGCCGTTAAACGAAATAAAAACGTGCAAGTAAGTGCCGGAATGCCTCGTCGACGTCAAAGAGCGCAATGTCAGCATGTGAGTTCCAACGTAGCAGAATGATTGGTCTCCAGGAAACAGGTTTGTCGTACCGTGACATTGCGCCTCGCAGAGGACACGGTGCCACGACAGTGATGCGTGAGTGGAGTCACTGGATAGAAGAGGATAGTGCACTATGAAGTGCGGGTACTAGACCACAGCCCAGCCTTACCGTCATCTTGACAGCATGGCAGTAACCGAAAGAACATTGTACGCAGTGTTGGTTGACTGTTGGAGATCTGCAATGGGTATGGACATGTCTTCATCGTCGGTTCGACGCAGCCTTCTGGAACGCATGCGTCGGCTTTCATTGACCAAAAACCGCCAACACCTCAGATTGTAATTTGCAAGTGACCCCCGGCTCTGGCGTGCTGAGTGACAAAATTTAGTGTTTAATGGATGGGTCCCGCTTCAACTTATCCTAGAGAGGTGGCTGAGAATGTGTTAGACGGTACGTGGTCAACACAGTCGGGCAGGCTGTTTTGTTGAGTCGCTTAGCGTACAAACACCAAGTGTGATGGTGAGGGGCGCCATTGACTATAAGAAGCGATCTCACATCATTCGTATTAATGGCAATCTGAATAGCAACCGCTACATCAGGGAGGTTCTAGAGACTGAGGCAATGTCCCTCCTGCACATGCCATATTTCAGAACGACATTGAGCGGCAACATGTGGCGAGGAATGCGCAGGCCTTCTTCGAAGAACGACGAGTACCATTGCTTCCCTGGTATGTACGCTCACCTGACATGTTGCCCATCAAACATATCTGGGATACGATCGGTCTGCAACTTGTACGTTTTGTTCCTTCTGCAACTACTGCCGATGCTTTGTGGACGCACCTGCAAATCGCGTGCCAGTGTGTCCACTAGTTGCATATCAAGGTTCTATTTTAGTCCATCCCAAGACTTCTAAAGGCTCTGATTTAACTATGAATTGGTTTCACACCGTACTGAATTTTCATGGCCAAAGTGTATCTGCAGTTCTGTATTTTTAATCATTTGTGTATTGTCATATCACTAATACGCGGAATGGAGTTCATTGTAATGGCGTGTCTCCTCGATGGTGTGCCAGAATTTAAAAAAAAAAAAAAAACAGTAGTATTTATCTGTAGAGGGTAATGGTCATTAAATTATCGTGAATTATCGTGAACTGGATAAAGGGTTTTCAAACTGATCGGTCGCAGTATGTTGTCATTGATGGAGAAGCCTCTTCTAAACTAGATGTTATATTGGGTGCCCGTCAGGGAAGTGTAATAGGCCCACTTCTTTTTTTAATTTTCATAAGCGATCTTTGAGACAACGTGAAGAGCAGTTTGAGATTGTTCGCTGATGATATGGTCATCTAAAGGGAAGTAAGGAATCCAGCCGATTACTTAGAAATTCAACACGATCTGAATGTAATTTTGGCATGGTGCAACTAAATTGTAAAAAGTGCAAGGTAATGCACATAACTAACAAAAAGAATCAGTTTGTTCAGAGATAAAAAGTAAACAATCATCTATTATCGTTTGATTTATCTTAATAAGAAGGCCTAGTTTCATATTGTTACTAAAACTTTTGAGTTCATTATTCCGCGGGCTTTTGCTGAAGGTGTTTTAGTTGCAACAACATCACTAAAATAAGCAGCACCTTATCTATCGATCATAAGTCGAAAAATTTTATGTGCTAGCTTTTCTGTAGTTTGTTGCTATCATCAACGCCGAGAATTTTGCACAGGATTGTTCTTGAATGTTCTGTGTGACTATCATCGCCACCTTATCAACATTTATGACAGCAGTGAACTTCTGATTCCGAGCTTATAACGCCCAAGAAAGTCTATTGTTCCATGAGAGGCAAAAGAACAAAGCTCTTCTAAATCTTCTAGACTATATCCGGCAATTCATAGCGGTGGTGTGTGGTCCGTTACTCCTCGCAGCTTCCTGCCATTGATCCACTGCGTTCTTTGTGTCGCTATTATCATTCAGCAGGCACCAGGCCCATGTTCGCTCTCCTCGAAGCGCGTCATCGTTCGCGCACGTCTGCACGTGAGCTGTTTTACGCAACGCACGGCACGTGAAGCTGTGGCGCGTGTCGAGCGTGAGTCAGCGCCTGAGATACGGCTCAAGGAGTCAGGGACACTCAGATAAGTACGCAACCGGCAGTTAAACAGCACCTGAAGTTACTGCAATCGATTACGATGGGAAGTAATATCATATCTCACATGCAGCATGTTTCTAAAAATAGAAAAAAGAGGATATGTCAGTTGAGAACAAGCCACGGGCTCAATTAAAGACATTTAAACTGTAAAAAAATATTTTTTTACACAAATGTTATAGCAAATTCACGAAGAATGCTTTCTATAAACAGACACCGCAAACTGTAGTTGAGATAGGTCACAGAAAGTCCAAAGAATTTTGCAATGAAACTGTGTTTCAGGTATCAGAAGAACGAAAACTGTGTAATTAAGATAAATTTCAATTTAATTAAAACTTTCACTAATGTTGTTGCTTGACCATAGTTTATGCATTACGGTTTATTACCTTTTTAGGTATTTCACTAACATCTTTCGTTAATGGTCTTTCTTCATGTTCCCTGTACTTTAGTTATAAGGTAATTATAACTGGACATCAGACCAAATGTGTTTCCAAACCAACTATTCTGGCAATTCATTTCTTCGAAGTTGCTCAACTGTTTAATAATATGGAATGTGTATTAAGTTCTCTGGCCGTTACAGATACTAATAATTACGAGTGTTTACCCAGTCTCAATAAAAAACAACGAGATGCTTTCAAAGGAAACACGAATTTTTTAAATTTTGCTGAGTGAACTTTAAGGGTCAAATACAAATCAAGTTTGTATTTAAGAAAAACGATTGCGCTATCGTCCCTGTTCGTGTTTAATACCTACCTCTATTAATGCTTATCAATTCTACAAGCTCAGAGATTTTATTCACCCTGAAATACAGGTAAAGTTTATATTTGGTCAAATCAGGTCAACCTGTCAATAATCTTTCATCCTAAAAAGTGGAACTATTCTAGACCCGTGACGATACTCAAAAAACGGTCACGGGCTTACACTAGTTATGTAATAAAAATGAAGAAAGAAATCCACGTCACAGGAAAAAACAAGTATTTCAAAACAATGTTTTCTTTGGATGGAAACAACTAATTTCGGTTCAGCAAGGAAAGTTCATATTCAAAACAAGTGATTTACTAATTATTATTTACAAAAATTAAAATTAAAACAAGTGATTTGCCCATTGTTATTGTTAAATTTAGTCTCTCTCGTTTTCATTTTTCTACTGGATTTTTTCGGAAGTCGACGGTGCGGTTCATTCCCGACATGTTCTCCGACGTTCCTGATAATTTTATTCCATTTATTGACACTTGACTTTGACCATATCAAATACAAGCTTTCACAAGTTTCTGGTGATTGCACATTTTTATAAATAAGAAATTGAATTACATGGTTGTTACACGCTTGGATAAGCTCGTCAACCAACAGTGATTGTGAATCGATTGAGGTTACTTGTTCCTGAGAGTTAAAGTGTGTTGCCAACTTTTATCAGGCCAGAATTTCAAGTTATGCTCTACTTCGTTACGATATGGTATAATAATAAACATAAGATTAAGAAAAAGAGTACTTATTTTTTATGGATTGGTACGTCTGCAGTATCTTTGAACTCAGAGAATGTTAATTCAAAGACAGGCTTTCCTCTATTGCAAATAATTTTATCCTTTGTTACATATTTCGTTAAATCTCTGGACTTTTCGCACTCCTTGGGACACCATTCCTATTTGCGATTCCATAGCGTACGTAATATAATCGTTTAGCCTGCTGAAATTCAGGGCTGCTTTGTGCTAATATATTTATTTTCCTTTTTCAACATCTACTCCGTTCTTTTACCTGATTTCATATTTCTTCCTCTATATATCCCTGATACGTGCTCATAGCTCTGTTTGGCCTGATTTTATCCAAATATACCCAAGATTATATACAACCCAAGTTAGTGGTCTTGCTCTGACATAGCATTATAAACAAACTAAGCAGCATTTGTTTGAACTTTACAGATTTCCGTCATCTTGATCTTGTTATATGCAGATAATAATAGTTATTCTTTCCGCCAGTTTTTAGTTAAAATATAACACTAGACATTTTTACTGTCAGTGAGTGGTGGCTGGTAATAGTGATTTCTGTGCTCTTAAAGTCATTGACAAGAAAATCATTAGAGCTGAAAATTAAGGATGTTATTTTAATGAAAGAACTATTCTGGCAGTCATTTAAACTCGTCCTAAGTAGAAGTACAAATTTTATATTTTAATACCAGAAAGGAAGGTAGAAAGTTACTTATTTGCAATGAAATTGGAATAGCTTCTTTCGGAAACAATAATATTAACCATTGCTTTGAGACGTAATGGAAAATGTGGAAAGAGGGAATGAAAGCAGAGATCTTAGAAAGTTCAGGTGACGCTCGTAAGCGTCAGACGACAGGAAAATACCTAATAATGTGGAAGGTCAGGATGTACGCTTCACTAAAGTCCCTGACTCAGTATCCCGCTGACAAAAGGCTGACAGATCTACAGTACAATTCGCTGTTTGCTTTAGCCTATAGTACTAGCTGTGGTTAGTGATTTACGAAACCCTGTCACATTTTGCCTTAGCATTTAGGGCCTGCAACTAAGTCTGGTGGGTGAATGGTAATGTTTTCCGAGGGAGACGAGAATTCCAATCCCAGTCCGGTCATCCTAATTTCGATTTTCAAAATTTTACAGAAATATATCTAAGTGAATACCGGAGTGGTTCCTTTAAATGACCATGGTCTAATTCCTTCCCGTATTTGTCCTCAGTTCCTCCCCCCCCCCCACCCTTACCCAAATCCTCTCCGGCTCTAATGACCCAGACGTCGACAGGCCGTAAAGGCACGTAGCAATAAAAACCCTGCATATCCTGTTTTAAATATTCTCTGTATTGGGAGGGGCGAAGGGGGTTAAACTATTTAGTTTTTTTTTTTAATATTCTTAATGTACCCTTACTAAATGCGAAACTTTACAATTTTACATGTTCTTATGAATGAACACCATGGTTGGTGAAAGTTCCTTTTGTTTTTCGTTTCAGTATAATACTTATGAAATATTTCTGACCATTGTTCTTGGCACGAATTATTTAAATTCAGATTCAATTAAACGAAATTGCTTTTAGCCAATAGATTAACGAAGATACAAATAACCATTAAGGATAGGAAACTGCTGACTAAACTTTTTCTATTATTTTGATCTGGCAAGAAATGACTGAGCGCGTTAGGTGAGCTGTAACGTTCTGGCCTCAAATTCGGGAGGACGTGGGTTCGAATGCCCGTCGAGTAACCAGATTTTAGTTTTCCATGGTTTCTCCAAATCACTCCAGGCAAATGCCGAGATGCTTCCTACAGAAGACCAAGGCTAAATTCATACCCATTCCTTGCCCCCAGCATATGAGACCAATTTACATAGGTCTGGAATTCTGGAGAACGCAGATTCAAATCCCCGTCTGAGTATCCAAATTTCGGTTTTCCATGGATTCCCCAAATCAATCTAGGCGAATACCGGGAGGCATAATGCTTTGCCGTTTCAATCCCCTCCTGCCTGTAATGACGACGACGTGACGTGGCGACGTCGACGTGGCGTAAAGACAGCAGCTAGGAACATTTTATAGGAAAATTTTTATTGCTTAGGGGCACGTGGAACAAACATTCTAATTTTGAATTTTAGGATCCCAAAAATGTGGAAATAAAGAACAACCTCTTAATTATTGTTTTAAGAAATGTACACATTAGATCGGTTGTCCCATGCTTCGCCATTTAAGGAGAAGGTTTCTTAAAGAGATTTTTTTATTTAAATGTCTTATTTATTTACGTCTTTTCGATGACGTTGTAGTTGAGGGAAGATTGGGGACAAGAAACAGCAAACCATTGTGCCATGTTCTTTTGAAGGAACTATTCCGGCATTCACCTGTAGTGTAACCTTGGAAAACAGAAATCTGAAGGGCCTTACAGCTATGGTTCGTGCGGATATAATACATTTGGTTCATTACGAATCAAACATCACTGACTGTATCTTCAAAAACATGGGCCCTTGAAAATGGTAGAGTTTGTTTTTAATATCAGCTATAATGTACCGTCCACAAGTAATCGCATTATTACTATTTATTTCCTACTTGTTGTCTCAGTATTATGGGAGAGCATGCACGATGCTGACCTTGATGTTAGCAGATGGTAATTGACGACAAGTAATGTGGTTTACAGAGCCTTGGAACACAAGTATGCGCATGACTCTCAAGGTAAGCGTGTTTGGAGAAGAAAATTGCAAAATAATGTTTTCAATACCTGACAATGAGTGACAGCTGCGCAGCATAGTCCAATGAACGAACTCTTTTAATTGCTCAGCAACTGTATTCTGCATTTTACATTTTGTATTGCTGTAAGAGGCACTATTCCGGTTCCAACGACCCCAAAACTGACAATGTAAGACAACTGTATCAGCAATTAAAAGTTGCACTTAATTAATGCTGAACCTTCAATGCAAAAACAATAAAAGAGTGAACAGCACAGGTATATACTGAAATACTATTAAATCTTTATCGCAGTATTGTTTCATTTATCTTATATTCACGCTGCTTCTAGTGAACATATCATAGTCAAAAATACAGTACTTTTATAGATAAAAGTATTTGTAATTGAAACTAATTTTACAGATGACAGGTTTCGTTTGAGTAAGTGTTGACAAAGGGGCGTCAATTTAATACTTGAGGTGAAATAGGAAGGGAGAGGTCCGGCCAAATCTCACCAAATCTCACATCATATTTTTAATTTCTTGAAGAACAGTACAGCTAAAAAAAGTCTAAAAAAATTATGAGGTTGGCAGCTTGGGGGGTCCACCAGACCTCATATTACCATGGGATGGAAGGAAGGTCCAATCAGATCTCACTTAATCACCAAATCTCACCACGAGGAGGGGGAGGCCAGATTTACGGAAAAAGCCTCACGTAATTAATGGACGCCCCCTAACGAGGTGAAAGGCTATTCCTTAATGATTTTACGCTTCGTGTATGTTAGCTTCATTAGAGGCGAGAAAACACTGGGGGCAAAGTACGGAAATAAATTCGGATACGGCGTTTTGAAGGGAAAGTACTGGCATTCGTTTCAGTGATTTCGGGAAGCCATGGATAACCGAAATCTGGATGGCAGGACTGGGATTCGAACAAGAGTCCTCACGAATGCGAGGCCAGAGCGAAAAAGACTAAACAGTTCACCAAACAGGCTTGAATCTAATACTGTAGTGGCCACTAAACCTGTTGATGAAGTATGAAGGATGATATAGTAAAGTCCCAAAAATCAATACAACTGGATATGATTGCTCCCAGTAAAACTTCATAGTGTTTCATTTGGGTTGTTCCTTGTCTTATCCATATGTGTTGAAAGCGACGCTATATAGACACTCAGGTTTTACACCACACGTTCCTTACTCTTTGAAACGCGCTCACACACTACATCAACGATCATATTTTCTGCTTAGGTCACCGCTGTCTTAATATCCCTCAATGTAGATCAGAAATATGACATATATTCAGTTTAAAAAAGTGTGCTGAATAATTCGCATCTGTAATATCGTAAAATTTAGAATTCTATTAATAATTTTTGTAACAGAGAGTAAATACGAATATAAGAAGAAGTCAGGAGTCAACGTATTGCTACAAAAGCAGAGAATGCGGATTTACTGACCTGAGGCTTGTGAAATTTTTCGCTAATTGTACTCGAGAATACCTCCAGAGCGTTTATCAGGTGATTCCCATATCAGTAAGGTATGACACGAGGATGATCCGATGGCTATAACGCCAGGCGCATAATATTTCTGTTTCAGATCTAGCGGCGTTGTTGAAACAAACTTCGTAATAATTGTATTCTGGAGCATTTGTATTTAATTATTGTCTAGCATTACATACCGTGGTGAATCGCATGATCTGCGGATATTAATTACAGCGAAGGGTGTGTTAGTTAAGCAACACTGTCGTGTTACTTTTCATCAGGTGACCTAGAAGTCAGGGTAGGCCCCGAAACTCACAAACTAAACAAATACAAAGTTCAGTTTTTTACACGAACACTTTCATATCTTTTCTTTGACTAGGTAGGGGAACAATATATTATTCCGTACTCAACGAAACCACTGTGATGAAAAGCCCACTAATTCATTGAGTTCCACACCAGTTAAACACCATGGTACGAGATAGTCGTCACTAGCTTTGTAATCCGTCCATATCCGGGCGTTACCTAGCCATCTGGAAGACGATGACACTTCAGTATATCTCCATTGGTGGGCGGCGGCGGCTGGAGGAGACGAGTTGCCGGTACGCGGAAGAGTGGGCGTGGCAAGTGGTAAACTGTCGTGTTCCGCTGTGCCGAGCTCTCCGTCCGCTACTAGTCGGCCGTCTTGGCAGCGGTACAAGCCGCAGGGCTCGCCGCTCGCCGCGCAGCCGCCGCCTCGGCTCGGGTGTCGTCCAAATAACACCTGCCCCACGCACGACGCCGTCTTCCGCGTGGAACCTCGGCTATTACTATTAGGTTAACAACCTCAGAATGGCAGCAAAGAAACACTGTTCTTCTTTCGTTGAATCCTGTGTTGAGATTTATAAGTTTTACTTGCGGCGACGTCTAGCCCGAAGTCTCCGTGCATCTTTTTGGCTTAATTGAATATCTGGATCAATTTTTTGTTGCACTACTCGGGCAAGTAGATGCCAGGAGGCTAGAAGTCCCTATAAGTAAAACCGACACCGTTTAGCATCCGATTCAACGAACGAAGAATGAAATTTTAACAGTGAAACTCGTCAGAGGTTTCATACCAGAAACTCGCGTCTCACTTTCTTCAATGTCTTCCTCCAGTTACTAGTCAACCAAGACACTAACTGAGGAATACGAAAGTATTTGGAAACTCAAACAGCGCTGCAAAAATAACTGCAAGGAAATACCCATAACCTGACTAACCGTTAAGGAATGGTGCTATTAGTAAGAGCACTGATTAAATCAATCTCTTTCTTCATACACTAACGGAAATAGGGAAATGTTCTAACCCCGGGTTATTTAAATTCTATATGAAACCAAAGTTCTTATTTCCTAATCAGTTGCTCCAACCATAATTCATTAGAATTCCGGTATATTTGTACATGGAACCTTGCATTCTTGTTATCAATGGACTTGGTAGTTAAGCATATTTTATTCAGTCCCTATGTCTCGTCAACACCGAGGTAACTGTTGACAAGAAAAGTGAAGGATACTAGCCGTGCTCTGAATCGAGGACTTTTCCGGTACCCGCCTGCAGTCTCTTTGGTAACTCATCGCAAAGAGATATATGGATGTCCGGACCAGGAATATAATCCAGGTCCTCCCGAAAACTAAATGCGAAAGTTATACATCACCTCTGGCTCGATGAGATGCCTGTTAGAATGGCGTTTAGATAATTTTGAGATACATTGACCAGGTATTCAGGACACAAGCGACCTGGGTCATTCCATTCATATGAACTCTGTCTTGGAATAATAGATGAGAGCGTATTTGGGTGGCATAGGAACTGTTTGATTTCGTGGATAGATATCAATGCAGTTATATGTTGCCTGAAAATTTTGAGTAGTTTCGGCAAAATCGATTTCAGAATAATCATTTCAATTTATAGGTCTTGCGGTTAGCGGCAATGATACACGTACACCTATCAAAAGAGGTTTCGAAAATCTAAAACTTGGCTGCGATTAATTCCATATATCGCCATCTGATAAAAAAACGTAGCCCGTTACTGTCAAGCGTGTGTTCATTAAGAACACTTAAGAGTAAGTAGAAATTATCCTGCTGTATTAAACTTTCATTCGTTCGTCTGCTGTGCTTTTGGTGACAGTAATTGATACATTTTACTTTCATCTCTGAATAAACAGACAGTAGGAAGAAATGCTATTTTAGATAATTTTTATGTTTTATATAACATGTAAAGCATTTGTTTCAACTGATTTGTGGCTATTTATGCACTCACAAGACTGTATAAACTCTAAAAGTAATGATCGCTGCTGCAAGAAGCGTTTTCCACCCGTAATCGGCAGTGAACACAGTAGTTATCGAACCAATGTTCACACCACTTTGTCGGAGGAGTGGTCCCATATTTGTGATGAGCGCGGTGTGTCGCTGGATGGTGCTGACACCTGTGCGGGTAGTTCCCGCGCTGCTCGAGCGATGTCCTCGCCTGCTGTAGGGTTATTCTCGTTCGGCGGGACACGTCGTTCATCGTGCTGTCTGGAGAGCTTTGCGCACGCGTCGTCCGCGCAAAGTTTGCCAGCGGACATTTACAGAGTGGCTGTAAATATCTGCGCCCGGGACGACGCGACGTGCCTCTACAGCACTGGACGGCCCAGGGATCCGCCGGGTCAACACCTGTTGCTTCAGGAGGGAAAACGCGAAGTTCAAGGAAACACTAATTTTCAAGTCTCCCTGTCGACTATTACTACCACTGAAAAAAATTTCCAGGTAGTGCAAATCCAGAACATAAACTTCAAGCTGAACCTTTCCTTCTGCCCTCAAATTCTTTATGATTTGAATTTATGATAGTAAGCAAGGCGTAAAACAATCATACTAATAGGGCAAATGTATTAACAATAATGTACATGGATTGGTGGATTAGCTCCCTGGAATTCGGGAAAGCTCTAGTATCAAATTCGGATTAGTGTTTCAAATCTATATTCCGGAAATATTCAACACTTTCTTAGGTGGAATTGCTTAAGATAAATCAAATCCCTTTACGTTCCATTTAATTGCCAATAATCTAATAACATCCTGTTTCGTCAATGATCCCTCATTAGGAAGATCTCGTCTGAATTAGAGCTAAATATGATTCCTGACGTGAGGCAAAAGGATGGCTTTGAAACGATCGAAAACTATCCTCTTTAGTATTTATTGATAATTCATCACAGTGAATTCTATAGTATTTCTGACAAATTAAGGATATATACTTTGATCTCTTCGTGCTTCTTTGGACCTGGATTATAATTCATGCTTCATGTACACTAAAAATTCTTGTTACAAGTCAAGTTTCTATTTCAGAATGCTGAACATTAATTTTCAGATTTATAGCAGCGTCGTAGTTTTACGTAAAAGTTGTCTGCAAGAAGAATATTGACGACTGACTTTATTCTGAATATCACTAGATAAATTTACAGTAATCGGGGCTTTGTAGATTTTTTTAATGCTGAAGCTGGTGAATCAAGCCTTCTTTAAACTTCTAGCTAATTTCTGCTTATATCCAACCGGGGGATATAAATTACAATTTTTTAAAATGAATTTAACAATTTTTAATCATTGGAAATATGAAAATGAATATACAAATCATGTCATCTGAGGTTTCTGTTGCTAATGAAAATTACACTACACACTATCTTATGCAGAAAACTATGTAGTAATCACTGGTGATAAACTTCAAAATTATAAAATCATCCTACGATTTTCGAACATTTATTTAAGTATCTCTGAGACCTCTATTGACACAATCCGTAATCAGAGTAAATACATACGTATAAAGTATGCATGGATCAGAACTGTTTGGGAGGACAATGTATTCTCAAGAAGGTGCTCCCGTCTGTATGAGCGGTACCGGTTAGGCACGAAGCAATTTTGAGAGAGAAAGCCTCAGGTTTGAGAGCTCCATACCGTGAAAGAAATAGGATTACATTGCATGGTGGATGTTGTTCACAAGCAAAAGAGACTATCGTCAAAGACCTGACAAGACAAAGCGGTTGTGGTTATCAGAGAACTGGTAATTTAGTTGAACACGCCCATGTGATTGACGTCTCTCGATCCAAAGCACCAATGGCGCGCTTGATGGGAAATAATTCAACTGCGCTCCACTAAAGAGGGACTAGCTTTTTTCGGTGGTTACAGATGACAGAAACGTCAATTATGGGTCAGCTCCGCAGAAGACTACATATTTAAGGACGGCTTCAGAGATGATTCGTAAATTTGTAGAAGTTCTTCATCAGATTTGACCTCGGGCTAAATCTTAGAATCTGTATAATCTTTAATTTTTTTATCTGATGTGAAAGCTGGATTGGATGCTAGCATTGATAAGAGAATTGATGCCTTCGAAATGTATTTACGTCGTGCTATGTTGAATATATCCTAAGTACACAGAATCTGGGAAGACGTATTCCTAATAGTTTTCAGAAGAAAACAAAACTATTGCGTACAATTAGCTGAGGAGGACCCAATATCTGGAGAATACTATGAAAGGCGAAAGGTAAAATACAAGAGAAACGATCCGTTGGGAGATGAAAGAACTCATGCCTGGAAGACACGTACAAGTGTTAATATTTTCGGTTCTGTTGCTCGAAGAACAACGCTGGTTATGTCATCCATAAGGCGACGTTATCTTAAGAACAAAAATATCCCATATGAAGAAGTTGTAAGTAAATTAATGAGGATTATTCAGAGATAGTGCTGCTTTAGTCAGCAATAATAAGTAATTGATTAATGTCAGTAAGTAATAAAGCACTTGTAGAATAAAGGAACGTGAATTTCTAGAGACAATACTCTATCCATCCCAAAGTATTAATCTCTCGAACATAGCTCACACTTCCATTCATGGCGACCGACGTGTGATAAGGAGAAAACATTTATATAGCAAAAAATTTACATGATTTCTAACGTATACGTAGAACTAATACCAAAACCATAGAACAAAAGGCAACACACGGGAATAAAAATTTGGAAAGCGAAGGAAATGCCAATTTTCTGTATAACAGCGAAACCATGGTTCCCATACGAGGAGGACATGAATAATATTCAAGCAAGGAATATGCATAATGATTGATGATGCCCCAAGCTAGACAGAAAAAGGAATCGTAAGAACAAAATTAAACATTTGTGAAATAGAGGCTATAATAAACGTAAACGGTTATTAAGTCTACGAGGGAAGACTACCAAAGAAACTGTGAGCAGAATAGATGCCCGTGGATCTAAAAGAAAATGATTTCCTTTACACGAAGTCAGAAGTGCAGAAGTAGACTACAAATCCAGTGTTTGTGACTGTTCTGTATCTCGAAATTATACTTGGGCTGAAGACAGAGTGAAGTATACTCTCCCATGGACCGTCTACGCTCCAGGAGACGACACATTCATAGTCGGGTTTTTTTTTTAGCAGAGAAATATTAGACTGAAGTACATCTATGTAATACAGCAATATTAACTCACTTTAACTAATTTTAGCTATGTAACGTATTTATCATTTGATGTTCATGCTAATGATTAGCATGGTTTATGTGCGTTTCTAGCTATTGAATTATAATACATTTTAACGGTATAAATTCATTTTTATTGTAATAACATACTGGCTGCTCAACTCTTGGGTTGCAGTGCTTCAAAACTCGTAATCAGTGTCGTCATCTCGTGTTCAATAAAGCAGTCTTAAAAAAAAAAACAATTAAGACGAGTTTAACTTAAAATGAGCATATTTACGTTAGGTAACATCATGACTTGTGGTTTAAATTTTTTTCTATAAAACTATGTAACTGCTGTCATAATTTAATAATCAGTACAACACATTTGTTACATGCCGATATGGTACATGGATGGCGAATGTCTGTCGCAGAACAGATTGTATTGTCTGCATTACCTCATTCCTTTCATATTGGCAGCAATTTCGGTGCTCAGCAAGGTAACGCACTTTTTCATCGTCATAAACTCTTAACACACGGGGCAACGTGATTCGATGATGTATGGACATTCAGCTTAGTGGAAACTAAGAGATCAAGATAATAGAAGACAGATCAAACACCTTGTTCATACGTTCGAAACGATAAGTATATCTACCAGGGTCCAATAAATTATCACCTGTTAGCACATTCATTTTTTTTATTGTTTGGTTCTCTTAATGACTTCGGACAGTTATTCTAAAATCTGCACTAATACTAAACCTCCGCCACTGCCCGCATAACACGTTTCCAAATATGAAGCTTTTGTTGTAGCCTGTGAGTCAGAACTGAATAGTTCCTTAGCCTTCATGCAGTTGTCTATAATCACAAATACGTATTTGAGTCTTTATGCGTCTGTATGGAATAACCACCATTGATGTTAGACGCAAGTTAATTACGTCGCTGTCTGAGTTCGAAAAGTTCCACAGAAAACTAAGCTAGTACGTATAACTTTACAAGGTGGAGGAGTCCAGAAGAGACGCAGAGCCAACATTTAGAGATACAGAAAAGCAAGAAAACTTGAGAAATACTAAGCAAAATTCTTCCATATAGATAGCGAAGCAAGAGTATGGAATTAAATAGACGAAGGGTTGATGTTTGAGACATAATATCGCCAACAGACATGCAAATAATGTTCAAATCACATTTCCAGCAGTGTTAAGAAATATTAAAGAGTAGGATGCTAATCAAGTTGGAAGACAAGAAGTGAAAAATCCCCAAACATTTCAGTTTAATCTCGAAAATATGTGCCCAAAACCAAACGAATATATAGAAAGCAATCTTTGATTGAAATCCTAAAAGGAATTCTGCCTTTTCCCTAAACATCCTAAGAAGAAAATTTGTGAGAAAGATGGCGGAGAGATTCTTGTTAATTTTGCAGTACATCGTCTCTTACGCGTAATAGAATCAACAATAAACTGACAAACAGGTGGAATTTTTTACATTCACACACAGTATTAGTGCTTCAAATGTATTAATTGGCAGTAGAAGATATTCCGTTATTCAGTAATGTCTGTACAAGTATAACACAACACCAATGAATTTCAGCATTTTGTTTTATGTATGAAGATCACAGCACAATTCATCTACCATTTATCAATCCTGTACACACCGACTACTCGTAGATGTTCTTCGTCGAGAACAGTTCGGTTGAATTCGGCACCCGCCAGCCGATTCGAGTAAGACGATGGTTATGTTTTGGCTCACCCGGAAGCGGCGGCTGCGGCAGGGGGCGTCGCGGCCCGAGCGGCCATGACCGTCGCGGAGGATCGACTCGGCGGCCTGCTGGGCGGTCGCTGAAGCGCGCTGCGTTCGGGCAGCAGGCTGTCGCTCTGGTAGAACTGGCAGGCACAGCGCACGCCGCTGCCCAGGCTGGACACGGAGGAGTCGCGCCGGCCGCGACCGCCGGCACCTTGCGGCTCCTCCGACCGGCCGCGGGCCTTCATGCTACCACCCGGAACACCACTCTCCCATGCGGCCGCTGTCCTCGCCGCCACGACAAGAGGACCGCCGCTATTTTTATTACCAGCCCCTTATTCTTGCCAGGAGACTGCAGCGCTGCCAACCACTCCATAACATATATCGCGCGGCAGCCATATTTCTCGCTCTCACTGCAGCCAAAACTTGAAACGTCGGTCAGTAGGTACGACTGTAACTCTCAGAAAGTATACATATTCCCGCTATATCAGCGGCAGCGGATTGAGAGATAGACCAGTCCGCCATCGAGCGGCCAAGTGGAAACTCGTGGCAGAAATAGTGCTGGCGACGTATCAGGGCGGCATAGCTTGGCATGTCTGCTGCCAGCTTGGCGAACTCGATGAGAAAAGATAGAGGGCCTTACTGTCCGCGACAGTGCGGTTGATGACCCACGCTGCAACACTAAACCCTGGTTCCAGTTCATGAGGAATGCAATATTATTTAAACATTGCGACACCAGAGCGAGAGATAAATTTCGAGTCAGAGATTCTCAAATAGCCTATCTGAATTCGAATGCCATTTCAGTGTTCTAGGTTCTCGTTGTAATAATTAATTGCCAACTACAGTATAAACACGACGTTGTAATATAATTATAATCACCAAGAAAAATCGTCAAAGAAGGTTGACCAAGGATCACAGTTCACAGAACTTTACTGAATACCTTAGCATATTGCACTTGCATTCCCAAAGACGAGGAGACTGGAAGTCCTTCTGTTTGCAAGACTATTAAATCAGGGTAGGATCTCATTGAAAGTACGATAACGTTAGCAATACGTGAGCTACGCACTCACTTATCGCACATTTTTGGGAGACTTAATAAAGACGCAGTAACTATAATTGTTAAAAAGAAGCGAATAAGAGGAGTTTACAATATTAAAAGAATTAATAAATAATATGTGGCTACTGTTTCAACCATTTCATTAAAAAAAATGTCAAATATTTTTAAAATCAGGAGTCAAGATCAATACTTAATTGATTTAAAACAATAAATATAAAACTGAGACTGTCCTGCGTCATTATCCGTCTATTGGATATGAAAAGGAACTAATTTAAAATTGCTGGAGCTTCACATTATTAACGAAAATATCGGACAAACAAACACAATAGTAAATAAATTGATACAATTTGCTGATATACACCACTGTAAAGAACAAGTACAAAACAATATCATCGGCTGCAGTAAAGCATGTTATAAAAACTGACTTTTCGCCTATAAATACGAGTCTCATTCTTACGGATTTTCGGAAGATTATAATGCGTCCACTTCTGGTTTGACTAACAAAATTAAATGTGTGCTATATCTGTTTCCAAGCACACCCGCTTTATTTCGAGGGCGTTATACCTCAACAACAACGTATCAGGGAGACGATTTTTTACTTTCTTTTCTTTCGTTGGAGGCGGTATACGCCTGGAGTGATTTTTTGAAGCATGGAAAACCGAAATTTTGGATGGTCGGACGGGAATTCGAACCGCATTCTACAGAATGCGAAGTCAGAACGTAACGGCTCACCCATTATACTCGGTGAACTAATGTTACATATATGTGTAACAGCTTTGTAGTGCATTTTGTTTCGGAGTATTTTGAATACAATCTTATTGTCTATAACAAGATGTACAAGCAACTTTATGGACATTTGGAAAAATAAAATTGTCGAAATGGCACATGGAAAAATAAATAATCATAGGCTCGGAGGCAGACAACTCACCTCGAACATTCCTATTTTGTTTGATACATACCTCGTTTTAAGATAATAGGCTGTCGGAAGATGGTTAGTGATAAATTTGGCATGTTTCTACAAGACCTCAACCTAATAGGAAGTCGTAAAACTAGCGAGATTCTTTTGCTATCCGATATTTAATGAGTGGAAGGGTTAAGTCATTATTGCATTTCCGTCGTTAGCTATCCTCTTGGATCAAGCGATTTTGGGAGTGATTACATAATCAGCTTCAAAAAAAGTATGACCAGAGAAACAATGCCAGTGCCTACATAGAACCTTGACATCAGCGACAGTTAGTGAATCTCAGTGATTATTTGATTTCATTTACATTCGGCAAAACTATGCCTTCTGCTCTTGCAGTTATAGAGGGATCTCTGCCAGTTGTATTTTAAGATATTCCTCCGACATTGCAAGAGACCATGCGACTGCTACACGATAGAACTCCAGCCCATTACTTTATGAATCGGTCTGTAAGGTCCACTTACATGGTCAGCTAACCAACTAACATTTTACATGTGACAGCATCTGAAATGTATGGTTTACACTACGTATTGAAGCGTATGTCACTTGTGAGATAGCTACAGTCTTGTTGCAATGTGTGTAAATTAACGATGCAAAACTCCTAGATTCATCATGTGAAGTTTGAAATTTATCCTGTATTTAAACACACACACACATAATAAATCAGTCGGAATCGGAACTGTAGGTATGTATTGTGATTTGGACAGAGGTACAGTTTTCAGTCTACACTGCTGTTAAAACAGTCCTGTAACTGTGCTTACTGCCCAGTTTTCAACATACGTTTATATCCACCTATATGATTCAAATATTAGGTAAAAGATCAACTCTCACGATTTTGTCTTTAGAATATATTTAACAACAAAACTCCAAAACTATTATTTTACCACGAAATTATAAGTGTATGGCATGTTAAATAATGTAAAATTTACTGAAACATTACTTCTGAATCTTAACAAGAAATCAATTACGAGAAATTTTATTTATAAAGAGGAAATAGTACTATTACAACGTGTATACAGTTATTCAAAGATTGAGATCTGTTACCTTTTGATAAGTTTTCAAGAATTAAATTTTTTCAGTTTTGATAATACTTTGACAGCTCATTTCTGCATTTTATAATCGCGCTTACCACTTGTTAAATGTTTAGAAATCTTTGATGGTGTTATCTGCGATTCAATTTTTTGTGGATTAAGTGTAATTAAGTTACAAAATTTAGATTTACATATTTCAGAGACCCTCCCAAATATTTTTATTTGTTGAAACAGGTTATATTTCTATGAATAGGATGAAATCAGAATTAAAAAAATCAGTGTTTGTTGCAACTTGTTAATGAATTTTTAGGAAACATTTGGAGCAAGCTAATGAAGTGGTGGACTGTCATTCACTTCTGATTGTAAACTCACTGGTTTATTAATGCTCACTTTTATATTCGTCCTCTTTATCTCTTCTTAGCTACGTTCAAAATAGTATAATAAAAACTTTTTAGATTGGCTTAAAACATCTTATGGTATAGTGATATTAATTCAGAGAGTGGTTTAATAAAGAGTTCTTAATATCGAAATATTTTTCCTAATTTCGTTGAGTTCGAATTCAGTGCGATGTGTCTAGAATTTTCTTGACACAGAGTGAAGAAACAAGATATGAATATCTAAAATAGTATTCCCAGCCTAACAAGAAAGGAAACAATACTGAATGCAGTGAGTGGGCAGAGTGTAATCTAGTTGACAAAGCGTATCTCTCGTGGACAAGTGTGATTATTATACTGCTAATAATATAGCAGAGAAAACGTTTCTTTATTTTACACCCTTCTAATGATATTATTTTTTTGTTCCGTATTGCGACGCAGCCATAGCTCTTTTTTAATACGGTAGGATCGTTGGGCTTAGGTGAACGACGAAGGAGGAAGAAGATGTATGAATAGAAACTTGATGTAAGGCATTTATTCATTATTAATTGGAGTAACACGCAAAATTCCAACGATAGTATGGTCCTTGTAAAGAATAGCTAACCTTGTGGTATGGAATTGTACAAGCTGTTTTTGTTTTAATTACTTCTGTCGTTTCTAATTTGGGAACCTCGTATCCTTTCGAAAGGTTTACGACTCCAATCTTGTGGCAGTATTTCTAGACCCCTGACGTATCCTTCACCTCTCGCAATGCTTGTTTTCTGTTTGTGATGTAAACTATTCTGTGTTAAACTGTAGATCTTCCTAACACGGTATGATTAAAAAAAAGGTTTAGTTTAATCACAAATAGGCACAGAGAGGAGCGACTGGAAACTCAGTAATCTTTTAATGTTTTCTTATGAAAAGTATTCTTTATGTTAGTTTAGGGGAACATCGTTAATTTTAATAGCTCAAAGGGAAAAATATTATTATCTGTTTACGTATTTCGCATAATAAGTACATCTTTGATAATACGAAGTAGTGTCAGAAACCAAAATGTGATATTTTACGCGAGAATAATATTGTGAGGATTCTGCCAATGTTTTTTGTTTGACAGTGTATATTTTCTTATTACGCAAGAACGGTTAGTTATGAGAATGGTTTTAGAAATATTCAGGGCAAATGGAGTGTGGCATTGATCACATAGCTCTTCCTTAGTGCAAATAGTGAAGTGGTGGAGTACGATGTTATATCTCCATTAATCCCTCCCAGTTAGTCAAATAGTACAGAAAATGGCGTGGAAGATTAATAAACAAAAATAAGATATATGTTAAAAAAGTCTTGTTACATATTTTCAGTTTAAATCAGATGGGTCAGTTTCTGAAAGGAAACGGAACGTTGCATATTTTGTATCTCCATCTCTGTTTGAATTACCCTCTGTATTTCTGATTCCCCTTAAAACCGAAGTCAACATAGGGTAATTTTATGAAAAATGCAAACCGTCAGCTACGCGGCCGAACAGTACTTAAAGGTCTCCCGGCTAATCTTGCAAAACCTGTTTATTTTATTTTATACTTCTACTGTTCGCTCTTCTAAGTTTATAGTTATTTAACAAAATTAAATTACCGGACCAATCCATGCAATGCCGAGTTGGTTTTGTCTTACTAATGGCATTATAAATTATCACAATTACTAATCATAGTAGTAGCAGTGGAAACAGTAGTTGTGGTACCCACTCTGTTAGTAACAGTAGAATTAGTAGTCTGACATTGGAACTTAAATAAAATTATCTTGCATTCATTGTTCGTAAAGTGAATATGTTAAATACATAAGTCATAAATATATATACACGTAAAATAATATAAATAAGGGGCCAGATTAGATTCTAGGTGCTGGGCTGTGTTGTATATGGAAAAATAAATAAATAAAATAAACAATGCTACAAATATATTTCAGGAACGTTGTAAATGAGGTAGTATAATACTTTCTTCGATGATCTTTACTATCGATAGTACATTTTTTTTCAAAAAAATGATAAAAAGTATAAATACCTCAATGATATTCCCACTATTATCCATTTTTCTTGCTGCCTTCGTCGATCATTTTATACGTTTTAAAATCTTCATCCACTGTTGTTAGATTCAGATGCTCTAATATTTTTATTCATCATTTGGTCTCTCTTTCAAATGCGCTGCCCATAAGAAAAGCAAATAATCCCTGTATGTACCCGAAAATGGCACAAAATAATTCTATTTCTGCTTTCTGTACGTTTTTAAGTATTTTATTATTATTATTAATTTTAATTGTGATGGAGCTAACGCTCCGCTCCGGTGACAATTCCCCTGGTCATCTTATTTCCCCTTTTTATTTTTAATTTTTTTAAATTATCTTCTATAACGTAAGTGTTAAATTCTTCCCCCATTTACTTTTCTGATTTAGAAATTAAGAATTTTTCTGGTTGTAACGTTCTACCTCTATCATCGTTGATTTTAATCACTTTTTGATATATTTATAATACACTGCAATCACGCCCAGCCTTTGTGTGAGACGGTGCCAGGCTGCGGAATTCCTAAGCGGCACCAAAGAGTCGCTTCCTCCCGCCTCACAAGAGAATCGCTTCCTTTGATTGTTTATGTTGCAGACGTTTACTCGGGAACATTTCCAAGCGACTTCGGGGGCCAGGAGCGACGCGATCCAAGATTTGCGCGGCTGGCGGTATGACGAGAGGGTGATAACGGCCGATGAGAGGCTGTTCCACGGACTCTCGAGGTGCATCTCGTTAGGAGCTGACGCGTGTATCACGGCATTTTATTTATGTCGTGGTGGCATTAACATACACGGTAATAACGTTCTCCTCTGACGCGAGACATCACTCAGTTTTTCCTTATACATGGATTATAAGTGTTACTGTGTGGTGGATAAATCTCAAGAGTTTTCACATACTGCATAACTGATAAATGACAAATTCCTTTATATATATATATATATATATATATATGAGGCTTTTCGTCCAGTTTAATCCTTTGTGGACAATTATCGAACTGATGGGTAAAATCGAATCTCAATCTCGTGTTCTCTCTGGCCGAAAATTTGTTCAATTTATGGTTAAGTTCCTTGTTGTTTAGTAATACTAATTAGATTTTCTAGGATTTATTTCCGTGTACCGTTCATCATGCATTTTTCGAGTCTGTAAACTTAATTAAGACCTTCCCATTTGGAATAAAAAATTTAAAATTCATTTAATAACGAAGTTATCATCTCTTTTGATTGTATAACTAATATTTTTAGTAAATGATTCAGGCATCTCATACAGAGATTTTGAGTAAATGATTAATGCATCTCATGCAGAGATTAATAAAAATGCCTCTGGTGACTTAGGGAAATATAATTTATAAAGAATCAAGACATTTCATTTGAGAAAACGTGGGGCTCCGAAATTTATAAGTAGGAGTATTCATTAAATCGGGGTGAATGTTCAAAAATTGTTTGTGATAAAAGAAGTATTAAAATTTACATTTCAGACGTATTTCAAATTGATTTCCAATATACCAAAAATGTAGGTCACTTAAAAACATTTACCAGTACTCCATAAAACTATTAATTACATTGTTTATTCTATTTAATGTTAGCAAAACATACGCTAATGTTTTTATAGCAGATTATGATGCAATGAATGCGGTGCTGTTTTGAATTTTTGTGTAGTTGTTCTCTTTGGTTCATTTTTAATTTCAATTTCGGGAGGACACCGGTTCGAATCCCCGTCCTGACATCAGATTTTGGTATTCCACGGATTCTCCAAATCACTCCCGGAAAATGCCGGGATGCTTCCTACAATATGCCATGACCGAATTCCTTCTCGTTCTTTGTCTCCAGTCTTATCCCGCTTCTAATGACCTCGACGTCCACGGGGCGTAAAATCACAAGCAAAATAATAATAATATTATTAATAATAATAATTTCACTTTAACATGTCGATTCAAAGGGTATTTCATAGACCTTATGGAAACCATTTACGGGAATATAGATGCGTTGGAACATCGCCGGAATTAATTTGTTGCTCTTAGGGTTGATTATGTTGAGAAACAAAAATAATTTGTCATTTCATTGATAGGAACAGGACATGTCAGACCTTCTTCTATAGTACGCTTGCCAACTTTTGTTTAATAATTCATGATAGTTTTGTCAATTACGATTGTAGATACTTTATAATGTAAATTTGAGCAGTAATGGATTCCTGCAAACAGATTAAGACGGCAAAACACGCAGTGCCTGTGCACACTTCATCCGAAAATCTTTGTAATTTGTTCGTGTGCAGCTAAAAGCCAGCCTCAGGAAGACTGCTAAGCTGAATTTAAACGATCTATGAAGAAGATACAACTTGCATCCAATCAACTCAGCCTCAGAGATTAGCAGGAAAAACAACTTTTAACAGGGTTGAACAATGTTTTTGACGTCCACTGGATGGCTAATACATTAAAAACTAATTATACATACTAATGGATTTAGATAAATCCCGCTTTCTATGAATCTTGTATTGATACGTTGGTTTTTCAAAAAATTCATATCTGCGGAACGTGAGTTTTTGAAGAGAGAAACGGGGGTCTATTCCAACAATTGGCTAGTTGACTAAATTTCAAAAGTGGTTAATAGTTTACCGTATTACCAATCTTACTCAAGAAACGTATTATTTTTCAAATAATCGAACATTTACATTAATTATTTTGCATTTTCAAAAACCAATTTAAATTAACCGCGAAAATGCTTAAGACTGTCAAGACGTCTTGAATGACGTCACGCCGTGCGAAACAAATAAGTACAATCGTTTCTGTGTATAGCCTGGCAGACACACTCATGTTTCTCGCTCCTTTTGTTAGTACATTCTCAAGTTGTAATGCGAGACGGAAATTTTAATGGAACTCAGCTACTTCATTATACTGTCAGTTGTGAAATGTAAATATGGCTGACATACAGAAATTAGCGGTTGCCGTGGCTATCGTTCCGATAATAAGAAAGAAAAAAATAACAGAATTTGAGAGAAATTGTCGAAACACTGGTTATTTAAGAGAAAATAATTTAGTCAGATTATTTTTCTAAATGAAACGATGTGAGAAACCGAAGATTGATTTAGATATGTTCGCATGAACCAAGAAACCTACTTCGAGTTACTGGCAATGGTGACTTGCACGTATTAAAAGGTAACGCAATAAGTAGTAACATGCCATGAACGTCTTAGTAACAGGTAGATGTTACTATATTCAATGTACTGATAAGAAACAGCAGAATGTCAATATATATATACATATAGGTATATATATATTTCCATGTCTTCGGTACCAGACTCAAATCTACATGATTCGTTGTATTTTTTTCTGTTCCTTTCGAAAGCAAGTTCTTAATGAATTCAGTATTTTATAACTGTTTCTTTATTTCTCAATTTACTAACTTCTTTCAATTTATTGATAAGAATATCATGTGCGGCACTTTTTTCTGTTTGTTTAAATAATCTCTAATTTTGATTTTCCACAGACTTCCATTTTGTCTGCATAAATCAATAAATTCATTGAGAAAATCGCGCGACATTAGTCAAATATCCATCATGCAGACGGAAGCATGCACACAAACGCCTTTTTGCTGGACGACAAGTATAACTGGAACACCCACGGAAAACCAAGAGCATTCCGAATGCCTTCAAGCCAAATAATTGACGGAGCACTACCACTTCAATCACTCTCCGTTTTGCATTACAACTTGAGAGTGTACAAGCAAAACGATTGTCAAATATGAGTGTGTGCCAGGCTTAAGGCAGATGTTAGTTTCTTTCGTTTTGTTTAGTTAAAAATGATTTTTTTTTTGTATTATAAGTACTATATAGTCGCCGAGTGTAAAAGTACAACTATGAACAAATACGGAAAAAAGTTGCTAAAACTTACAAGGTGGAAGGATACTCACAGTTTATATGAAGATTGAAGAATGTATTTTTGTGAAGATTTTTATGTAAGTATTTGCACTCAATGTATTTCTAAAGCTAAAACAAAACTGACGGATTTTGAAGAATCACTATTTTTCAAGTATTGATAAAATAATAATGTATGAGTTGAGGTTAATTTGGTTTGGTTTTATGATTTAAAATCTTTTTCTAGTGTTATGTTAAATATGATAAACACATTCTGGCAGAACTATCGTTAGCGTGGCGCCACGACTTGATGGTAGATTGTATTACAGCTCGACGAAACAAATAAAAAATAAAGGATATTTTTTATGTATATCTCGCTTGGTTTTCGAGATATATTAGCTGAAAAGTGACGTTAGGCTCATATGCAGCCATGCAGCCAGGACCAGAAGGGAAATTGGCAGTGGCATAGCCTGCACCTGTTCTCAGGACATACTTTTGTAGGAAAAGTATACATGAAAGTAAAAAGAAACTTACCTTAAACGTGATGCAACAGAAAAGTTACGATACGGCACAGAATTAATAGTACCGAACAACAACGATATTTAATGACATTGTTCACGCCAAAGATAGTTCTGAAGTGAAGAACAAAATCTTTTCTCCCTTCTGGACCAGGATGCATATCAGCCTAACCACATCACCTTTCATTCAATATATCTCGAGAACCAAGCGAGATATCAAAAAAGTTCTTTATTTACGAAACTGAAATAATGTTGTTTAAGTGTATATTCTATATTTTACACCTGTCTATACTTATATCGAAGTTTTAATATTGCGGAATTCCTATGAGCAAAAGTCACCGTTTGACGCGAAAAATCTGTCAATTGTTACGGCGTCAATTTTGGGCAAATTACTACTGTTTACGTTGCTAAATCCTGACCCCACAGAGAATTATACTTGTCTTTCAACATATAATTGAGAACAACTGTATTTACGTGACAAAAATTGCTACAAATGAAAAATCTGACCTACAGAAATATCAACAAAAACTATGGCGTTTCGCACGGCGTGATGTAATGCTTTCTGATTGGCGATCTTGGTCACGTGACTGAATGCCTAATTTTGCCGAATTTATTTTCTGAAAATAATAATAATCTTTATATTTTGTAATAAATAATTTTGTTTTATGTTGTCTCCTGAGCATGATTGATCATTAAAAACTGCAATCCATCCGATTTATTGTTAGTGGACACAAGCCAATTCCAAAGTTCGTCTAGATGGGAGCATTAATCATGTATTAAGCAGGCGATGAAAATGGTAGGATATCCATGCAGACCTAACTTCCGACGTTTTTACGGCGCTTAACTCACTCAGCAAGACTGATAGTAATTATAATAAACAGCAAAGCTATGAGAAGGGAAATATTAATAACAATACCGTGCTGCTTGTATTATCAGTGGTACAGTTAGAAGGAGCAAATCTAAGAAGACAAAGGCGAGTGTCTGAATGAATGTGGTAACTGAAGACAGTTTAGTCAGGCAAGTAAGATGAGATTATAAACTAAATGAAATAGAAGTTTTGCATCAGACCAATAGAGTCGCGAGTGACAACAAATTATACTAACCGCAAGAAGGAACTGACCACATAGCGGGTTTCCGAAATGGCTATGAGTTTTTCGTTCTCAGAAGGCAAGAAGCACATCATTAATAACAAAAATCTAAACTTTAAAAATTTAAGCACCTTCCTCTATTTACTTTCCTTTAGCATCTATTAAGCTTTTGGGGTTTTCTCTGGTTGCTGCTGGATTATGTTGCCAAAGCACTCCGACGTTTTCATTAAGTTCTGTATTAATTATGCTCTCTGGCGGTGTATCAACACGGGGAAACAGTGGGAAACTCTTTATACTTAATATTAACGATATTAAGAGTTTCTGCTTACTTTACTATTTGAAGAAGTTTTCTTTTTTGAAATTATGAGTAAAACAGGACAGAGATAATAATTTATGCTTTAGTATAGGAGAAAGTGAGTAGTGTACAAGGCGTATACTGGCGATGAGGCATGGAAAGGTATTTGAGTAGGTATGAAAAGTAGCGCATGGAAGGGAAAAGATGACCATGACCACAAGCTGGAACTCGATTTCAGGCACAAGGGTGTGGGAAGATTCTCTTTTTTAGGTAAGGGTGTCAGGGATTGTAATGAGAAATGATGAATAATTTACCGAAAACGTTGAAAGAATTTAAAGATAAAATTTGTAGAGGGCAAATGTAGGTGGCTGCAGGATAGGGGGAAGATGGGTGTGTAGGGAAATTGCCACCGGAGCCTGTGCTCGATTGCAATTAAATTCAATTAAAGTGACAAAGGTATTCAAAGTCACATATGTTGTGTACTTTTTGTTTTTGAAACCAACCGCAAATATCGAAGTCAACAAGAATTTTCGTTAGATACATTCTTATTTCTCATGGGAAATACCGCAAAGATTTTCGTATTTGATACTGAAGTGAAAAAAATATCTATTCCAAAAATGTTTTCTGAAATTTAATAACGTATTACAGAATTTAGTGATAGTTACACAGCTAACGCAAACCTCATAATTTAGATTCAAGTCTGAAATATTTCGACACTATCAGCTTAAGGACGTACATGTTTCCAATATTATAATTTATTTCAGTCAATTTTTTCTAATTTCATAAATCTACCGACATTTTACAAATGTGAATCAAGTTTTCTACTGCATATGCGGTGTTACTTAAAGTACGAGATATATCCCAAAAGTATCCGACCTTCCTTCATATCTTCGCTCCTGACAATTTTAGCGCCATATGCCGGGTATGAGTGTCAACAGTAATCATAATCATCCTAGCTGCCGCAGTTATCGGCGGCAGGCCTTAGTTCAAATGCAGGGTGCGTATGTTTACAAAGAATTTTGTACGTTTGTCGCATTTTGCTATCGTAAAAATGACGAAAAGATCGAAGCAACGAATTTGCATTAAATTTTGTTTTAAACTCGAAAAGAGTTGTGTGGAGACCATGGAGATGATGAAGACGGCACTTGAGAACGAGGGAATGAGCAAAGCACAAATAAAAGAGTGATATAAGCGGTTCAACATCGGTTGATAGTAATCCACGCTCTTGGCGGCCTTCGACGATAAAAACACAGGATAATATCGAACGTGTGCGACTTGCGATCAATGAAGATCGTCGATTGACTGTTTCAGAACTATAATGTGATCTTGGAATACTGAAAACTATTGTTTGGAAGATTTTAACTGAAAATTTTCAAATGGTTCGCGTGTGTGCGAAATTCATTCCGAAATTGTGGAGCAGTAAAACCTTTGCCTTGAAATCGCTGAGGACAGTTAGGAAATGGTCAATAATGATGAAAATATGCTTAAAAATATTATAACTGATGATGAATCGTGGGTTTATGGTTATAATCCCGAAACAAAACAGTAGTCTTCGCAGTGGAAGCTGTCGTTGGAGTTAAGACCGAAAAAAGAACGCCAGAGTCAAGTAGTTGCTGGTTGTTTTATTATTATTATTATGAGGGTGTTGTGCCCACGAATATGCTCCTAAAGTTCAGACGATCAACAAAGAATATTATCACGAAGTTATGAAAAGATTTTGTGACGCAATTAGAAGCAAAAGGCATCAGCTTTGGTCAAGTGGTGACTGGCTTCTTCATCATGATAACGAGTCAGCGCATGTATTGAATCTCGTGCAGTAATATTTGACAAAGCACAAAGTCGTACAGCTCCATCAGCCTCTGTGCAGTCCTAACGTGGATCTCTGCGACCATTGGCTGTTCCCAAGATAAAAAATTCCGCTCAAAGGCCACCGATTCGACGAAAAAGAAACACCTGAAACTAATACGACGAACGCACTAAAGGCGATAACAAAAAAAACAACAACAAAAAACCAACAAGTTACAGGACTGCTTCCAAAAGTGGAAAGACCGTTGGAACGTATTCTTCAATAAAATTGATAATACTTCGAGAGATGCTACCAGCCCGACGACGCAGAATAACGCCAACGGAGAAATATGAGGGAAGGGACAGATCTCATACTTTCGGCGACATCTGTGGCAGCACCAGCAAGAATGAACTTATACGTTTAGTACATTAACATCTTCAGAACAGAGCAAATAAATGGTGGCTGTAGTTTTTTATTCGTATTTAACAGCATTTAATTTTTACTTAAATACTATTTAATTTTATGAAGTTCATAGCAACACTGAATCAGTACTAAACAGTACTAATGAGTTTGGTGTCTTCACGAGAACTCTTTTAGAATATTTTCTTTTATTTTCCGTTAGCAACTATCTAACCCGAAGTAATGTAGAAAGTGAGATCCTAAATCGTTAAAGTTTTATGTAAACGTATTCAAGTTTTCAGATGGTGTAACGTGTAGTTTTTGTACAATCTCAGGATTTACCTGATAAATGCCTAAATCTTCCTAAAACTTATATCTAGTTTGGTTGGCACTCCAGATCCGAGATTTGAACTCGCTCAGTGTCCATTATGGGAACTCTTGAACATTCTGGGCTAAACTGCTGGTTTTAAGAGTTAGTGCATTTTGAATATGATAAACATTTGACATTAACCTTCTATGGATTTTCTTAGGTCTCCGATTCTATGGATGAAATTAAGGTCTCTTAAAAAAATACAAATTACATTGAACAGGAGCTAGTATTTTTGAGAGGAGTTTTGTATTCTTCCGCAGGATGCTGCACGACAATGAGGTTAAGGCGTGGGAGTAAGAGGGAAGAGGGCCGCGGTCAGAATAGAAACAAACGTCTCGAGAATGCGCACTCGGCAGCTCCTTTCGCAACGTTACACAAAGCAAGTTGTTTACGCGTTGTGCGAGGGACATTAGAATTTCTTTATCTCTCAGTCCTCTTACATTTGTTGGCACAAGCAGATGACGTTACGTAACCTCAACATTCCGTCATCTGGTAAAACGGCTACTTGGCAAACCATATTGGAAGCTGAATATTTTTCATGATCATGTGTCGAATGCTTAACCGACTCTAGGTCGACGCTATGCATTTATCACTATGGTAACATTAACTTTCCGTATGCGGGTCTCATTCAACAGGTAGTCCTAACAAGTTCATGATTACTTCGTACTTGACATAGATCCCAATTGGAATGTAAGGTCTTAGATATATAAAGTGTGAAGGGATTTGTGTACTCATACGCCAATTATGAAGTGGAGCTACATTCTAAACTCAAAAGCAGAAATTTCACGCCAGTGTCTTGGAAATAAATACAGGAGTATAGTCATTAATATTGACATTAGCTTTATTCTATTTTACTGTAGATTCTCAGATAAAACTACTACAAATAAGACGAAAAAATAATTGAAACCACAGAAAAAACGAAGCCGGTTCGGGAGTTATGAAAGGGACTTGCTTTTAATATTCTGACTGACTGCTGTCGAAAAATATGGAGTGCATCGTAGAATATTTGGATGTAGAACGTAATACAGAATGAATTACTTAAATCACATTCGAAATCTGCTCGTGAGTAACTTTTGTTTTCAGTTTTCCATTTTAACATCGATAACGAATACCAGGTAGTAGAATGTTCAATATATGAACATCTGAGCAAATATAAAGTGAGAATTTATAATGATTAATTTTTGAAACATTGGGAAGTATTTTTTTCAATTCAGGAGACAGAGAGAGTCTTGTATTCAACGAATGAACGATAGTAAGAAAATTACACAGATAATACGTTTCTCATTTATGTGGGTTCGAATATCGTTTAGCTTTCAAACTTTGGTTTTCCACTGAGCCGAATTAACATCTAGACTACTTTCGATTTTGTTTTCATTTAAAACACAAGTCTCTAGATGTTAATGAGCTATAACGAACGAAAAATACCTTTAATATCTTAATCTTAGTAAGTGGTTATATTACCGTAATTCGCTTATTTTATAGTCTTAACGTAAACTAAGTCAATAATTTAATTCTGATAGATACCTGAGTGAAATGTTGGTCAAAATTAATGAAACGACACAACCAGTGCTACAGTCACCATATGCAAGACAAGGCTCCTATTCTGGGTCTACAGTATTGTGTAAATATTATCTGGAGCAGAGGAAGGAGAGAGTGCGTCTATGGTATGGTGACCGTCATGTGATGGCTTAAGTTACTTTTTTCTTTTATATCAGTGTCTGTTCGGAGATCAAAGTAGATGAAACGCTACGCCAGCCTCTGAGTCACTTTTAACAAAATCATTGCTCTAATGTCCTGCATTTGGCACTGATCAAAGTCAAAAGTTTACCTGAATGATCTTGAGAACAATGCACACAGAACAGCCCAAGCCTTTTACCAAAAAAACAAACTTCCTGACTGCGGAGGCTGCAGTCTTCTTGGCAAGCTACACACGCATGCTTGCCCCATCCAAACAACCTGTTTCATAACGACACGAACGTACACAAACCACTTACAAACGAAACGTCGCAACAGAAACGCCATCGAGCAGCATGCCTGGGATTTGGAATTCTAGTCTATCCAATATGATTAGACTATCCGTCCACAAATTTCAGAAATCCTTATGATGGCAACAGCATATTCTAATACAAAAAAAAAATCAAAAAAAAAAAAAAAAAAAAATCTGTAAAACTTGGTACTAAATTATACTTTCAGAAAATACATTATAAATTACACATTTATTAAAAAATCCCCATTGTATTTAAATAATTTAATATCAGTTTGCCTTAAATAATATCCGTCGAAAATGTATGTTTTATAAAGATTTTAAAAATTAATATAATATATTAACTTAATTCCAGCACCAATAAAACGCTATAAAATTTATTAAAATTCCTGGCTGTCGCAGAGATGAAATGTTTAGCGTCACTGGCTATAGATTTGTAACACTGGGCTTCGATTCCCACGTCACCGGATTTCCTTAAGTTTAGAAAGGTTTGAACGTTGATAAGTTTCCATGACTCACGATCCTAGGACGTCGGCGTTTCCTGCAGTACGTATTGTCCGTTTTATACCTTACCTCAAATTTTCGTCCTTGTTTCTTTAATTGCTTTTTTTTTTTCTTGGCACTTTGCGCCTCGTTAACGTCGAGGTTACAATAGACGGGAGAGGATTGGGGACAAGGAATAGGAAAGAATTCAGCCATGACCTTTCGAAGGAACAATACGCCATTCGCCAAGAGTGGTATCGAGAAACCGTGGTAAACCAAAAGCTGAATTGCCGGACAGGGATTTGAACCCATGTCCTCTCAAATCGCAGGGTACCGCTCACCCACTGGTATCGATTATAAAATTACATTGTTTTGCCGATTCTCCGTTGAATCCATTAAAACTTAAATTTTAATTTGATAAAGCTCTTATTATGTGAATGAAACAGCAAGTTCACCATACTTAACACAAAACTCTGGACGCCAAATAATTGGTTCTGGATGACACGTCCCATTGTGTAAGCTGCGGAAGGGGAACAAGAAGAGTCACATAACTCATTTCGGACAGGGAGTTACAAGCGGAAACATTACGCGTTCCTAACTGGTTAGAAGTGTCGTCAGAGCCCAACAGCTGCATTCTGAGCAGGCTGAAGTAGCAGCTTCATTAACAAACTGCGCATGGAACCAAGAGCAGGAGGGGAGCGTAAACGAACAGGGGCGGGAGGGGAGGGGATGTAAGGTGCTTCAGGCACGTATGCGGCAGTTTACAATAGATCATGTATTCTGTTACTACGTTTACGCCCACGGGGAGCCTAAATCACAATTTTATCATTATTCACGGTTACTGAACTCAGTGTGGTTCAAAACTGGGTCTCGGTGTTTGGTAATAATCTAAATGAATTCTTGGTATGGTCGTTACTATTAATCACTAATATCTACATATCTACATATATACTCTGAAATTCACAAAACTGTGGGTGGCAGAGGGTGCTCAGCACCAAACCTAATCTCTTTGTTGTGCATTCAAATCCCTAATGGTACGAGGGAAAAAAGAATTCGTATAAGAATCAGTGCGGCACTTTATTTCTCTAATTTTATCTCAAATAAGTTGGTGGACGAAGTATTTCACTACACTCGTAAGTGAAAGTGAGAGTACGCATGTTTGCCAATAAGTTTATACGAAACGTGCGTCGTCTATCTACCAGAGACTCCCAGCCTAGTCTACTAATCAGTTCTATGACGCTTTCATAAGGACTGTAGCAAGCGGTCACGAATCGAGCGGCCATTCTCTGTACTTTCTCTATATTCTCAATCAACCCCTTACGAAACGGATCCCAGATGGCACAACAGTAGTCCAAATGTGGACGTACAAGAGATTTGTACGCTATCTCCTTTGTTTGTTCATTACAATTTTTCAAGATTGATCTAGGAACCGCAGCCTAGAATTAGATCTACCTACCAACGTATTAATATGTAAGTCCCATTTCATGTTCCTTTGTACTGTTACTCCCAAACATTTCATAAAATCGACCAAATCAATAACTGAACTGTTTACCTCGTATTTCTGAACAATCGGATTCTTTTTGTTAGTTATGCTCATTGTCTTACACTTTTTACAATTTAGTGTGTGTTGCCACTCAGCGCACCATGCCAAAATAACATCCAGATCACGCTGAATTTCTAAACAATCGGCCAAATTCCTTACTTCCCTATAAATAACCGCATCATCAGCAAACAATCTAAAAATGCTTTTCACTTTGTCTCCGAGATCGTTTATAAAAATTAAGAAAATAAGTGGTCCTATTACACTTCCTTGAGGTACACCCGATGTAACATCTAGATCAGAAGAACTTTCTCCTTCAACAACGACATACTGCGATCGACCAGTTATAAAATCCTTTATCCATTCACAAAGCTGATCCGATATACCGTACGCTCGTAGCTTCACTAAAAGGCGGTTGTGTGGCACAGAGTCAAAGGCTTTCTGAAAATCTAAAAAAAATGTATCTACTTGTGAACCTGCATCAATAACTTTGTGTTGATTGCATAGGTCTTGTAGCAATTCTTCTTTGGCTGATGACATGCCTTCAATGTTGATGGAGACAATCTTTAACTGTGGCCCTGACAAGGGCTCGCTTATTGATGTTTCTGGTGTGAAAGGTTGCCCAGGGATCGCCCGATTGCTTCTGATAATGTTTTCAAATCGCAATCTTCGGCATATACCACCAGTCCACAGACTCAAATCCAGGAAAAGCTTTCTCAGAACATCACGGGAACTAATTGGGTCACCTGAAAAGGCAAGAGTACAGTTATGGAAAATGAGGGTTCCCAACATCTCGGGACCACTGACAGTTGCAGAGCGCTTGCCACCTGGTCATGCAGAGGACTGGAACGCCTGGCGGTCCTTAAATCGATTGCGAACAGGAGTGGGCAGGTCCAAGCAAAACCTAATGAGATGGGGTTATACTGATACTAGCAGTATTAAGTGCGAATGTGGTGAAGACCAAACTATGAATCAAATGCTCGAGTGCCCTATGTGCCCATCATCCTGCAACAACGAAGACCTGTTTCAATCAACACACAATGCGATTGAGGTTGCGAAGTACTAGGCTAAGTGTGTTTAAAGTTGTTGATTTTCACAATGTATTTAACTGTGTATTTTGATGTTTTTGATTCGAGAATAATAATAATAATCAATAACTTTCATTACATCGTGTGTAAATAGGACTAGCTGTGTTTCACATGATCTTTTCTTCCGAAATTCGTGTTGATTTGTTGTAAGAAAATTATTTTAATCTAGAAAATTCATAATGTTCGAGCATATAAAATGCTCCATAACTCTACTACAAACAGATGTTATAGATACGGGACGGTAGTTTCCAGGATCGCTTCGATCACCTTTCTTGAAAATCGGAGTTACTCGCGCTGTTTTCCAGTCTGAAGGTACTAATGCATCATGTCACCCAAACATGGTAATGCTAACCAAATTTTAAAAAAAGAAAGAAAGAAAGAAAGGAAGGAAGAAAAGCTTTGCATTTAATAGATAGCTGGTATCACTGTCTAACTTGTCAGCCTTAATGATCCCGGTAGTTCACAGAAAGTAAAATTCCAACAACAACAACAAAATAATAAAAAAAAGTCTCCATGCTCTCCGGTTTTGAGTATTAAATGTTTAACTGACCTGCTTCTACCTTCTTAAAAGGGGAAAAACTATGTTGAGATGTGTTTCACGCTGCCCTCACAAGGCCACCCATCTACGTGACAGCCTGGACAGACCGATCAAACCTTCTATAACACCTCATGCACGCGTAAACAACTTGCTTTGTGTAGCGACATTAGAAATTATCTTACTGGCAACTCCTTCTACTCCATTCAAGAATTTGAACAAAATAATTATTTGTATTCAATATGACATTTTTCAAAACTTAGTTGTAAAAATTAATGTTTATTTTTGTTCTCTTTATTTGTCTTTGTAACATAAGATTGTTTTCTCTATGATTATGACTCATATTGTATGTATGTGTGTTAACTATGAAATGTTTCACTTTTCAGAGGTCCTTCCTCAGCAGGGATCCATGGAACAAGATTGGAAAAAAAAAAAAAAAAAAAATAGAAGAGAATTGCATATAATATACCATTTTCTTCGACAATGTTAAATAAGGTAAACGCGCCTATTATATATCCGATAAGAATTTATTTTTCAATTTTTGAAGTCTGTGACCGTACTATTTAATTACTATAGATTCTAAAGTATTTACTGCATCCTGAATATTTCTATTTCATTATAAATAATAATTGAAGGTGAACTGTAAAAGCAATTTAGAGAAATTTAGAGAAAAAAAAGTTCAAATTAGATGTGCTCCTAAATTCGACACGTTTTGTACCTATATTCTATACCCTTTACACAACCCTTAAATATCATCAAGGTAAAAAAAAAAAAAAAATTAAGAATGGCCGAATGGAGATCGATAGGTTGTTGACAGAAGGGGCCTTGTCCAAGTGAAAGAAATTCCGAACTCAGATGCAGTTCCTTGGATACCAGTCCAGGTTTCACATGTCGTGAGCACCTGAGGGAGACTGTAGACTCAGGAAAGCAACTTTGCACTAATAAATCCCTTCATAAAAAAGTACCTCGTATTTTCCTTTGCAGTATCTGCCGACTTTACAGGAAATACTTAGCGATTTGTGGATTCCACTTTCTGCCTACGATGTAATATACATCCTTATAGGTTCCTACATATGACATCGTATGTACCGAATACGGACACCATTTGTAAATTTTATGTTCCTAGCGCCACAGCAGGAAGGTTCTTCTAGATTTTTAGTGAGGAATATAAATTTGACACACCTGTCAATCTAAGGAACACGAATGAATGAATCTTGGTACACGGAGGTTACGCATAACAGAAATATTTTTCTCTTTTAAACTACGAATATAAACGCTTATTTATTTTAGCTCTATCACATTTACATATATATTTCAATAGAAAGTAGATCAAAGTTACATTAACTGACAGTGAAAGTACTTCCCAATGTTACGATTTCTTTAACGAGAAACGACTCTGCTATACACACGCTCAACAAAGCCATCGACACCAAGGACAGGCGAGACCGAACGCGTGGATCCATTTAGAACAGGGGTCCCCAAACTTCAAATCACGTCGACCCCCTCATAGAACATTTGTCTTCTTATCGACCCCCAGATTTACGTTTAATAAAAACCAGTGCCGGATCTGGGGGGGGGGGGGGGGGGGTGTAAACCGGGATGCCAACTTGAAAGGGGTGGAAAAATCATGTTTGAAGTGTGGCGATTTAAGTCACAGAAACCTTTTTTTAGCTCTACTAGTACACTGAGCGCCTGGCGGCGATAACAATGATTTTGTCCAACAATCGGGACGGCGACACTTGGGGTCAGACGGCAAAAATGGGGGCTCCAAATAATGTTTCAAGGGGCGGCATTCCCACAGTTTTTGCCCCGGATCAAAAAATTCCTGGATCCGCCACTGATAAAAAATTTAAATCATTTTTAGCATTTCTGATGCTAAGCAATAAGGAGATTTGTATTATAACCCAAAGAAAGTATTTATAGTTCCCACACCTTAAAAAATCCACCCAACAACACTAACAGAAAAAGGAGATATTTTACACTGTTATTATAATCGTAAAAAATAATAACAAAATTACAGATAGATAGAAACTAGCCATAAGTGTCATAAAATGTAAAACACAAAATAATCATTGAAAATTTAAATAAATTATATTCGATGAAAAAACATCTGCCATTTTACGACTACTACTGAATACATTAAAAATATGTTAACATACCTTTTTATTAAAGTAGCTGATATCAGTGAGATGGATGGGTCTGAAGGGCAGCAGCAAGATTATTGATGTTCGGTTGAAAATTGGTAAGTTTTAGTCGCAAATCACCACGGTTTTCCAAGTTCAGTCTGTTTCTCTGTTTTGTCAAAATAGCGTTCGCGTGGCTAAAGCCAGCTTCAACCATGTATGAAGTTGGGAATGCAAGTAAGAAAGGTTCGGCTTCTGCTCTGAGCTTGGGGTATTTTGTAGCAATATTGTTATTGCTCCAAAATTCGCTGAGGTTTTTATTTTTAAACAACGCTTTAGCTTCCAGATCTACGCATATTTCAATCAGTTCATCTTCTAAGCCAGGTTCATTACCTTCATTATCAATTTTAACATCAAATGGAGAAGCAAACCATTCAGGAACATGCATGTTCTCCAAGTCTTCGAAACGTGCTTTGAAGTCTTCTCTTAATTTATCGAGATGTTTAATATAAATCTCCAAATCACGGTCAGGTATATCTTCATTTTCTTTTAGTAGTCGAAAGTTTGAAAAATATTTAAAATCTTTACGTGCCAGTGAAGATTTTAACAGGTCCATTTTTAGTTGAAAAGCCATTATAATTGTTCGAGCTTGAACAATTGTAACATTTTTTTCCTTGCAAACGCTTCTGTACTTCGTTAAATTTCGAATAAAGATCTGCCAAATAGAACAGATGGTTCTTGCACTGTTTTAACTCGTCACAGAGTAATGGATCCACATTCTTAAGAAACTCTGTAGACGAGTCGTACAAGTCAACAAGCCTCTGCAAACTATCACCTCTTGACAACCATCTCACCTCAGTGTGCAAAAGTAATTGATTGAAATGTTCATCATTTTCTTCACATAACTTCGCAAACAGTCGGGAATTGAGAGGATGGGCTTTAATTTTATTAATTGACCTAATGCACACTTTTAGAGTATCATGCAGCTCGCCACTCAATTTTTTGGCTACAAGATGCTGCCTGTGCAGGATACAGTGAACAGTACGTACGTTAGGAACCTTTTCCTTCAGAAAGACGAAAAATCCTCTATAACGGCCTACCATAGCAGGTGCACCGTCAGTAGCTACTGCAGTAATATTCCCGAATGGAATGTTGTGCTTGTTCAAATAATCTTGCAAACATAAAAAAATTGTCATACCTTTTGAATCAGTTTGAAGATATTTAGCAAACAGAAATTCATCAACAGTGTCATTCAGGGATGGACTATGGAACCTAACATACGCCATGAGAAGATTTGAACTTCCGAAAGTTGATTCGTCAAGTTGAATAGCAAACTTACAATGCTGGAGCTCAGAGGTCAAAGTTCTTTCCACATCGTCGGCCATTTCCTCTATACGTCGCTGCACAGTATTTGCACTCAATGGTATGCACTTTAAAACTAGTTGAGAGTCATAAATGAATGTAATTTCTCTCGGCGTTGTTTATTTATAAACGTTTCTCGGGCAACAAACCGAGTAATATTATTGTTAATACACAATATTGTCGCGTTGGAACCGGGGCAGGTGTGAATTCGAAGGTTACTTGTCAATGAACACAGCACTTAAACTGAGAACAGGTTTATTGAGAACTCAAACATACACGCAGCACTGACTGCCTCTTGGGCAGAATGCTCTTCTATTTATACACAGATAGAACGTACTAGAGATTACAAGAGTAGTTAACAAGTGAAATGTGTAGAAGTTACAAGTGACCTTAGGAAACATGTAGAATCTTCTGGAAATAATAAACAGAATTAAATAATTTTTGTCAGTGGGCGGGATTGAACCGGCGACCTTCGGTACCGCAATTCGTGACGCTACCCGCTGCGCCATGCTGGCAGACGGTACACTGGCGTTCATGCGGCATTGCTCCCTCTCTTGAGGAAAACAGCGTCCCGCTGTTAGATTTCTTTTGGGGCACCACCAGCGACAAATCCGCTCGGCGGAAGAACAACTGAAGAACCGGGCCCAACGACATGGGGAGCCGACGCAATCTTACATACAGGATGTTTTGGCCCTATGCAACGTAGTCAACCCGAATATGACTGAAGCCGACAGAATCACGCACCTAATGAAAGGTATTGCAGAAGACATGTACCAAGCTCTTCTGATAAAAGACGTCGCTACGACGGAAGAGTTCATCAAGTGGTGCCAGCGGATTGAGGAGATGCAACAAAGGAGGGTTGGGCGAAAGAAGTATGACAGACTTCCCAACGTAGTCCCTATGGCAGTTTTGGAAGACCAGCACGACTTTGCGTCTCTCATACGACAAATTGTGAGAGAAGAATTACAACAGTTCATGGCAGCTGGGACTCTTGAACCGAGTGAGCATCAGATCATGGCCATGGATGTAAGCCCAGTGGGTCATGAAGGGGCCGACGCGGCGGAAAAAGAGGTATTTCAGACAATAGCTCCTGTCTGCCGAGCCAATCGCACTCGACGTGAAGAATGGCCTCGCCCTGATATGACGTATGCCGCAGCTGCCAAACGGCAGCCTAGGAAACCGGCGACCTTCGGTACCGCAATTCGTGACGCTACCCGCTGCGCCATGCTGGCAGACGGTACACTGGCGTTCATGCGGCAATATTTCGGCGACTTTATTCTCCGTCGCCATCTTCAGGTGCAGTTGTCAGTGTCTTGAAGTCTACCTTGAAGTCCTGACTTCAAGGTAGACTTCAAGACACTGACAACTGCACCTGAAGATGGCGACGGAGAATAAAGTCGCCGAAATATTGTGTATTAACAATAATATTACTCGGTTTGTTGCCCGAGAAACGTTTATAAATAGTTGAGAGTCTTTCTTCATAACATTTTCAATGACATCTTTTATAGCTGGTATTATAATCTCTTCACCAATAGTGTATGGTTTGCCTTTCTTTGCTATGTTAAGAGAGATGCTGTAGGATGTCCTCAGTCCTCCTTCACTATCAGCGCTAGCAGATGACTTCAAATATGTACTTAAATTTGGCCGAACTCTCAATTTCTCTTTTAGCATTTTGAAATACTCAGAATCTTTGTTTTTCTTATCAGAATGGATCCTTTCCAAGTGGTCTTTCATTTTCGCCGGCTTCATGGCATCATTGCTGAAAGTTTTTTCACATAACAAGCACATAGGAATAGTTTCATTAGCAAAAGATGGCACAAAACCATATTTCAAATACTCGTGTGAATATTGTCTGCATTTCTTCTTAGCACTGGTAGACGACATTGCGGGTATTAAACTCAGATTTATAATATGAACAACACGATACGATCGCAGCACAACAAAACAGCGGCAGTAAGAGACGCAACTTATTCCCGCACGAGCTATAAACAACTGCCTGTTCTTTCTCAGAGTGCATTGTTGCTACTCTTTGCTAACAATAGATATCTAGACTTGGAAGGAATAATAATTACATCTAAAAGTTACCTATTCAATAGAATTAGGTAGGAAAAAGATAAAAAAAGAAGTATCTAAATTTAATGGTTTTCGGTATATTACGATATTTTCTATGTAAAGGACAAAATTTACATTTAGATATACAATACATAGAGTGGAAACCATACTGGAATTTAACAGTGCAACTTGTGTATAATGAACCAGTAGCGTTCACTGCCCCTCCCCCCCCCTCCCTCTGTGGCTTTACGTCTCGTCGACAGCGCGGTCATTAGAGGCGGGATGGAACTGCGGACAAGGAACTGGAAGGAATTCGGCCATGGCTTTTTGGAGGAAGCATCCCGGCATTAGCTTTGAGTGATTTGGGGAAACCATGGAAAACCAAAATCCGGATGCCCGGACGGGGATTCGAAATAGCGTCCTCCCGAATATAAAATGCTTAAGTAAATAAAAAATAAAGTTTTAATACTTTTTGAGTTCATCACGTAGCTTAGCTAAAATAAAATACTTGTGATGTTGAACTTCTTTCTTATCCCAAAGACGGACCTTGAAAGAGACACAATTCATAAATTGGTTTACATTCGTTTCTCACAGGAATAACCACTAACAAACCAGCAATGCCAGTGAAGAGTAAAGCGGCGAAATCAAACAGTTTGAACACTAAGCTTGGCTCCATTATTACCTCATAGCTTTGCGCCCCAGTATGAGCCACCGCAACAATCCAATTGGTTTGTTTGTTTTCGCTGCTTTGTTCTTCGCTCTCGTCGTTGCTATGCTCTCCGCTCCAGTATGTTTTCTCCTTAATACATACCTAAAGCGACGCAGGCTTCGGTAAAACTCAAATTATAACGGGGGTAGTCAGTTATTTTGGATTTTTGTTGGAATATTCCCATTTTTTTTTCCTAGACCATTTAATTGATCCTCTTTATTATCAATCGACCCCCTTTCGACCCCCGGGTATTAATCGACCCCCGGAGAACTCTTATCGACCCCCAGGGGTCGATACCGACCACTTTGGGGACCCCTGATTTAGAATGACGAGTAGCTAAACCTGACAATGTTGCTGGTTTTATGTACTGTTTCCTGTATCGCTGTATATCACATTCTAGAGAAGAATTTTTAGTTTACAGTTTTGAAATTCTCTTCGTGGTGAAGGATGAGCATAACTGCTGCAACAACTATGAATAACTTTGATTCAATAGGTTATTCAAGTGAATTCTCTCGAAACTAATGTATTAGCGTATAATGTTACTTAAAATGTGGTTCTTAGAGTTTTGAAATCCATTTCATCAGTCTGGTTTATTGTCATAAATTATGGCCTTACATATCGAAAAAAGTAAATGTGAGATTTTTCGAGCCAATTTGCAGCTGAAAACAAAATCCTGTATGTACTTGTCACATTGGAAACTTGTTTTGTATTCTTAAAAATTTTCAGCGTGCTTATTTATTCCATATCTTATTTTATATATTCGCTTTTATTTATAAATAACGTTGCAAAAATCTATAATTTTATCTTTAGGCTTCAGTGACCCAAAGGCCTTACGTAGCAATCCTTTGCACTCGCTCTACAAGGGTATCCGATTCCGCTGACGTGGAGACAAAATGTGCGCCGTACTCCTTTATTCGTTCGATCGATAGCGAGCTGATTACCAATTCTAAAGCTAGATGTTCCGTGTGACATGTCTCACAGGCGTAGTACAACGTTGTCAACAACACCGCCTAATGGAATGCTGTAGTGTTCTGTCAGTATCACATTTGCAAGATTACGGCACGGATGGTATACTAGTCAACTCGGAACGCATGCTTTTACAGCCTATTGAAATCCTGAACTTGACAGAAATTAGTCCCCGAAAGGCTACAATGCAATCAAAGAGTAACAGAAGTACAATAACACGACTCCTTTCCAAACACTGGCCACTCCCATCGAAGAACACGTAGAATTTCAAAAGTGGGTCAGGTAACGCTATACTGATGTAACCCCTTGAATGCAGAGCGCGTTTAGATCTTCCGTCACAAGTGTTAAATCTGGCAGTAGCCACGCTGTTGGCCCGAGTCCAAAAAAATGACAGCGTGAACTGACACTTCAGGTGAAGGGAGTTTAAGTTGAGATATCACGAAACGCGTTATTTTTAAAGTGAAAACCGTGTAGAATAACAGAAGAATCTTCTCTTTTTCAGCCATAGTGATATTACATGCTGTATTAATAGGTTTCAGAAGTGATTTCTCTTGTTTCAGAACCCTTCCCACAACCTTATCCCACCACACTTATGGTATTATCCTATGAGAGTTTGCTGTTCTGCATTACTATAGCCCTCTTTAAGTATCTTCATCGATTCGGATTATTGTTCTGTGATCTATTGATTTATAGAATTTTAAACAAACCAGATTCAAAATTCAGTATAAGTTGTTGAATTCAACAGAGAAGCCACGTTTCATTTGATGAAAACATAAATATGAATCAGTTTCAAAGACAAATTTCTTTTCATGGCTTTACCCAATCAGTAGCAGGAGAAATCAAAGTAACGTCCATCTTCGACCGTAGCATAATTTAATATTTATCACTGTCTTATCATCATTGGTGGACCTATGGAAAGATGTACAGAACGGTACCCCAAAAAAGTTGGAAGTTTTTCTATAAAATAAACAGAACAATGCTAGGATAAAAAGAAAACATATTAGTGAGAGTCAAAATTCAGATTTCTAGTTAGCTGTGTAATTGAGACCTCCAGTGTCACTTTCCTTAGCCTTGCGACGTGCATTTTATTTTCGGCTTTGGGAGCAGTACTGGAAGTGAATCACGAGCTGCAGAAATACTCTCGCTGCGCTGGTAGCCACTTGGCACTTAACACCCACAATGTTGATCGATAATTTCATCTTCAATTCAGAATTAGAGTTCAACACCCGCTTTCTAAATTAGGGGCATAAATCTTACCTTTCTTCCCGCAAGTTTTTGAGGCGTACTATCGGAGTGTTATATATTCTGAAATATCTGATGACTCAGCTTGCTCTAACCTTGTCACAAATCACTTATACTAACCTGGATCGGTAAACTTTGTTTCCCCGAAAGATGATTATGAATTCAATTTGAACATTTTATTTCGTCGACTGTCACTGATTCTTTCGACTGAGGCTGCAAGATTGTTAATACAATTCAAATGAAAATCTATAAATATTATAAAAAATAGTGTAAATTCGGAAAGAAGAAATATTTTAGTACCTTCGGAAGTGTTCCACAAACACGTGTATCAATACCAGACATTTGTTTCTGAATTACAATCTGTGATTTTATTCACTGAAGACTTGCTGAAATGAAACTACTTTTTTTTTTTTTGCTGTCAGTCTTTTGACTGGTGTGATGCAATCCTCCTTCCCTTCCTATACTGTGCTAACCTCTTTATTTCTACATACCCCTTACAACTCACGTACTCAGTTATCTGCTTCATATATTCTAATCTCTGCCTTCCTCTACAGTTCTTACCTTCGACTGTTCCCTCCACTAACAAATTAACCAATCCAGCATGTCTCAAAATATGACCTACCAGCCTGTCTCTTCTTTCTGTAAGCTTCTGCTACAAACTTCTTTCTTCACCCACCATTTCTAAAACTCGTTCATTTCGTACTTTGTCTGTCCACTTAATTTTCAGCATTATTCTGTAGTACCACATTTCAAATGCTTCAATTTTCTTTCTTTCTGGTATTCAGTGTTTCGCTACCATAAAGTGCTATGCTCGACACATAGAGCTTTAACAAGATTTTTCGAAGTCCAAGATCAATATTTAAAACTAAAAGATTTCTCTTTAACATCATTCCCGCTTCGGTCATCGGTTGTGATTTTTCTTCCCATATGAAAGATATTTACAAGCATTAGCACCATTTCTAAACTTGCTAGTTAGTACATCACACTCTTTCAGTTTGAAGGGAAGGAAATAGGGACAACTGCTCTAAAATGTGTGCCAGGGTTTGGAGATTTCTAATCGTAATTTTTGGTTAGGTTAGAGGAGCAACAACATCTGAACTACTTACTTATATACTGTACACAAAACAAATCCTTTAATCAATTGAGAGGCTAAAATCCTATCGTTCCGTGAGTCAATCAGGAAACCTCTTGCACGGACCCGGTTTGTTCACGCCTCCTTAAGTCCTAAATATTTTCCAAACACTCACTGTATCATTCTCTGCGTAATTGTCAAAAATATTGCCGACTGCTTCATGAAGAGCCATCACAGTCTTCACCCAAAACATATCTACCGTTCCAGAAATTTTATTCTACAGTAATGAAAATTGTGTTTTTGTGTGAATACTTTTTACATCTTTACTGGTTTCTCAGGGTGCTTCGCATGCTAACAAGTCTTTCAGGGGATGGCTTTGAAATTTCATAAAAACCATGGTCAAGATGACACGAATGACGAAGGCAGTTTTTGAGCCACGCTGATTCCTCCTTCCACACTATGCCCTATTGGTGGGCGCACTCTTCAAAATGATCATCAGCAACAGTGGGTACTGTTCATTAAGTACGATTGAAATTTTCATAGTTAAGAAATCACTGCTTTAACAAAGATCAGGGATCTGCAAACTGAAGACGACTACGCAAACAAATAATAGTCACCATGGCCTGAGTACTCATACACGTATCTAACAGTCATAAATTGGAATTTATACCGAGTCGAATTTCTTTTAATGTCAGCCAGACGCAATGTTGAATCGAAATCTACCGAAGAAGGTCTCACGTTTATAAGAAAAAGTTGGGTAGATGTGTCCACCTGTAGCAGTTTAATGTGTTTGTTAGACTCACCTGGGCTTAGCGAGCGGGTCGAAGGGCGGACCGTCGAGGTGAGTCCACGGGTACCCTCCTCGCAGCCGCTGCCGCCGCACCTCCTCGAACAGGTACGTCTGCGGCGGAACCTTGGGCGGCGCCGGCCCGCCCTCTGCGGCACCAGACATCACATCAACAACACCGCTACTCTACTCGGCTCTGCTGCGCTGCTCCTCGCTCTTATCTTCTGCACTGCACACATCACGCTCACTGACTACTGCGGCGCTCAGCGGTACAGCGCGGCGCGTCACTCTGAGACGCCGTGGCGTCGGCGTCGGCGTCGTCGGTAACGCCGGCGACGGCGCGTCGGCCGCGTTCAATATTCTCCTGCGGCACGCGCACACAACGCGCCGCCGCCCCTTTCAAACAGTCTAGCGAGCAACACACCAACTGCAACTACTGCAGGCTGCGTGTCCGCCGTGCTTGTATTACTCGAATACTGAGGAGCACTGTTTGTAGCACTGCATCAGAATCTTAGTTGAAATCAACACAACTCTATTTATTCGAGAACCAAGTCCGGATGAATCAGTGAAGACTATATTCAGCATACTGGAAACATAAGTAAATAAGGCATTTAATTCGACGGTGATCCTTTATCTCAGGTATGGGCAACCTTTGCTTAGCTGAGGGACATAATCAGGTCGTGGACCGTAGGTAAGAAAAGAGTAGGTAGTAGGGAATAAAAAGGCGATAAAAATTCACACATTTCTTTTATTTACGACTCGATCTGTGGCGTTCCACTGCGAACGCTTAATAATATTATTTATAGATTTTAGTCTTTATGACTTGAATAAATACAGATTTTTTTTTGTGCGTTATTTGAAATTTCTGAATCCCTCGCGGGCCTGATAGAAGCTGTTGGAGGGCCGGGGGTTGCCCATATATGCTTTATCTAATACAATCAGGTCGAGACTAAAACTTATGGCTTACACTAAAGTACTTCTTCCTCCCCAAACATTGCTCCCTATTGAAGTTATATGAGTTTCTTTGTTGTAGTTATCTCTGCAAGGTCTAATAGGAAGGGCTACCTGTTCCTAATTTCAAGAACGATTTCATGAAGAATCCATAGAGTAAACGAAAAAATTCCTCGTTAGTTGGCGATCTAGTGAACGAGCTTAGTGATTTTCTTTGCAAAGAAGAAGAGTTGTTTCGGACAGAATTAAAGAGCGAAGAGCACACGTTATCTGTACTAGCACATTTGCTGCCTATCTCAGACTGGCATAAATAGTAAAAACGAAAAAATTCTAAGCCTGCTTATCAGAGTTATCCGCAATGTTAAGAACAGTGCTACCCTATTTATTTTAAAGGAGAAAATGACGGTCTATTCGTCTCTGGAAGACATCATATTAAAAAATAAAATAAACATTGATGTTTCCTGCGTGCAGTTTCGAGTGCAATATTCTTATCGACTTCACCTCGGTGGTCCTGTGCTACATAATCGAACCAATACATCTACATTCAGGAGCATAGGAACCAATTCTAATTCTGTCGCCAGTTACCGCATGGAACATACATGTTTATAACCTTGCAGTTCAATTCTAAAGCAAAGTAGATGCATACATGATGGTCTAAAAAGTGTTTTTTGTTATACCTGTTAGTTTTTTTTTTTTTTTTTTTTTTTTTTTTGAGGGAAGACATCGAACATGTTCCTACACACAGTAATATGAGGAAACTTAGCGTAGCTGCATCTAGTTGTGCAAAAGTATAAATACACCTGTCAGTATGTTCTGAAACGGCGATCCCGTTAGTGGCTCGAAGCCAACTGCAGCCATTCCCCAGGAACATTCAGCGAGGCGACCAGCAGATTTTTAACAGTCTACGAATAATTTGTTTCCAGCTAACAAGCTACACGCAGAGATTCATGGGAACAAAAATCATTCGAAAATCATTAAATGTTGGGAGAGGTTAACGCTTCAAATGAGGAAAAAAGTAAGGTGTGAAAGTTTCTGAATAAGCCAGCTCCACTTGAGCGAACAGTGGTACACTATCTTAGTGGTCCAGCAAATTTCACATGACTATCAGTAAACTGCAAAACTCATGTAGTTTCAGAACCGACGAGATTATAGCAACGTGGTTTTTCTTCGTTAGTATTGGGTTAATTCTATATTCAGTTTAGAGGTCTGTTTTGATAAAGTCTGGCGGGTTGTTGATCAATCTCAGAGAGGGCACTGGCATTTTCAATTACGGCTTGTGTTGTTGCTGTAGTATCCATACTGTGAAGAATACGAAATTCAAGAGGAAAAAACTAGAAGAGGAAAAACTAGAAGAGGAAAAAACTAGAAAAACAGTTGTAACTTGCTTAGTGCCACAAAGGATGAAAGCTTTTTTTTTTTTTTTTTTTTTTTAAATATTTTTTAGAATATAAATGTTCGGGATTGTCATTCGGAAAGAAGCGAGATGTATTACCGTTCCGGCCATCCGGACTTTAACTATGGCTCTCCCGATATATTTCCAGGCGATTGCTGGGATGATTCCATCGTAAAGGCCATGTCCGACTTTATTCCGATTCTTAGAATGTAATTCTCTACCGGCTCCTATAAACTTGCCATCGACGACCCTTAACGAGGTAACTAAAAAAAATGAATAGTTAAATATCACTCCAGACACGCATGTAAACAGGGTGAGGGAAAGAAATATGTTCTGACAGCATGGCGAAATTACTGTAGCTCCACGTGTTTACCAGCTGAAAAGTCCAATTTCAATTGTTTCTCAGCTAGTATTCATAATTTCTGGATTAAGTAGTTATTACATATTCCTCTCATCGATCGTTGCTTCTGTTTTATTAATGGTGCCCATGAAAATATTTAATACTTTCCAACAATTTTTCTCGTACTTATTCTGATGTAGTATGCCGATCATTTCTGTATGTGTATTTCGATGCTTCCTTGATTTCTTTTGAAAACTTTTAATTTTATTTATTATTACTTCTTCTAAAGAAGCTCATCACCAAACCATAGACGTATTGTAGAAATTGCTGCAAGATTTACTTTTGAATCATCATTTCTATAAAGCTGTTGATGCCAATATTCCCTCCAGATGCTATATTGTATGTAGTAATGCATGCCGGTTGCTCCTGCCATACACGGCACCTAGCTAGCAATAGAAGATCTATCCTATTGTCGCATATTGTCCTTCACCCTACGCTGACACCGAAAAGTTGTCTGTACCACATTAACGTTACTAGTGCACTCATTTGATACACATTACTAAGTAGTTCGACAAAATTTTATCTAAGCCCTCGTTAGGTGGATCTTATCTGAAACGCACGAAAAAGAATCATAATTTTGTCATGTTCATCCGCTCATGCGTCACAGTTTCGTAATCACGCCGCCTTTCCATCGTTTGTTGAGAAAGTGTATTTTATTTCATTTTTTGTTTCGGCACGGAAGAATCGAAGATCCGTCACTGCAGATCAGTAGTCAAATAGTTCAACAATAAAGAAACAAGTTTACTGAAAAATGTGTTCAGTGCTTTGGGAAATTTTTATATTGTTGTGTATTTCTGGAGACATGAGCTCCCTAAGTAATTTACACTGCGTGTTCTTCTTCTAATTTTCCAACCATATGGCAGAAAATTTTTTAAGACAGTGACTGTTAATACGGACTTTCGACGAAAATTATTTGAATTAAAAAAAAATTTAACGTTATTCTATTATAAAATAATTAATTTTACAATCCAGGAGAAGCTTAGAGAATAAACAGTTAAGTGTACACGTTTAAATGAGCAGTCTGGTAATTTAATGATTAGTGTAATGCAACAGCCTTGAAAATTCAGGGCAATCTGTTTGAATTTCAGTCCCGTCAGGAATTTTTTAGGCTGCTTAACGAGACCATCCCACCCGGAAAAACGTTGCTTTGTTTGTGTGAAGAGTGCTAGTAGGTTCTCTGGTACAGATTCCACGTTAAACTTTATGTAGAGCCATAACGGAGGCGGAATGAGCGGCTACTTGAATCTATCACCACATCGTTGAACCACTTAGATTTATTTTATTTATTTAAATAAACCAAAAGAACGCATATTAAACATTTATTAAATTTTAAATTCTTTCTATGTTTTTTGGTTGAAGGAAGTGTACGGAGACAGGTCGCGTAGTTTGATTTTGTCATTTTGTAAATCAACGAAGCAGCATTGGTGGCGTTATTCGTAATTTACACCGCCAGTTGCACGCAGACAGAAACGTGAAACGTCAATAAGGTGAGGAAGCTTCCGGGGAGGCTTTATTATTTAACAGTGGGAGTGACCGAGAAGGAACTCAAAAGCAGTAATGAAACTGCAACCTCACTGTGACCGATGATCTGAACTTGCTATCGTTTCGTTTCCATCATTATAACGTTAAAACAGACGCACGAATGGACGGAGACTTAAGGTATTATCAGCACGGCAGATCACAACATAATACCTAAAACCCGTTATGAAAGCGATCTGAACTGGTTTTTTAACAAGTGGACTACTGGTTGTCAAACTTCGGATTTTGATACGCTACGGCGAAAATAATCCAAAACAAAAATCTTTTTTGCGGATCTGGAACCAGCTTTTAGGAGTGCAGTTAGAAGCTAATGATAATATTCGATATCTTAGGCGATATTTTTAATCCTAATTCGAACATCTCTCAGAAACAGGATCCTTAGTACATTGAACTGTTATAAACGTTCGCGTGACAGGACGTGCGACGCTAATCGTTTCTAAACGCTGCACTTTTTCTGAGCCTTCGTGCAGACCACTATTATGTACAGCTCAATGTCGCGAGATATAACCGACTGTTGGAAGCTATCTCCAATTTCAGACACAGACGCTGCTTCCCATCAAGCATTTCGGGCATTACTAAGCAATTATTTAACAGATATCCCTTAAATTATCTCCAGGTATGACGAAATAGGGTTGTATTTTGCTGGGAACAAGGATATGTGGGATTGGGATGAAATGAATCAGCTGATGAAAATGCAAAGCTAGCCTGGAAGAAGGTCATTCTGAGTTCCACAACCGTTCCAGTGTGTGACCTTGGCTTGCAATAGAAAGGAAGAATCAAACACTTTGGCGGAGACAGTGAACGTAATCCACAGAACGGTAACTTCAAGCTGCTGATGTGGGCTTTCACCTAAGAAAAGTGTAACTCCTGCCTTGTGTACAGTATCACTTGGAGATACGAAGGGAACCGCCCCAGTGATTGCGGCATACATTGATGTTAAGTTATATTTTAACTAATTATGTTTTTCATTCGGTACCGAGAGCGCACCAATACTTCTCTACTTTTTATACTACAACCACTGCTGACCTGGACAAAGTGATTTTTACTCCCCTATACGCCTTTTCTCCAAATTACTGTGAAAGGTTGCTTATCTGGGTGGGCAGCACCTACAAAACGTATAATATTTTTCGAGGTTAAACTCTATCCTTTTCGCAAGTGTGATTCACTGTTTCAGTTTCACAGCTTATAAGATCCGATCATAACACTGTATGCGACATGACTAATGAAACCTCTGGATATAATTCGAGGAGAAATGTATATTTTTAACGCAAAAACCATCAGTTAGCTTCCAGCAAGGTATTATTCCTGACTTTCCATTGCTTTCACAAGGGGACATGCTGTTAAAAGCATGCACCTGCGAGGCTATGACGAGGCAGTATACGAGCAAATATACATTTCTCAGCATTAAATTAAATATTACAAGGTTAAATTCAGTAGGTTTAATTTTTTAAAATAGAATTTCCATACATCTTCAAAGTGAAAAAATGGTTTTCAAGGATTTTGAAGGTAATGTGCAATATTAGTTTGGCAATTTTGGCCCTGTATATTTTTCTCGTTAGGTGGACAAATTTTCCGACCGTGTATTAATATTTTGATGGAAGATGGGTGGTTCACTAGTTTCAATTGCTTGGTTTGGCGCGAAAGAGGAAATGATGAATTAATGACCTAAACAAAGCAAAAGAAGGGAGTAGTAAATAAAGGGAGCTATTTAAATAAGTTTTAAGTTTTTTGGAAAGTCATTGCCATTGAAAGAAATTTGTTACGTGTTGGTTGTTTTAACTGGCTCACTTAAAATTTTCAAATTTTGGTACTGAAGATTAAATCTATCACAACGGTAAAATTACAAAGTTAGTTTGCTGTGTCTGGACAGAAGTACATTTCATTGCTTGAGCTTCATTAAATCCACTTGGGTACTCTTATTGACTTTCTGGCATTTGCAATACATTTTCTTTCTACTTGAAGGCGCCGAAAGAAATAAAAAAGAAGTTGTATTATTTGATAAAGAACTATTTCGCATATTAAGTACATGTCTACATGGCAGTACTATATCCCCAAACGACATTTATTGCTACCAGCACAATAACGGGAATGATCTTGAACGTATCAATCCTAACAACTGAACTGGGCAGACCGCATTGGGCAGGTGGTAGGAAAAGGTTACAAAATCCTTCATTTACTGGAGAGGGTGATGAAAGGATGCACCAGAGAAGTTAGGGAATTGGGTTACAAAACTTTGGTAAGACCATTATTTGAATATTGTGTTGTAGTTTGGGACCCAAATTTTGGTTATCAATACAGGAGTTTGTGCAAAGAAAAGCATCTAGATTTGTTTGTTTGTGCAAATTATCGCAGGACCCAGTCAGTAACTGATATGATAAAGCAGCTGGATTGGGAATCATTGGAGGAAAGGAGGAAGGTGAAAAGAGTGCTAGGAATGTACAGAGCATATGTTGGTGACGGTGCTTGGAGGGATATTGGGCAAAGAAATAGGAATGGTACATGTAAGGCGAAAGACGACTTTGACCACAAGCTGGCGCTCGATTTCACGCATAAAAGAGTGGGAAAACGCTTAAGGATATTAAAATTAAAATTTGTAAATCGGAAAAGTATATAGGAAAGGAATTTAACACTCAAATTATAAAATAAAATAAAAAGCGGCAATTAGATGACTAGGGAAATTGCCACCGTAGCGTTAGTTCCATCGCTATTAAATTAAATAAAAAATTACACGTACCAATCCTAACTGTTCCCTTTCGAGGTATGAATGCCTGTTATGGGTAAAACGTTAACGCCTTGCTTCTACTGAAATATAATCTTGATTTTACTAATGACTGCATTACGTGTATTTATAACATAGTAATTTTTCGGTATAATTATCATAGAAAGATTTTTCGGTTGAGGCAGTAGAATAACCTGGGTTGAGGCCAAGCGATAATCGGATTTCTTGTCTTCACTGTTGAAACGTAACCCTCTACAGCAGTTATTTAATTTACGTTACGGACGGAGATCGCTTGGAGTGAAGTCATGACTGAGGCGGATGTGACATAAACTCTCAGCCGAATTCCTGTACATCCAAGTCTTGAAACAGTCGATATAAAATAAAAATAATAATTGAACTTACAATTCTCATTGCAAGTCATCGAGTAGCCACTCCTTGATTGTCAACATGTGGCTGTTACACACCTTCGCCCTCTACTTCTACCTCAATTTGAGCCCCATGAAAACCCTGGTCACGTATATACCCCGAAGAGCCAAAGAAACTGGTACACCTACCTAATATCGTGTAGGGTCCCCGCTAGCACGCAGAAGTGCCGCAATACGACGTGGCATGGACTCAGCTAATGTCTGAAGTAGTGCTGCAGGGCAGTCCATAAATCCGGAAGAGTACGAGGGGGTGGAGATCTCTTCTGAACGGCACTTTGCAAGGCATCCCAGATACACTCAATGATGTTCATGTCTGGGGAGTTTGGTGCTCATAGGCGGTGTTTAAACTCAGTAGAGTGTTCCTGGAGCCACTCCGTAGCAATTCTGGAGATGTGGGGTGTTGCATTGTCCTGCTGGAATTGCCAAAGCCCGTCGGAAAGCATAATGGACATGGATGGATGCAGGTGAGCAGCAAGGATGCGTACGTACGTGTCACCTGTCAGAGTCATATCTAGACGAATCAGGGGTACCATATCACTCCAATTGCACACGCCCCACACCATTACAGAGCCTCTACCAGTTTGAACAGTCCTCTACTGATATGCAGGGTCCATGAATTCATGAGGTTGTCTCCATACCCGTACACGTCGATCCGCTCGATACAATTGGAAACGAGACTAGTCAGACCAGGCAACATGTTGTCAATCATCAACAGTAAAATGTCAGGCCCAGGCGACACGTAAAGCTTTGTGTCGTGCACTCAGCAAGGGTACACGAGAGGACCTTCGGCTTCGAAAGCCCATATCGATGATGTTTCGTTGAATGTTTCACACGCTGACACTTGTTGATGGCCCAGCACCGAAATCCGCAGCTATTTGCGGAATAGTTGCACTTCTGACACGTTGGACGATTCTCTTCAGTCGTCGTTGGTCCCATTCTTGCAGGATCTTTTTCCGGCCGCAGCTATCTCGGAGATTTGACGTTTTACCGTATTCCCGATATTCACGGTGCACTCGTGAAATGGTCGTACGGGAAAATCCTCACCCCATCGCTACCTCGGATATGCCGTGTCCTATCTCTCGTGCGCCGACTTTAACACCACGTTCGAACTCACTTAAATCGTAATTACCTGCCATTGTAGCAGCAGTAACCGATCTAAACCCTGTGTCGGACGCCTATTGTACTCTGAGTGTTTACATATCTGTGTTTACATACCCATGCCAATACCAGTTTCTTTAGCTCTTCAGTCTAATATGATAAAGCGTATTTAATGTTCACCCTATAAAATTTCACTTCTTTTAAAATGAGATGAGACCGATTTTTATACAGCAATAGGCAACAAGAACTATCAAGCTATTGTGAATATAGAGATACTTGCTTAGTTGAGATCAATTGTGCGAAATTTGGCAAAATTCTGTTGAGTGGTAATTCTATAACACATAACCCGCAGAACACTTATTTGAGGACGTGGGATCTGCAAAAGGTATCGAGAATAAAGCTGTCAGTTTGACAGTGTTACCCGTCTCACTGAGAATATCGACTGTAGGAAATCTGGTCGAAATAAGTGGAGCAATGTTATTTTTATACGAAATAAACATCAAGGCTGTGTTTTATGTATATATATGAGATGTTCAAGTAGTTCCTCTTTTGCAACAATAGTATAACCATCTGCGAAACAACTGAACTGTGACGTCCACATCAGCACTACCTAGCGGTAATTCGAGACTTTGTCATCAGCATAGCTGACTGAATGATTTGCGATTAGTTCTGATTACTATCAGACTAAAAGTACAGAGTTAATGGAACAGTCCTTCGCGTAGTCCCTTGCGTGGTTTCGCATTATTTAAATATGAAGTGTCGGTTATCATAAAAATCTACATCTGCTCCTATACACTGCAGCTCACAAAACTGTGTGTGGCAGAGACGTGTAGTACCTGTAATAAAACGTACCTGTCTACAAAATTCCATAACTAAAGAACACTGAAAGCAAAATAAAATGTCTGTTTTCATTAAACATTTTAGAAAACAGGACGATGGATGAATCATCGAAGACAGATCAGATAAGTCGTACAATGATGTAAATAGACAGACAAGTGAAATGCGCAAAATAATCCTAGCAACTTCAGAATATTTTCATCTAGGAACACTGGGAAGAACGTCAGAAATCGCTCAGTGCTCACATTATTGTAATTATCGTTAGGAATTGTGTGCAAGTTTTCAATTAAGGCTACAAAGTTAAACAAACCTGTTTCAAAGTCTGATGACTCACTAATTTGCCTTTGGACTTTTTTCTTGTATTTGTTAATAAAATTTATATGAATTATGGCTGTACATATGCAAGAAATTTCTTTCTTAACGGTCACCGTCAATTTCTATTTAACAGCAGCTTAGGATAATGCATTAAGGTACGGGACCTGACACATTGGTCATTAGCTCATTTTGATTTTGTTTTTTGTTAACCTCCTCATTTCTACATACCCCTTACTGCCCACGTCCTCAATCATCTGCTTCATATATTCTAATCTCTGTCTTCCTCTACAGTTCTTACCTTCGACTGTTCCCTCCACTAACAAATTAACCAATTCAACATGTTTCAAAATATGACCTACCAGCCTGTCTCTTCTTTCCGTAAGCTTCTTCCACAAACTTTTATTCTCACCCATCATTTCCAAAACTCGTTCATTTCTTACTTTGTCTGTCCAATTAATTTTCAGCATTCTTCTGTAGCACCACATTTCAAATGCTTCAATTTTCTTTATTTCCGGTAAAAGTCCATGTTTCGCTACCATAAAGTGCTGTGCTCCACACATAGAGTTTTAAAAAGTTCTTTCTAATTCCTAGATCAATGTTTGAAACTGAAAGATTTCTCTTTTTCATGAAGGGTCTTTTTGCTAGTGCTATTCTGCTTTTAACATCATTCCTGCTTCGTCCATCGGTTGTAATTTTACTTCCAAAATAACAGAATCCACTAACTTCTCCAATTGCATCAGATCCTATATTTATATTTAATCTACTAGTATTGGTATCATTTCTGCTACATTTCATCACTTTTGTCTTGCTTTGATTTATATTCAGTCCAAAATCTTCCTTCAGTATTTTGTTCATGCCATTCAGTAATTTATCAATAACCTCAGCCCTTTCCGCTAACAAGATAATGTCATCAGCAAATCGTAGCATACTGATTTGTTCTCTCTGAACACTTACACCACATGAAAAATGTTCTTTTACTTTCTTTATTGCTTCCTCTACATACAAGTTGACTATTAACGGGGATAGACTACAACCTTGTCTCACGCCCTTTTTAACTGATGCTTGTCTCTCATGATTCTCTACTTTTATTGCAGCTACTTGATCCTTATATAGTTTATAAAGTATTCTTCTATCTCGATACTTTAGACCTGACTTCTTTAAAATTTTGAACATCTTGTCCCGTCTAACATTATCAAAAGCTTTTTCTAAATCAACAAATGCCATTAAAGTATCTTTGTTTTTCTTGATCCGCCCTTCAAGTATTAATCTTAAAGACAGAATTGCTTCCCTTGTACCGTGATTTTTCCTAAACCCAAACTGATCTGCAACTACTATCTCTTCTACTACCTTCTCCATCCTTCTGTATATTATTCTGGTCAGTAATTTTGAAGCATGTGATGTTAGACTAATGGTGCGATAATTCTCACATTTGTCGGAAGTGTGAAAATGATATTTTTATTAAAATCAGTTGGAATTTATCCTGTTTCATAACTTTTTCATATCAGCTTGAATAATCTTTCGATCCCTTCTTCTCCTAGGGATTTAAGAAGATCTGCAGGGATCTCATCAATTCCAACTGCCTTATTTGTTTTCAAGTCATTCAGAGCTTTATTAAATTCTATCCTCAAAACAGGATCTCCTAAGTCATCAATGTCGACATCGCCTTCCTTTTCCCTTATACTATTAGTCAAGTCGTCCCCAGCATACAGTTTCTCAATTTATTCTTTCCATCGGTTAGCTCTATCTTCTGAGCTTACAAGAGGTTTCCCATCGGTAGCTTTAATGTTGAAACCTCTTTTCTTCATTTCTCCAAAATTTGATCTTCCTATATGCAACATCTACTTTACCTTCGACCATTTCCTTTTCTACTTCTTCACACTTTGCTTGTGGCCATTTTTCTTTTGCTATTTTGCATTTCCTATTTATTAGATTTCTAAATTGCCTGTACTGTTCTCTTCCTGCTTCATCGTGAGCATCTTTGTACCTTCTCCTCTGATCCATCAGCTCCAAAATTTCTTCTGTGATCCAAGGTTTTCGGACAGCTTTTTCCCTAAAGCCTAATGTCTCTTTACCAGCTTTCATTATTTCAGTCTTTAATGCATTCCATTCGTCCTCGGCTGAGCTCCTTTCAGAATTACTTCTTAGACCTAAGTCTACCATTTCTGCAAATTACTCTCTGGTGCTAGATTGTTTCAGTTTATTCACTTCCAGTCTGTTCTATTTATGCTGCTTCCTTATTCGCTTAAATTTTAGCCTGCACTCCATTTTTATCAAATTATGGTCAGAGTCTATGTCAGCTCCTGGGTACGCTTTACAGTCTAGAACTTCATTCCTGAATCTCTGTTTGACCATGATATAATCTAGCTGATATCTGCCTGTATCCCCAGAACTTTTCCAGGTGTATATTCTTCTTGCATGGTTCTTAAATAGTTTATTTGCCACTACTAGCTTATATCTTTCACTAAATTCTAGCAACCTGCTTCCTCGCTTGTTTCTTTCTCCTAGACCAAAACTTCCTACAGTATTCCCCTCTTTTCCTTCTCCCACTATTGCATTCCAATCACCCAGGATTATTAGATTTTCGTCCCCCTTCACATATTCGATTAATTCTTCAATTTCAGCGTATAATTTTTCTATTTCTTCATCGTCTTCCTGTGACGTTGGAATATACACTTGTACTAATGTGGTTGGGACGGGCTTAGTTTCTAACCTCATCAAAATAATCCTGTCACTAAACTGTTCATACTAACTCACACGTTTCCCTACTTTCTTGTTCATTACAAATCCTACACCAGTGACTCCATTGACAGCTTGTGTGCTAATTTTCCTGTGTTCCCCAGAACAGAAATCCTGTGCGTCCTTCCATTTAATCTCACTAATCCCAACAACATCTAACTTAAGTTGTTCCATTTCCCTTTTTAAGTTTTCTAACCTACCTGCCCTATTCAGGCTTCTAACATTCCACGCTCCGACTCGTAGAATGTTTCTATCCATTCTGATGACTCCTCCCTGAGCAGTCCCCACCCGGAGATCCGATTGGGGGACTATTTTACCTCCGGTATATTTTACCCAGGAAGAAGCCATCATGATATATGTAATTCGAGAGGATTACATGTCCTCGGCATGCCCTTCTGGGTCTTTAATGCAGTGGTTTCCCGTTGCCTTCTGCATCCCCATGCCGTTGATTGTTTCTGATTCATACGCCTTTAGGGGCTGTTTCCAACCCCAAGGGCAAGAGGGTTCCGTTAACTGCTCCCCGCTCTTCGGCCCTCCTTTCGGAGGCCGTTGGCAATCAGTGGGTGATTCCTTATACCGGGAATTTTCAGAGCCTCGTTCGTGCAAACAGGGTACACCACGTGAAGGAGAGGTTGACATTTGGTTGAAAAAGGCTAGTATAGCCTGTCCCAAACCCTTACACCCCTTTTAGAATACAGCTAGACTTAAATAAGGTAATAACCATACGGTCAGTGCAAGAAATATCCTGATCGTCAGTTTCACGATAAATTTAGGTATAGAAGCGCCTAAACATAGGAAACAACATTATTAATGTGTTTATGTATACGCCTCGAAGTGCATACTCGAAGAAATAAAATATATTTATAGTTGGTCAAATGTCTGAAATGATAGTTTGGCACGACCGATTAAAGAAGCAAATGTGAAAGATGGTTTTGCATAGTGGATGACGCTACAATCATTTAATTCTGTACTAACTTTTTTCTAATCAGATGTAAATAATTACACAGCACTGCTATCGTGAAAAGTCAGTAACAGAGAAAGCAATACGATTGAATACCTCCAATACTGGATGTTCAATACGAGGTTGAAAGTAACATTAACTTCCTAAAACGATCGTATCCAAGTGTCAGTATTTAATATATCAGAAGCATATTCAGGCACCTATCAAAATCTGCGACGAAACTATCAATGTAACTCTTCACAAAGTAAAAAAGTTTTCGTAGCACAGAAAAGAGCTAATAAGATGTTGTGTAGGGTACAACCAAGAACTTCTTGCAGACAACTTTTTAAAAAAACTCAATATTCTTACAATGACTTCTCAGTATATATATTCTCTCAAGTGCTTTGTCATAGATCATTTTAACCTGTTTACTTCTAATTCACAGGTACACAATTTCAATACAAGAAACAGAAATAACTTGCACTAAATACAAACATCTCTGCCATTAGTACAAAGAGGAGTTAATTATTCTGGTATACATCTGTTTAATAAACTTCCCAAGAGTATAAAACAGTCTGCAGATAATAAAGATATATTTAAAGAAAAACTGAGAGATTATCTTATTGGCAACTCCTTCTACTACATTCAAGAATTTGAACAAATTAATTAATTTTATTCAATATGGCTTTTACAAAATTCAGTTGTAAAAATTAATGTTTATTGTTATTCTCTTTATTTGTCTTTGGAACAAATAATTGTTTTTACTATGATTATGACTTATATTGTATGTATGTGTTTTAACCATGACATGTTTCACATCGCAGAGGTCCTTCCTCAGCAGGGATCCATGAAACAAGATTGATAAAAAAAAAAAATTAGAAACGTCAAAATTTCAATCTTTATAAATTTAAAAGTTTCCATTTTGACTTTATCTTTGTGAAATACGAGGCCTTCAAAGTATTTCAATGAGAAACACGTCATCTAAAATGATCAAATGAAACAAATTCTTTCAAATGTGTTGCGTTTGTTGCTTAAGAAAACTCAAGTAGGTTTACTTAAATTTAATTTAACTGCGATGGCAGGCGTTCTTCGTAAATTACTCACCATTTCTCTTGGTATTTTATTCCAATCCCAACCCACGAAAGAAAAATTTCCCACACCCTTATATCTGAAATCGATTACCGGCTTGTGGTCATCTTTTCCCTTCCAAGCCTTTCTCTTAATTCTCCCATCAACATCTTTCTATGTCTCATCACCGATATACACTCCCAGCACTCTCTTCATCTTCCTCCTGTCTTCGAATAATTCCCAATCCAGCTCCTTTATCATGTCAGTTACTGTTGTGTTCGGCATTAATTCCACAAACAACACAAGTTAGACTCCTTTGCAACTCCTACCATTTTATAATCAAAATGTCAGTCTCACACTAATAATTTGACTCTTCTTTACATTTATCTACATAGCATATTCACCTAACTAGCTAGGTATTCTTTCCAGATCACCCTGCAGTCTGTCTAACACTGTCACATCGGGTATAGGAGGGGGGAGGGGGAATCGGGAAAGGGGGTGGTAGACCGGGCACTTATCCTGGGAGGCAACCTCAGGGGATTAACGGAAAAATCGTAGATCCGTCAATGCTTTGGTTTCACCTCTCAAAACGAGAGACATGATTTGTTGGCACAAATGAATGCTGGCGAAAGCCACGTCAGTTTCAAAAGCATCGTAACCTGTCTAAGCAAGTTTTTTGCTTCCTTCATATCCGCTTTTATTTTCACTCGAATCCTGTCCCTATATTTTCTTTTCAATATCCTGTTATTATAGCCTGTCTTTCCATTGCTTATCGCAACTTTTCATTGTTGTATCATTACTTAGAGACCGAGCATATTGGGTGAGATATGGAGACGGCGAATTCGCCGTCTTACATATCATTCGGGAGGACCGGGGTCAAACCTGGTTCGGCCATTCTGACTGGGGTTTCCCGTGGTTTTCCCCAGTCACTCAAGGCAAATGCTGGGATGGTTCCCAACAAGGCCACGGCCGACCTGACCTTTCCAGTCCCCCTCCCTCCCCTTTAGATTTAAGTAGGCTGACAAGAGTCCACGCGACTCGCCAACAGCCCGCATCCCAGGCTTTACCTGGGAGGAATGAAATGTAAGGGAGAGAAAAAAAAAAAAGGTGAGCATAAACGATCGAACCTAGAATTCTGGAAAACGTGAATTTGATCCCCGGTCTGGTCATTCTGATTTCGGTTGTCATCATTATCGTTGGGGACCATCTTCAGTTTCCCGGGTATGGTTTACGGTTGTATGGTTTCCAAAAATCGCTCCAGGATAATGCCGGTATAGTTCCTTCATTAAATGAATGTCATTCAATTTCTTCCCCACAATACACTCTCGGTTCTAACGACGTTGGCGACAAAAAGCCGTAAATTCTATTTAAAAAGAATTTATAGCAAAAGAGCCAGTAGACTTGATATCATATAAAGACAAAGAATGAAAGACACAGATCTTATCATTAAAGTCAATTAGTCTTGAGGAAGAGGAGACCGAAAAAAAAAACATTCCATGTTTGAAAGTTGATTATTGAGGCGTTTATGCTAGCACTCCAAAGATAACAGTAAAAGTTTAATCCTAAAGTTTTCTTGGATCTGCGATTGATAAACTATACATTAACGATCGAACAAAAATAGTTCATGGCTATCAGATGTGGAATAGTAGAAACGTAATGATAAACAACTATCCCATCATGACAACCAATAAAGAAACCAACGTGACAAATCGAACATTAGGATTCTAAAAGAGATGTTAGGAAGTGTCAGAGCATGAGTACATACCTTTATGAAATGATTTCTGGAAAACAAACAGATAAAATTACGAAACTGAAGGCAGAATTATTCAACAACAGAAGCATATACCTCAAATGTTTAAACAAGGATTCGAAAATATGCTGAGAATCACATTGGACGAAATTCTGAAGTCAGAGTGCCGGCACAAACAGACAGGATGTTAACGTTGCAGTATAAAACGATTGTCAAAACGGAAAGGGGATATTTGTCCAACGAGAAGCTCTTAAGCTCGGTCATAGACAACTTTTTTTTTTTAACGGCTTTTCGCCTTGTCGACACTGAGGTCATTAGAGGCGGGAAAATGATTGGCAACATGGAACGGGAAAGATTTCGGCCATGGCATCTTGAAGGAAGCTTCTCTGCATTAGCATGTAATAATTTAGGGAAAACATTGAAAACCCAAATCTGGATGCTCGGACTTGGATTCGAAGCGGCATCTTCCCGAATGCGATGCCAGAGCGTTGACAGCAATGTTACCCCATAAGGGGGCATCCATAAATTACGTGAGGTGTTTTTCCGGATTTCCGGACCCCTCCCCCGTTCTGGTGAGACTTCGTGAGATCTGGCCCGTCCCTCCCTCCTCTGGTGAGATCTGTCCATGAAACCCCCCCCCCCCTAGAAATCGCCCTCGCAACTTTTTGTGACCTTTTTTCCAAAATCCGGTTCCACCCCCACTTTTCGACGAAATACCCCCCTAAAATCGACTTTCGTGTAATTTGTAGACCTTTTCACGTGAGATTTTCGTAACCCCCCTCCCCCTTGGTGAGATTTCGCCGGACCCCCCCCCCCCACCCTCCCTATTTAACCTCACGTAATTTATGGACGTCCCCTAACTACGAAACGTGGAATTTGATGACTATCATACTCTACAGACTAGGGATGTATATTCGTAAGTGCGGAGCTTTGGCATGAAATCCTACACCCGCTTTCGCATCCACAACTTTTTTTTACATATTACTCTTTTCTTTTTATTCGAAATTCTGCCCATCGTCGCTTAGCTAACAACAAAGTAGTTGTTTTTTTTTTTCTTTTTTCTTCTGACGATCTTACCATAAAAGTAACAATCAACTGATCGGTGTTATTACCTAAGCAACGAATTTACAAGTTTGAAATTGCATGTAAAGTGACCTATTCAAGATCCAAATTATGGGACATCCGTATAGAACTACCGTAAGATGCGCTCACCCATTCACGCTAAATAGAAGGGGTCCAACAAAGTTCCAATCAATCCCTTCCACTCATACTTTCTCGCGGCACACCATGTGTCCTTATCCTCCAATAGCATCCTCCAATATCCATAGCTTGTTGGACAGCACGGACCCGTTTTGGTTGCCTGGGAGTCCAACATCCAACACGTCATACATATAAGCCTGTAACCCCTTTGAAGGCCCATCAAGTTCTTTATCGAAAATCGGATCATCGTAGGTCCTACAAGTTGTACTGTGAATGCGCCACTTGAACGGTGGGAAGGTGAATGGCGAGCGCGGAACCGAGCGAGGTAGGTGAGCGGCAATGCTCTGGCTTCGTATTCGGGAGGATGCGGATTCGAATCCCCATCCGGGATTCCAGATTAGAATTTTCCATATTTTCCCCAAATCACCCCAGGCGAATTCCTTACCGTTCCTAGCCCCATCCTTTCCCGCCTCTAATGACCTCGACGTCGTCTAGGCGTATAGCCATAAGCAAAAACGATGTGCGGTGGCGTGGCCTTGTGCTTGACGCTTGAATTAGTAGTGTCACGAACTTCGCAAAGTTCATGTTCAAAGATTGCTTTTTATCGTGCGTACTTATGTGAATAATGTAATTCACTGGTGAAATTATCCCTTGTTTTTTGTTGTTAAAACAAAATAAATCAGTATGGCAGTATTATATGAAAATAGACTTTATTCATGAAAAAGATAAAATTTGTCATAAAATATATACTTATTTGGTTTTAAATTTATTTTTGATAAAATATTAAAATCTACATAATTATAATTTATTTTCCACCTCCGCTTCCGCAAAAATCCGCATCCGCGAATGTCAAACACTGAACATCAGCAAAGATGACTTCCGTTGCAACCCTACTACAGTCAAAAATAAGATTCCAAAGACATTTTGTCGACTTGCCACTAGGACATAGAATAATCGGCACCTCCATCTGCAGCCAATAACTTTCCGGACCAGGTAGCAATCAATACGTAATAAAACTGCAACAAGTGTAAAGTCTATACATCTTACGTACTTGGGGATACTCTTAATGAGCAACAGTGTAGGTCTTAACAGTTTTTTTAATTTATCTGTCTGCAAGCTGGGATGAACGCAACATCACTCGTCCGACTTTGACAAGGTTCCGTTTATCATACAGCCCTTGATCCCGCGGATAAAATGGCGATATTTCAGTTTGATGTGACTTTGAAGAGTTGAGAGACAAAATTAAAGTATCATTTTTCTATTGAACGCAATTCTAGCAAAAAGTACTGATCGGATTTGTATGGAGTTTCGATTAAAGTACAATCCGTGCTGCAGCGTATAAAACGGGGTATGCTTCAGTTTGATATGACATCGAAAGAATGAGAAATTTATTAAAAATTTTCACTGAACGCTATTCACGCAAAAACAATGGGGGTTTAGATTAATTTATAATCCGCGGTGACGCAAATAAAACAGGGTGTGTTTCATTTTAATATGATGTTGGAAAACTGAAAAATTCACCAAATTAATACCAGTTTCAGTTGAAAGTGACTCACAAGAAACAGTTGTCGGATTTTGATGCCGTTTCAATTAAATTATGTACCAAAATCATGTGATTTAAACGGGGTATGTTTCATTTTGATTTGACTTCGAAAAATTAGAAATTTATGATAATTTTTCGTCTAATGCGATTCAAGTCAAAGACAGTAATAGTATTTTACGGGGTTTCGATTAATGTACAGCCCGTGGTAATGCGAGTAAAATAGGATTCATTTGGGTCTGAAGTCGAAAAAATGAGAAATTATGAATACTCTTTTGTTGAAAGCGATTCTCGCAGAAATACTGGTTGGATTTTGGTAGAGTTTTGATTTATAGCCTGTGATCCCGCAGGTAAAATAGGGTATGTTCCACTCTGATGTGACATCGAAAAAATGAGAAAATAAGAATAATTTTCGTTGAAGGCAATTCACGCCAAAACTAATGGTCAGATTTTGTATTATTTTCCATTTTACTCCTAAAATACTTAACCTCTCGCTAAGTTTTAGTAGATATTCTAGTTAGGTTTAGTGTAGGCCTATTCTTTGAAGCTATATTTACTTTTCTCTAGGAGTAATTCACACAAGTATGTTATTGCGTTTTAGCTTTCTCTTCGCCACAAAAGGATTTTTATACCTATTTCAAAATTCATTACCTTTCGTATTTATGGGCGTATTCAAGTGGAGTTATCTATTTTCTAATTGATTTTTTATGTTCTTTCTTCTAATTAGCATGCCTCTTCGAAATCTCTTTGGTTTAAAATCACCTAGAATTGCTCTATTGTGCAACATTTGAAATCTGCCCTTTTCCCTATGTAGACTACTATTATTTATTTATCTGTTATCATATTATTGATTTATTTCAAATCCCCTTTCATCTGAGTCTAAACTCGACTTATTTAATGTTTTTGTTGCAACGTCATATATTTATGATTATTAATAGGCCTACCTCCCGTTTAAACTGGTCTTTCTAATTAAAAATTTCGTATTAAAAGTTTGTTTAAGTGCTGACTGCACATTTACGTGGCAAGATACCTTTTATTTTGTAATCTTGGTTGTCCGGGTTGAACCGCGTCAATTTGTTGAAACCTGACGTTTCGGCCATCATTTTGTGGCCTTTTTCAGAGTACTGTCACGGCTGGAACAGTACTCTGAAAAAGGCCACAAAATGATGGCCGAAACGTCAGGTTTCAACAAATTGACGCGGTTCAACCCGGACAACCAAGATTACATTGACAACGACCGCGGAAGTCTGCGCACCCATACCTTTTATTTATTTAAATACTGGTCGCTTCATTATTACCTGCAAAATTTTATTGTTTAACTTGTGTCGCTACGCTTGTAACATCGCAAATAACCTCGTGAGTACCTTCTGTAAACCGAATTGTGACTCTAATTAAAAAATTCACCTATATAAATCTCATATCAAAATGATTGTTTTTATTTATAGCATCCACGTGGATGATTTTAGTTCTCGGCATATGACTTTAGGTATATATGCATTTACACACGATAACGCTTCAATTTTAGTTCGAAAACAATGCTGTAAACTTAACTCGCTACATCCCCTTGAGTAGTAGAAGAATTTTGTTTGTTGAAACCTGGTTAAAAAAATAAAATAAAATAAAAAAAATTTAATAAAAAAAAAAAAAAGGAATTTTGATGTACAAAAATGTGACAGGTGTCTCAACTCTGTGGCTTGTCTAGTAGCATTCAAGTTATATGTATACTTCCATATAAAATAACAAAAATTATTTTAATTTAAAAATGTTTCAATTTACAGTATTCTTAAAATGTAGTAGTGTAGTATTGTTACATTCATTGCATTTTCTTCATTTTTGAAGAATCCTCTTTCTGATCTGACGTTAATTTTACCATTCACCATGATAGTATGTCATGGAGGTGTCATGGAGGCTGTGAATGGTCTCTTTGCTAACAATGGAAAAGGAGAGGCCATATGTGTGTAAATGCTGTACACTTTTTCGATTAACTTCATGTTATTGTGTTTGTTGAATTTTGTAGCTTTTGAAGACGATCCTTGTGATCACCTAGAAAATTGTGGAAAATACAACAGAATGTCAGCACCTTCATGGTGGAATCTGAATTCCACATGTTCAATTGTAAACAGATCAACTATATTTTTTTTATCTAAAACTTACTGGTCAGTATAGGTATTCATGTTTTTCGTTATGAAGAAATTATCTAACAAGATTCAAATACTGATATGAAGAATGAAAAGAATAAACCTTTTAAAAATTAGGCAAAAACACATGTGAGGTACACGACATCACCATTTGTGATTTTTTTTTTTTTTGATATTAGTAAGGTTGTTTTTTTTTTTCTTTGGGGAATGAGAACAATTGTAGAGAAAAAGTTTAGTTGGGGAGAAAATGAAATGAGAGAAGTGTGAATGAGAAAAGCTTAATGTAGAAGCTGTAAAAAATCCTGGCGTGATTTTTAATGCAGAATTTAAGCCTGAGCGCAGAAGATTAGTATAATGATAAAGTTAATGAAACATAAAAGTTGTAATTGGTAATTAATTGTCATTTGGAAAATAGAAGATAATCAGATTATTGGAGATTTTTTTATTTCATATTGAAGTTATAATAAAGAGAATGGAGTTGATTCTTAAAGTACATTTGGTATGATATTTTAATAGTAGTGTTATATCAGTGGTGGTATCGAAAAAAAACCAGCGACAGACATAGAGGGATAAAAAAAGCTCCTATTTGAACTAGTCTGACGCAGGAAACATAAGGAAAAGTATTATATTTAATTGGATAAAGCACATTTTTATATCATATTTTCTAAGAAACTAAAGAACCTTACACTCTGAAACAATATTTTGATTGATATTTGCTTTGGGTGATGAATGATAAGCCTGAAAATCTAGGAAAACATTTAGAAGACAAACTGTCTAAATACCTCATGCAAATTTCAAATCTGATGGTGTAGATTGTAGTTCTGTGAACTAATAATTTTTAAGAATTTAAACCACATCTGTCACATGTCTGAATTGGAAAGTGAGGCAATTCCTTCACGGAAGGTTATAGGGATTGTATGAGTTTTTTTGTTAGATGTAATCTAATCCTGCTATAGTATTTTGGATTAAGCCTCTTGAAAATATATTAATCTCTATTGCCTGCCTTGAAAGTTCTTTCCACTTGTGTAATTAATCACAGCCTTTTCTTTCTGTGTGTTTCTTATCTTCTGGAAAAGGATTTTTATTTATATGTAAACAAAATTAAATTCCTTGCTTAGTTTCAGTAGAATTAATGAACTTTTTTCCTAAAATTCATTATAGATAACTGAGCTTTTTGCTGTTCCAGGAATTAATTAATCCATCCCTCTCCTCTTCTCACCCCATCATATGAAGGCTCATCAGGGTGCTTGGAAAGGATTGGAAATAAGGAATTGGGAGTAATTTGGCCTTTTTAAGGAACCATCCCGGAATTGATCAGTAGTAATTTCAAGAAACCAAAATCTGATTTTTGGGCCAGGGATCTAGCATTGTTTTCTCAAATGTCAAACACTAGTATTAAACACACATCTGCCAGGTTCAGGACTATTATTTGTATGTAATACACATATATTGCTCGTACACTAAGCCACCTTTTCCTACTCGTGGCACACCATAAGAAAAAAGGTCCTAACTACACGAAATTTTTTTTCCGGGGTATGCAGACCCCTAACACGTAAGAAGTGATGGCTAAAAACAGCGGTTGCATAATCAGGCAGTTTTATATTACTATTAAAGTAAATAATTGTGCACATACCTTCAATGGGACACTTGTGCCTGCTTAACTGCACAAAGGTGACTGATGCGTGAATGAAAGCCTCATTTCTGCATCGACGGATTTGAATCTTTTCCTCTTGGATATTTTAATCTCAGCCAACGTCGAAAATTCCAATTTATATAAATATGTAGGTGGAAATAGCAATAACACATTAACTGCCATGTCGGAGATAGCCGGATAGCCAAAATTTATCTAAAGGAACTTCGAGAAGTTTTAATTTAAAAGTTCTATCAGCTTCTACTTGAATATTAGTTGGAAAATGTTCCGAATTTGCAGCGAATAGATCACGAACCCAGTAGAAATCTTCAACACTTTCTCCAAAGTACTTTTTGAATCTTTGCTGCAGGACTTCCAAATGTTCTTTAATTAAGTCCGTCACCATTTTATTACTGTCACCTCACACGACCCATTTTCAATCTTCTGTAACCACATATCCAGCTTATTCTCAAATTCTATAATCTTTCCCATAATAATAAGAATAATTTCGTTCCTTCCTTGCATTTTGATGTTCAGCTCATTAAAATGTACGAAAATGTCGGAAAGATATGCCAACTTACATACCTATTCGCCATCTGTGAATAAATCCGCATACTTATGTCTTTCAACAGTCAAAAATGCCTGGGCCTCTTCTCTTATTTCAAATATTCGCGTTAATACCTTTCCTCGTGACAGTCAGCATAATTCTGTATGTAGCAGGAGTGTAGTGTGCTCTGAAGCCATTTCAATTTAATTTAATTTAATTGCAATGGAGCACACGCTCCGGTGGCAAATTCCCTACACATCCATCTTCCCCCTTTCCTGCATCCACCTACATTTGCTCTCTACAAATTTCAACTTTAAATTATTTCAACGTTTTCAATAAAATATTCATTTCCCTTGGTAACTTATTCAAAACCCTGATACCCTTACATAAAAAAGAGAATCTTCCCACACACTTGTGCCTGAAATCGAGTGCCAGCTTGTGGTCATGGTCCCCTTTCACTTCCATGCACTACTTCTCATACCTACACCAATATCTTTCCATGCCTCATCACCAGAATACGCCTTGTACACTCCCATGACCCTCCTCATCCTCCTCCTGTTTTGTAATGAATCCCACTCCAGCTCCTTTATCATATCTGTTACAGATTGCATTCTGCGATAATTTCCAGAAACAAATCTAACAGCCCATTTTTGCACCTTCTTCAACTCCTGTATTTCATACGCAAATTGTGGGTTCCATATTACACTACCATATTCGAACAATGGTATGACGCAAGTTTTTTTAACCCGATTCCTTTACTTCTCTCGTACATCCCCTCGTCACTCTCTCCAACAAGTGCAGAATTTTGAAACCTTTTCCTACCACCTGTCCAATGTGTACTGCCCAGTTAAGCTTGTTATCAAATTTAATGCCAAGATATGTACAAATCCTTTAATATTTTCCATACTAATAAGAATATTCCCGCTATCTTTAAGATATCTGTAGTAATATTATCTACACCAGCCCCTTTATGTTTTTTCTGCTTTCTTATTTCCTTCAGCAAGCAATCCTTTCCCCACCTTATATTCATAATTAACCTTTTGTTTTTTTATTTGTGTATCTAATAAGCTGACTCTTCTTTGTATTTATCTTCATCCCATCTTTACCAACCCAACTAGATATCCTGTCCAGATCACCCTGCAACTCTTTACAGTCCTCTATCGTCTTGATCCTTTTATACAGCATTATGTCATCTGCAAACAATCTAATTTCACATAGTAAACAATCAACACAATTATTCATTAGAATAATGAATGGCAATGGTCCTAATGCGCTACCCTGTGGCACTCCCATTTTTACTTCCACTTCTTTTGGTACTGCATTTTCTACCCTAACTTTCTATTTTCTATGTTTTAAAAATTCTTCTATCCAGCAAATCACTTTCTCAACCACTCCAATAGTTTTTACCTTATTTACTACCATTTTATTGCTCACTCTGTCAAACGCCTTTGACAGATCTAATGCTACACTATCAATTTGGCTCCCCTCGTCCATTTCATCCGAAATATCTTGTATATATCCCATCAACTGAGATTCACATGAATGTCCTTGCCGGAATCCATGTTGCCTACTTGAAAACCATTTACGTTCCTCACAAGAATTTCTGATGTGGTTCCATATCAATCTTACCTCTAATTTACCTACCACTTATGTCAGACTTACTGGCCTGTAATTTTTGACTCTATTTCTCACATCTCCTTTATGTACCGGCACTACTATAGCACTTTTCAAGTCCTGTGGTAAGCAGCAAGTATCCAGACTCAATTTAAATAATAATTCAAGATAAGGTACAATGTCACATCTGGCTATCTTTAAGATATCTGTAGTAATATTATCTACACCAGACCCCCTTATGTTTTTTCAGCATTCTTATTTCCTTCATGATTTCCTCCAGATGAATTTCAAACATTTTAGTATCTTCATTTCTAATTATGTTGTTAAGCTCGTTCTCCGAATTAGACCCTGCTGTTTCTCATTCATTTTCCCTAAAGCTGTCACTAAACCAGTTTCATAAAATCTCTGCTTTTTTCAAATCCTCAGCAACTTCTTCTCCATCCTTATCAATAGCGTCACAACACCCTCCCTTCCCGTCAGTTTCCTGATATAGCCATAGAAATTTCTAGATGCATCAGTCAATGGTCCTCCTGCACTCTTCATAAATCCATCTTAAGCCACTTTCTTTGCTGTTAGTAAGTCCTTGTTTAGTTGTTTTAAATTTTTCCTACTACCCTGATGTCTCTTAACTCTGTTATGTTCTCCTCTTACCAATCGCTTTAACCTCCTCACTTCCCTATTATAGTACAAAGGTTTTCTACTTCTGTTTATTTTCAGTTTTGGAAAAAATTTTATTCTCCCTTTCTTATTATCTCCTTTAACTTTTCCACCTTGACTCTACTGTACTTGTGGCTTCCGCCCACTTACTGAAACGTTCTCTGAAATATCTCTTCAAATTCGAAGTTTGTGCCATTTTATAATTGTACTTATCTCCCCTTCAATTTTGGTTGCTGGTTTACTGAATCCTCTAATATCCATCAGAACTGCTTCATGATCACTTATTCTTTCGGTTACTTGACACCCCAAAAGGTTATCATCGCGTTTTATTAGGAATATATCCAAAATATTTTGTCCCCTAGTGTTCTGCTCTACCACTTGTATAAATCCTCCTTCCTTTATTACGGTATTTGCATATCTCTGTTCCCTTGTGTTATTAATATTATTTCCTACCCAATTTATACCTGCTAAATTTAAATCCCCAACAATAATGACCATTCTATTCTTACCTCTGGGTATGAATTTAATTTCTCCCCAAGAGCCTCATCTTCATCTGTCATTCTTCCAATGTGATAAGCAGCTAACACCCTGGTTTTTTCTTTTTTATTGCCCCAGAAATCTATGCCAAGTAACTCAAGGTCATGATCTATGAACACCAGTGAACTGTGGCAGTTTTTGCTAACTAGTATGAAAACTCCTCTACCATTGCTCCTCTATCTCTGTGGTACACACTCTAACCATCAGAAAAAAAAACCTCACTGTCTAGTACTTCTTCTTTTAACCAACTTTCTATCCCAATTATTACTTGTGGTTCATGTATCTCTTTTAAGTTTGCGAATTTGATTACTTTGTTCGTTATACTTCTACAGTTCACCATTAACACACTTATTACCGGTTTTATATTTTCAGCATTTACCTCCTCTTTCTCAGTTTTACCCCATTCAGTTATTGTTTCAGCAACTTCATCCATTTCCTTAACATCTGTGATTTTTCCCATCGTGGATCTGCAATCAGTATCACTTTGATCAACTATCTACATCCCTTCACCCCATAACCTAAAAAAGACATAGTCCTGACCAGGCCCGCTGTAAGCGGGCGTGCAACGCGTGCGCCGCACGCGGGCGGCACATCGAGGGGGGGCGGCAAAACGAGCGATCGACAGCCGCCACCCCGCGATAGTTGCCACTCCATTGTTGCCGCGTATTATGTAAGGGGCGACCTTTTTTTTTTTTTTTAGCTCAACAGCTGCTTTGGGCGGCCGGCGACACTCGGAATGGCAACAATGGGGGCGGCAAATAATGTTTGAAGGGGCGGCAATCTCACAGTTTTCTGACCCGGTTCGGAAATTTCCTAAACCCACCACTGGCTAGTTAGACAGGGGGCGGCATAATTGGTATTGCACGCGGGCGCTCAAACAGCTAGCGGCGGGCCTGGTCCTGACTCTATCATCACTGTAAATGGGCTCCCTCACTGCTTTAGCTAACAACTCAGAAAGTACCCCCTAGCAGTGGCGTAGCTAGGGTGGGGCGGTGGGGGCGGTCCGCCGCGGGTGTCACCCGTTTGGGGGTGACACCCACATTTCGAAAATAGTAAACGAAATTAGTGTGACACAAAAAAATAATAATAAACTTCTTTTATCCTTGGTGTCGAAACACTTCTACTTTTATTGTTATGAATATTTGTTTTTAGGTTGATCTAGAGCTTTTTCAAATGCGATCCAGGTGGCTGTGCTCATTTGTTATAGAAGAATATAATTATTGGTAATACCGTGCGCTTAAACAAAGAGAGCACCGCTCTGTAGCTCCAACAATCACAAGAATTCGTTCATTGTTGTGCTTGCCGTCCGTCACTGTTGTTTGGTTTGTTAGAAGCGGCGGTGGATATAATGTAAGTTTTCTTGTATAAAAAGAGCAAGTTTTAAAATTGTAGTTTACATATAATTGCTAAAATCATAGTAATTAGACAGTTAAATTGTAAATCCTCGAAAATATTTAGAGAAAATTTGGAAATGAAAACCAAGCGTATGTCGGAATACGCGTAAGTCTAGGTTTGAAAATTGTTTGCTTATTTAGAATTCCATTAGCTTTCAAGCTAAGATTTACAAGTGCTGTGAAGTTTTTCTAGGAATTTCTGAATTTATTATCTGACAGATTCCTGATGTACAAACTGAGTACATTTCGCGTTTATCCGATTTACACTCTGCGAACCTGCCTATTATCGACAGTGCACCTATATTCGACATGAAATCGTATCATGTTCGAATTTATGCTAGTAAAAACTGTGCATTAAACTAGCAACACTGTCAGGTTTCAAATCAATCTGAACGGGTCCAAGTGTTCGTTGATGGTATCGTCCGTCGTTGGTCATCAGTTTTTGCAAAGCTTGTGTTTAAAACAGTCGGAACCGTAACTGTTGTGTATAGAACCGTAATGTAAATTATATATATTAAAACTGTAAAGGAAATGAAATGTAAATTGTTAAACTATGTAAATAGAACTGTAAAGTAATGAAATGTGAATTGTCATAAAACGCAAAGAACTTGGCTGTGTGGCTGATGAGGCCGAAAGCCATTTAAATAAATAAATAAAAAAAGGTCGAACCGCGTATCTTGCTAGCGAAATCGTAACATTAGTAAGCACTTAAATTCTAGGTTCATGTAAGTTGCTATGCTTTCTTCTGATCGAGAATATGCAAATATGATCGCGATGAAATAAATAAGCGTATGATTCTATATGAATTTTCCATAATAAATTTAGAGAAGAAGAAAAATTTGTATTATGGGTAACCCCTCTGTCGAATACAGGTGTATTCCGTAAATCGACAGGGATGTCGAACTTTGTTCCTGAACATACTGAGCGAACATTCAAGCCGTTTACAACATTTTTATTTACATGCTACATAGCGACGCTAGGAAATGTAAAATTAACACGTGAAGACGGTCTTCAGTACATACAATGTCATATTTAGAAGTCTGTAGCTACGTGTATCTTAGGCGGATAGTAAATACTTCACTTGTGAAGTACTGCATGTAAAGACGGCAGATACCGCAAAGGCATGTTCTTATATTACCTAAGCCGTTTTTTTTAAAAAAAAATCGTTGTTTTTATATTGTATTTATTGTTCTGTTTTTATGAAGGAACTTAATGTAGAGTTGCTTCTCTGACTATACAGTCTCTCCCAGGGTCTCACGACTTGTGGGACCCGGATTCTGGGTTTGCACCGATGGAACCCCATCTGGGTCTGGAATTGCTTCTACTTGGATCAAGCCACTTCTGTTAACTTTCCTCTCGATATCCCTTGCGAAGTCATTTAAATACAACCTATGTTAACGTTTCAACAACAAATGATTGGGTAGTTTTCGATTTTTTAAAAATTTATAGCGAAATATTATGGTCGCCCTATAGTTACACTGGCAAAAATTAGAATCTCACCATGCATACAGGAATGGTAGAATTTTAGGAAACTTTGAAGATATATCCAGGGCCATACCCAGAAGAAATGATAGCAAATGGAAATGGATCAGGATAAGTTATTACATTTAGATACAGTTTTCAGTAAGAAATGCGTCCAACATGAGCTCCAATGCATTCGTGTATTCTTGCCGACATTGAATCAACAAGTGTTTCGAATGTCTTCTTGGGGTATTTGTCCTTTACGCCTGCATGTCTTTTGCAGTCAGTTATTGCGCAGTTTGTGCTGGGTCACCATGTGATCAAATGTGTCTACTCCTGGTATCCCCAGATATGCTCCAGGGGGGACAAATCTGGGGACTGTGCTGTTCAAATTGTGATCGAAACTCCATGCAAGGCTTGTGTAAACAATGGCCGCAATATGAGGCCGGGCATTATCTTGTAAGATGCGATTTGAATGGTGAACATGAAGGGTATCACAATAAGATGCAGTACCCTGTCCACATAGTGGTGGGCTGTCATTGTGTCATCAACAACAGCCGACTCAGTCATGCTGTCGAAACTGATTGCCGCCAAAAAATGACACCGGTGACTGCATTTGTGTGATGTTCTGAAATCACAGCAGGTAAGGCCGTTTTCCAATACGCCTCCGAACATGTCGTGAATTATCACTTTGCCACAGACAAGAATCGAGACTCGTCTGTAAACACAAATGTACGCCATTTACATGTCCATTTATGTTTTGCATTACGCCAGGTTAGATGATGCTGGCAATGAAATCAGATTAATGGGACACATTGCATAGGGTTCAGAGATGTACTCCAGCTTCAAGCAATTGGTTTTCAATCGTCCGGGGAGGGGGCTGATTATCTCTGTAACCACTGTTTGGATCTGGCCTGCAGTCAACCATTTGCCAACAGCAGCCACCCACACAATTTGGCGGTCTTCACGTGCTGTTATCCATCAGTATAGACCTGTATTAGAGCTTTCTTTCATCACTGTGTAACAAGACTGTATATTGACAATGCACTACGCGCCAATCCTTTGGGAGATTTCACGATATGATGCACCTTTTTAAAACACGTCAATTCTCCGACCTCTCTCACAGTTAGACATTTGAGTGTATAGAGTTGCCACTCTTCGCCTGGGCATACTTAGCCAACAAGAACTCGTGGACAACAAAGTGTCATGTTACACCACACTGTACGCCACTAGTACGTTAAAGAGTTAAAAAAATAGCAATTTACTCAATAGATAGCACGTAACTCTCATATTATTACATTGTAAACTTTCAATTTTAAATCATTAGTACTCTTCATGTGCGCATACTTGGGGCCAAATTTCATTCATTTATCACCACCTCGTATGGGTGTTGGGATTTTCATTTGCGCCAGTGTGTGTATCAGTTGCTACGTGTAAAGGTCGAGCTCTATTTTGCCAATACTGGTCTGTACCGATCACCGCAACGAGACAGTCGGCCGAGTGGCAGCTACGCCCCCTCGCGTCCACAATTTTCCATAGCTCACCCATGTTACCTACCCGGTCTTGAGTCTCCTTTAACGTTTTCAAGTGATTGTTACAGAGAATCAGTGTTGGGGATGACGAGGTAGGTTTGATACATATACTTTATTGTTCACAGTTTTGGTACGAAAGTACATTAAAATATTTTTTATCTGACTCATGTAATCACCTATCTGGTTGATCTTTTATGTACAAAAATAGTATCACACCGCAGCAGTATTGGATTAACCACGTAGCAGAAGGTAGCAAATGCCATGGGCCTCACGCATTATAGGGGGCCTCGCGCTTCTAGGGGGCCTCGCGCCTCCTAGGGGGGCCCCGCAACCTAGGCTAGATGGTTGACCTTTTTTTTTAAGCTCCACAATTTTCCCCAGGACGGCAAAAATCAAGGGCCTCTTCTTCACATTTGCTAGGGGCCCCGCGCTGTTTTAATCCGGCCCTGCAGCGCAGTATTAACAAATCATTACCACACTGTACCGGAATGAAAGATTCTCGCATGTTTCAACGCAATCGCAATGAAATTTCAATCACTTCGCACTTGACGTGTTTGTTTTGCTTGAGGTTCTTTTCGATTCATTCAGTAATTTTTTTTTTTTTTTTTTTTTTTTTTTTTTTTTTTTTTTTTTTTTTTTAGCAAAGAATGAGGTTATAATACATTTAAATTTAGGTCGTAAAGATTTTGTATAATAAATATAATAATTTCATGTTATCTCAAAGTTCTAGTCAGAGTTTCTTATTAGGAAACTCGCAGTGCACCTATATCGTAGTCACCTAACTTCGAAAGGAGACCTACAGATTAACGTGAAATTCGAACACGGAGCGTCCTAGAATCCTCTTATTAACAGATAAAAGCATTGCCAGAGGTAAATGTCAATTTTTACGCCCGCAAAAATTACAGTCGAGTCCGGGATTTTAACCGGACCTTCAGTATCCAAACCGCACGCAGTCATTTGAGTCACCAGTCCGAATGTAGGTGTAATGAAAAATAAGTTTGCAAACATGATACAATGAATATACTTTTTTTCTATACCATCTATTTTTGCTATTAAAAAACACGTATCAACTTTTATGTGTTTGAATACATATTTGTCAGTACTTCTAGATTAGTCTGGCGTATGGTTACGGCGTGCGATTCGGGTGTGGAAGGTCCCCGTTACAAATTATGCAGCTCTTGGCTGCAATTTTTGTGGGTCTTAAAACTGATCTTCAACTCTGGCAATGTTTTGATTTATTAATGCGAAGATGCTAGAACAATTCCTACATGTTAAGAACATCTTATGAACATGAATGAAAAAAAAGACACTTGTTTTAAGACCAACAATAACATGAAAACAACATTTGGTCGTAAGGGAAGGGAAATTTCCGAACTCTCTATATGCGTTCTCCACATCCAGCAGACCGACACTGGTCCACACCGTCAAAACATAAACCAATCCAATGATGGCCGCGTGTCGGCCGAGTGTCGAACGACATGCCGTGTCCTTTGGACAAACTTCGACCGAGTGAGCGCCAATAGTAAGAAACGTGTCGGTGCGGTGACGGTGCGGAACAGTATCAGGCAAGAGAGGCCCGATCTTCAGAGGAGTTAAAATTAATCTAAAACCACTTTCGATCACCAGTGATCAACACGTGGCTAAAATCTTGCCATATTGATTATTGAACATGAAGAAAATCAAATTTTTAATTTCGAAAATGTGATTTACTGGTTTGCAGTTGTTAAAGCTAGAAAGAGGGGATTGTGAAAGCAATTGTTTTTATTTTATTTGTATATCTCTTAAATGTTGCGAATCTTACAATTTTATTAACTATTATTTTTGAATAACAATAAATTTTTATTTAATTATGTATTATTAATATCATATTTTACACCTAAAAGATGATATAATATACTCAATTTTGATTTAAGTTTTCAAGGGGTGACACCATCGATATCCGCCCCGGGTGTCACCAACGCTAGCTACGCCACTGACCCCTAGCCCCTGCTATTGAGGTGTAGGCCATACCTACTGAAACCCCACCTACCAATGGTATTCACAGGTGCAACCCCCGAGGACAGAACTAATGCCTTTCCCAAATAGCACTTCCGTTTCAATATTTCCCGCCTCACAGCATTGTTCAATTGTGGCCGCCATAGAGTCTTAGGACTTGCATTAGTTCCTACCTGGTATGCTGCGTCACTTTCATCACCTTCCTCAGGTCACTCTCTATACTATAAATCTCGTTTCTGTCAATACTATTCTCCCGCACCTCCCACTATCACTATATAATGTGACGAGTTTAGTTGACTTTAGTTCCATAAAGGCGGAGAGTGTGACACTTCTGACAGTGACTCGTTCGCCGGATTTGGACGTTAAGCTGTCGGCCCCATCGATGTGTTTCGGGAGAGAAGGTCTCAATCGGCCGGCACCTTCTGTGTTATTTCATCTCTTATCTCTTATTTTACTGTCGTCAGTCTCTCGATTGGTTTGATATAAACCACCATCAATTCTTATTTTGCACTATCCCCTTCATCTCAAAAACACCTCTCTTAAAACACGTCCATCGTTAGCTGCTTCATATGTAACCAATCCCACATGTCTTAAAAAAAAAAAAAAAAAAAAAAAAAAAAAAAAAAAAAAAAAAAAAAAACCACGAACTGTTTCTTCTTTGTGTAAGATTCTTCCACAAACTACTTTCGCCAGCCATCATTTCCAAAACATATTAATTTCGTGGTTTAACTGTCCACTTAATTTTCAGCATCCTCCTATAGCACCACATTTCGAATGCTTCAATTTTCCTTCTTTCAGGCATTCCTGAAGACCATGCTTCGTTACCATAAGGTGCTATGCTCCAAATACAGAGTTTTAAAAAGTTCTTTCTGGTTCCTAGGTCAATATTTGAAACTACTTTTTCATGAAGGTTCTTTTTGCTAGTGCTTTTCTACATTTAACACCATTCCTGCTTCGGCTATCAATTGTAATTTTACTTCCTAAGTAATAGAATTTATTTACTTCTAGTTTTGCATCTAATCCCATTTTTATATTTAACCTACTATTATTTCTTTTACACTTTCGTCTTGCTTTGATCTGTATTTATTACAGAATACTCCGTCATTATTTTGTTCATGTTATTCAGTAACTCCTCCATATACTCAGTTCGTCCTGTTAACAGGACAGTGTCATCAGAAAATCCTATTATACTGGTTACTGTTTTTGTCTTCGTGAGCACTTCAGCCACACTCATATTCCTCTTTTACTTCTTTTATAGCTTCCTCCACACATAAGTTGAATATTAGTAAGGATGAACTGCAACCATATCTGATACCCTTTTCAACTGATTGGTGACTCTCATGAATCTCTACTTGTATTATAGCCACTTGATTCTTATATCGATTATAAAATATTTTCCTATCTCGATATGAAAGACCTGACTTTTTTAAAAATTTTGATCATTTTGTCTCGCCTTACATTATCAAAAGCTTTTTTTTCTAAATCAACAAACGCTATGAAAGTAACTTTGTTTTTCTTGATCGGTGATAAGAATTGATTCTCTTGCGGCGCGGTTTTTCCAAAATTCAAACTGTAGCTACTGTATATTTTATTCCAACCCAAAGAATTTATGTACATTATAATGTCTGTCTCAGAATGACAAGCAACAATTTCTTTTGAAAGTTAATTTTAAAAAAATTCAATTTAATTGCCATGGAGCACACGCTCCGGTGGCAATTTCTCTATTGCAAAGTCTTATAGGCATTCAATCAGAACATTGTAGGAGGAAAACTGAGGCATAAAATTGAAATTCAGTGCGGGAATGTCAGTGTGGCAAGAAATAAGGAAACCAGTATTAAACGCTTTGTAAACACTACGTTTCCGTCTACTACGATATTTTAGAATTACACTCTAGCTGCAGAAGAGTAGTAATGCCAATTTATAAAATTTTGTAACAATTAGCTGTGTTATTGCTCAGCGTGATAATTTCATTCCAACTAACTCCTATCTTTACTGAAAGACATACTTGGAGAAAAAAAATGAGAAAACATTATAGGTAATTACATCATAACTATATTGAAATTTCTTATTTTACCACATTTTATTGAGACTGCAAATTTCTGCAGTTTAGCATCCCTGTTTGAGGTCTTTGCTCAAGTAGAATGTGAAGTAGGATTCTTTTTTTTTAATCATTTCTACGAAAAGACTGAAATGTTACCTATTTGGTTACTAGCAAACCGATCAATTTTGGTTTAATACTACTTCATTAAACAACGCAATTAACATGACAATATCTTCCATATAAGAGGGAGCTTATATTCACTTTGAATTTGATAGCTGCTAAAAATTAAAAAAAAAAAAGTACCGGGCGTGGTGCGTGAACGGCTAACGTTCTGGCCTCGTATTCGGGAGGACGCGGGTTCGAATCCCCGTCCTGGCATCCAGATCTGGGTTTGCCATGGTTTCCGCAAGTCACTTCAGGCGAACGCCCGGATGCTTACTTCAAAAGGCCATGGCCGAATTCCTGCCCGTTTCTTGCCCAAATCCGATCCCGCCTCTAATGACCTTGCCGTCGACGAGCCGTATAGTCCGAGCAAAAAAAAAAAAACCTTTAAAAAAGGGAGAGAGGGGCGAAAAGATTAGAGAGAGAGAGAAAATGAAATTTGAATTGCGTTTCTGATTTCAGAGATTTTTTTGATATCTCCACTCTCATCAGATGAACTCACTTCTGCACATATATTTTAATTTACAATTTTTAACTTTTCAATAGATTTTTTTAAATTTTATGGATGGTATTATAGACCAAATACGAAATATATTGAAAAAAAAAATGTATCTCATGGCTGAGCTTTAACAATATTGCTCCGCATTCGAGAGGAAGCGGGTTTGAATTCCTATCCGGCTATCCAGATTTGGATTCTTCTTCGTTTCTTCAAGTCACTTCGTGTGAATGGCGGGTTTATTTCTTCAAAAACCCATGGTCCCAATTCCTTCCCATTCCTTGTTTCCATTCCCTTCACACCTTTAATGACTTAGAAGTCGACGAATCATAAATCCAGACGCATAATAAGAAATTGGTATAGTCCACCAAATGTAACCAGACGACACGATTTCGACGATGTTGAAGCCCGAGAAGATTTCTTTCAGTGTTACCTATGTGAAAGCTTTCATAGTTACGTGTGCAGTTTATTAAGAAGCACTCAGTTATGAGTCTTTCCTTAAGTATGTTATTTACTCACGCAAGCAGGTAAGATTCGATGTTATATTTTCGCATAAGCCAGTTGTAGGTTCGACTTGTTTAAAATAAATGCAAAAAAATAATTGGAAAACCTAGACTCGAACCGAGGACCACGCGTTTACAAGACTAGACGGTTAGCTACAAGCAAACGGAGCTCATGTTCAGAGACGGCTCGTGCAGTGTGTAAACAACCGTATCCTGCCTCGGAAGTCAGTTACATTCAATTGGCATTAGACAATTATCCCAAATAATCTCTTTATAATCGTTTCAATAGTTTTGTAGAATTAAACATTCTGGATCTTTGAACATTTACACCCACTTCTCGGACCACACATGTGTTGCATTATTGCAACTGATTAGCCACATCAATATATAAATAAATATCGTTATAGTTTTACGCTAAGCCCAGCAGTTTAGACTGAGGGAAAAGCACATACACAGAACATGCGGTAAGTATAACAGAACCTCATAGCGAGGAATAAATATATATCAAAATTAATAAAGAAAACTGACAGGAACTGTGAGAAAATAAATAATATTTAATTTCTTAGAATACGACGTAACAATTCGCTTCACATGAAACTAAAATATAATTAATAAAAACTTGACAGTTAATTCCATATAATGGATAAGATTTCGTGACTCACCTATCACCTTGTCGCGGCACACCGGTTGCGGACCACTGCACTAAGCTATAAAATTGTTTATGATTTTCAGTGAGGCATTGGTGTTAAAAAGAAAATACATGGTATACAAAAATTCTTGCATCCATTTTACAACCAATTCTTACAACTCAGTGGCATGACATAATTTTCTGCCCTGTTGATAACACTGAAACTAATTGTTTTTACAATTGCACTATTTTCTGACGGTTTCTTCGCATGTTTAAATTGTACTTTTATCTGAATACTTGTTCGTCATTCTTTATCCAACTGGGTTGCAACATGTATGACACTTTTTACACTTCTTCTTTCTATCCTACATAACCAGGCCCGCCGTAAACGGGCGTTCAAGGCGTGCACCGCACCTGGGCGGCACGTCGAGGGGGGGCGGCAAATCGAGTGATCGACAGTCGCCGCCCCACGATAGTTGCCACTCCATTGTCGCCGCGACTCGCAGCGTATTATGTAGTGGACGATTTTTTTTTCTCTTTTTTTTTATACTTCAACTGCTGCTTCAAGCGGCCGACGACACTCGGGGTGGCAACAATGGGGGCGGCAAATAATGTTCGAAGGGGCGGCAATCTCATGCCGCATTTACACTCTCGCCTCGCGTTCCGCCTCGCGCCTCGCCTCGCGCCTCGTGCACGAGCGCTGACACGAACTGCCATTTACACTCTCGCTAGAATTCATTCATGGATGACTGGTGGGCGTGCCAGCTTTCGTGGTGGGCTGTGGGGGTTTGGTCCAATAGTTAAACGCTTTCGTTATTTTTTTAAAAATTAATTGACTTTTTAAGGTTTTTTTAAATAGATTTAATGATTTATTTATAAACGTTTCTCGTGAACAAACCGAGTAATATTATTATTGATGCACAATATTACTCGGTTTGTTTTCCGAGAAACGTTTATAAAAAAACAACGCCGAGAAAAATTGCATTCATTTATAGATTTAATTATGTTGATTTGCACCTTAAAGGAGCTAATAAAACGCTTATAGGTTACCAAAATGTTCTGTGTGTCATTATTTATTGAAAACTTTTAACTACTGCGTTACAATCTATTAAGAAGAAAATTTCAATAGTTTCCTGAATTATTATCTATAAACGATAATAACTCCAGAGGATATTGACAGATTCAGTACCCACCTCAACTAACTGTAGACATGGAAAAACGATTTGTAGATATTTTGAAATTCAATGTGTATGACTGAATGAAAAATTCTTCTACCGCAAATATTGAAGAAGCTGTTAGAACTTGTCAGGAAGAAAGTTTAGAAATCGTATATGACGCAGAAAGTAAACATAAATTCGATAGTGATGGATATGAAAACCCGTGGCAAAATAATTAAAAAAAAAACACCTGTCATATCAAAATGTATGACAACTGATATTCAGTTTAATGAAACCTTTTCCTTCAAATCTCATGTAATCAGGCATTTTTGCTGTTAATCATATTATAGCCAAAGAAAGAAACCGAAAGAGGAGACCTTTGTTTGTGCCTTGCAAAATTGACCAAGATATCCAGTTTTTATTTTAACATAATCTGCCTTAGGAATATCAATAATAAACCAAATAATAAAATCTAATTTCACCAAACTTCGTCCTTTTATATACGCAAAGTATAAATAAAAGACAGATTTAACTACAGTGAGTAGTTTTATAAAGACTTATTGTGCCAAACGTAGCGAAAGTCAGACAAAGTATTTGGCAAATTATTTTTATGGGCTTTAACTCGCTGTACGTCTGTTCATAAGGTATACATTGATACAAAAGTGGGCGGTAGGTAAAAAGGTTGACTACCACTGCTGTAAACAATGTGCTCGCGCCTTTGACTCGCGTCAAGAAACCGCCACTGTGAGGCGAGCGGCACTCGCGAGCTTAGACGAGGCGAGGCGAGACTACGCGAGTGCACCGTTTACACTCTCGCGTTCGCGGTGTCTCGCCTCGCCTCGTCTAAGCTCGCGCGAGAGTGTAAACGCGGCATCACAGTTTTTTGACCCGGTTCGGAAAATTTCTAGATACACCACTGGCTGCAGTTAGACAGGCGGTGGCATAATCGATAATCCACAAGGGCGCTCAAACAGCTAGCGGCGGGCCTGTCCATAACTGTGTCCAATCAAGGTTTCTTCTTTGAATACTGTTTTACACTGAATCCAGTCATCTTTCAGTATTTGTTTCAAATGTTTGTATTGGTATCTTTACTGTCTTCTCAGGGCAACATTCAATTGTGTGGGGTACACCCCTGCAACTCAGTGTTGATTATAGGGTGGTGTGAAATAACCTTATTTCCTGAAATAGCCAATACCTTTGGGCAGATGAGATCTCTCATGAGGTTGAATGGTTGATGGTATCACCACAAAGGAAATATCACTGGAAACTATGAGGTAATTGCTGTTTACTATCTTAGGGTAACTACCAAATTTATCTGTTCTCCATGTTCAAACACAACTTCATATAACATTTAAAATGCCATAGTAACATAATAATGATGTATGTGTGTTTTAAATCTTACTAAATCATATAATGTCTTAGATAATGATTCATAAACGTGTCTCTATAGGTAACAATTTTTTATTCATCCTCTATGTCAGTACCACATTCACTAGTATCAGTACTACTAACACTAGTTCGGCCGGAGTCGGAATTATATGTTTCTCTTCTGTCTCCTCTATATCCATAACTTCAGAAATAATTACATTTTCTTTTACTGGATGTACTGTACGCAAAAGCTTTTGAGATTGTTATTTTAAATTGTGAGCAAAGTACACACTGTGCATAAAGACTGCGCCGATAGTTCTGTACTAAGGTCTTTTAAGTTTGAATTTAAATCTATTTTCATACAAAATAGGAGCTTTATTTCTTTTCAATCGTCGGTTTACGCAAGGAAATTATTTATAATTACTGACAATGACTTAGTATCACTATACGCTGAGAGTTTAACAAGTATACGAATATAAGGAAAGCACAATAAGTAATAAAAAGAGGCAAAAAACCGTAGATAAATGTAAAATTCCTAATTTTTTGTAAAAAGATCGGTAGATCTACAGATAAATTTGTAGGGCTGGCAGCACTAGTTCAAATAGCGAGTATCAATCCAAACAACGGGGAACGGGGATTCCTTCTCGCGCAACCTAGGCTTTTCGGGATGTCCCCGTTTGTAAAAGAAAACTTCAGTCAATGTTGCCAATATTTTTGTAATTTTTTTTTCTACTGAACCAGAAAAATATAGTAGATTTAAAAATTAAGATAAGTACTTAGTATAAACTCTGAAACAGTCATATTAAACGATAAATGCCTCAAAAATTTGAAATTCAGTAGTTATGAAAAAAAAACATGTTTTTTCTCGGACGGTTTTTTTTTGTTTTTTTTTTCAAGTCAGAAAAAAACCGTTTTTTTACAACACTATGTATGACACAGTGAAGCCTCCATTAAACAATTCAGCATCCTTGTACACAGTTAGTAGCCACTGTAATAGTCTGCTTTTTACAAAAACCTCTCAATTTTTCAACTCTTACCATCAACTCTCTGTCACCACAGTGGTCCAGTCTCAAGGACGTATCCAGGATCAGAGAAAGAGGGGGGCAACATTTGAGCTAGGGGTTTCGAGGAAGTGGGATGGGACACTGAAAGATGACGATTTCTTACAAAATGAAACTCAAACCGATTGAGGAAACTATTTTTATTATAGATTAACATTGTAATCCAACCACTTAATCTAAGGATCTACTACGTAGTAAATTAAGATCATAACTCAGTTATAGTTTATGCAAACATTAATCGTCTCGGATTCTTATAAAATTTTTCAATATCTTTGTTTCTCAATATCTCACTGTGTTCTTTCACGAAATTTCGATTCACATTCATCAGGCATAAACCAGTCAATCCTTCCTCTCACAATGTGCTGCAGAGCCAGTTCTTCACTCGTCGAAGCGTACTGAATTTTTTTTTTTTTTTTTTTTTTTTTTTTTTTTTTTACGCCTCGTCGACTGCTAAGATTATTAGAGGCAGGATGGGACTGGGGACAAGGAACGGGAAGGAATTCGGCAATGGCCTTTTTGAAAGAAGCATCCCGACATTTGCCTGGAGTGATTTGGGGAAACCATGGAAAACCCAAATCTGGATGCCCGGACGGGGATTCGAACCCGCGTCCTCCCGAATGCGAATTCGGGAGGACGCCAGAACGTTAACCGTTCACCCACCACGCTCGGTCGAAGCGTACTGAAGGCAACTTAATTTTTCTTCTAGGGGGGGGGGGCACTAGCCCCCCCCCCTGCTCTCGCTGGATACGCCCATGTCCAGTCTTCTCCTATTCGTGATGGAGCATTTGCTCCAGTGGCAATTGCCCTAGTCATCTACTTATCCTTATCTTCTTTTTTATTATTATAATCTTATATACTTTAAGAATTAAGTTTCTCCATCCGTCTAAATTTGCCAATATTATGAATTTTAATTTTTTTCAATGCTTCTGGTAAATTATTCATTGCTTCCCTTCGTAATTTATTTCAATTCCTGATATCCTTAGGGGGCATCCTTAAATTACGGGAAGTGTTTTTCCGGATTTCCGGACCCCCCCTCTGGTGAAACTTCATGAGCTCTGGTCCGACCCCCTCCCTCTCTGCTGAGATCAGGTCCGTGAGTCCCCCCCCCCCCTACAAATCGCCCTCGCAACTTTTTGATACTTTTTTTTTTCCTAGGTCTCACCCTTCCAAATCCGGTAACACCCCCCTTTTCGACGAAATACCCCCCTAATATCGACCTTCGCGTGTTTTGTAGTCCTTTTTTTTTTAGCTCTACAGTCCACCAAAATTTCGGAAACCTCACATGAGATTTCCGTTGACCCCCCTTCCCCTTGGTGACATTTCGCCGGACCCCACCCCTTATTTCACCTCACGTAATTTATGGACGCCCCCTTGTCCTCAAAACGAAATTTCCCCTCTTCCTTTTGCATGAAGTCAAGTATCAAATTGTGCCTATAGTCATTGTTTTCTTTTCCATGCAGTACTGCTAAGTCTTCAAGCAATACCCCTGCTCGCTCCATCACCAACAACATAAGCCTCATATACTCCCAGCACTCTTCACCCTCCTCCTGTCTTCCAGTGACTCCCAATCCAGCTTCTTCATCTTATCAGTTACTGACTGGGTTCCTGTGGTAATTTCCACAAACAAGTCTAGCTCTCTCCTTTGAACACCCTCCAACTCCTGTATTTGATACCCAAAATGTGGTTCCGAAACTACACCACCATATTCAAGCAATGGTCGAATTAAAATTTTGTAACACAATTTTCCTCACTTCTCTCGTACATCCTCTCCAGTGAATTAACCTTTTCCTACCACATGCCCAATTGAGATTATTCTCAAATATTATGCCAAGATATTTACAATACAAGATTTTTAATCCGCAATCAGGGGCGTAGCTATCGGAGGGCTAGGCGGTCACGTGCACCGGGGCCCCCCAAGCTCAGGAGGGGCCCCAAGCGCAACTCAGGGGGCCCCTAAAGCTCTGTCAGCAAACATAGCTCAATGCTATAATCATAAGCGGACTTTGGTTTTCTTTATCTTAGTACCTAATAATCTGACTTTTAGTAGCGTTTATCTTCATTCCATGCTGACCTATCCAGTTAGATATTCTATCCAGGTCTCCCTGCAAATTTTCGCAGTCTTCTCCCATTTTGATTCTATTATACACAATGATGTCATCAGCAAATAACCTAAAATCTGACTGTGAATCATCAACACAATCATTCATTACGGTACAATGATAAATAGCAATGGTCACAACATACTACCCTATAGCATTGCCTTAACATGGAATGAAGATAAATGCAAAGAAGAGTCAGCTTATTAGATACACAAATAAAAAAACAAAAGGTTAATTATGAATATAAGGTGGGGAAAGAATTGCTTGCTGAAGACTTGAAATGTAAATATCTTGGCATTACTTTTGATAACAAGCTTAACTGGGCAGGACACATAGGACAGGTGGTAGGAAAGGGTTTCAAAGTTCTGCATTTGTTGGAGAGAGTGATGAGGGGATGTACGAGAGAAGTCAAGTAATTGGGTTACAAAACTTTGGTCAGACCATTGCTCGAATATGGTAGTGTAGTATGGGACCCTCATTTTACGTATCAAATACAGGAGTTGGAGAGGGTGCAAAAAAGGGCTGCTACATTTGTTTCTGGAAATTATCGCAGAATGCAATCAGTGACGGATATGATAAAGAAGCTGGAATGGGATTCATTGCAAGACAGGAGAAGGATGAGGAGGGTCATGGGAATGTACAGGGCATATACTGGCGATGAGGCATGGAAAGATATTGCAATAGGTATGAAAAGTAGTGCATGGAAGGGAAAAGATGACCATGACCACAAGCTGGCACTCGATTTCAGGCACAAGGATGTGGGAAGATTCTCTTTTTTAGGTAAGGGTGACAGGAATTGGAATGAGTTACCAAGAGAAATGATGAATAATTTACCAAAAACTTTGAAAGAATTTAAAGATAAAATTTGTAGAGGGCAAATCTAGGTAGGTGCAGGATAGGGGGAAGATGGGTGTGTAGGGAAATTGCCACCGGAGCGTGTGCTCCATTGCAATTAAATTAAATTAAATAACCACTTCCACTTCTTTTAATACTGCACTTTCAACACGTTGCTCTCTACCTTTCAAGAATTCCTCCATCCAGTAAGTTACTTTATGATTCACTTAAATAGTTTTCAACTTATTTGAAACCATTTTATGGCTTACACTGTCAAATGAATTAGAAAGCTCTAGCGTTACACTATCAACTTGGCCTCCCTTGTCCAGTTCGTTTGAAATATCTTGAATATGGCCAAGCATCTGGGATTCAGATGAATATCCTTGACTAAAACCATGTTGTTGATTTGCAAATCAGTTTCTTTCCTCACAGACATTTCTGATGTAGTTGCATATTTGGCCTATTCTCTCAATCATTTTGCATATGTCTGATGTCAAACTGATTGTTGTAATTTTTATTCCTGTTTTTGCCTCTTCTTTATAAACCTGAACTACAATCGCTCTTTTCCAGTCCACTGGTAAGTAGGAAAACTTGAGATTTATTCTAAATAATATTTCAAGGTAAGATACAATATCATATCCCACTATCTTTAATCTGTAGAAGTATTATCTACACTGGTCTCTTAGCACCTTTTTACTTTTCTTAGTTCCTTCAAACTTTCCTGAGGATCTATTTCAAATTTTGTGGTTTCCTATTTCTACTTATATGGAGACGCCCTTCTGATTTATACCCTCATATCCCAGGATTATCGTCTCCAGTGGCGTAGCTAGGTAGGGGCGGTCCGCCCCGGGTGTCACCCGTTTGGGGCTGACACCTGTATTTCGAAATTAGTGTGATGCAATTTTTTTTTGTTTTGTTTTTTTATAGACTTATTTTATCATTTGATGTCGAAACGCTTCTACTTTTATTGTTTTGAATATTTGTTTTTATATGTTGATGTAGCGCTTTTTCAATAGTGATCCAGGGGGCTCTTCATTACAATAGAGTATTTTACTGGTAACGTCGCGCGCTTAAACAAAGAAAGCACGGTAGCTCCAACAATCGCAGGAAATCGTTGTGATTGCCGTCCGTCACTGTTGTATGGTTTGTTATTAAACAGCGGCGGAGTATATAATGTAAGCTTTCTTGTATAAAGCGAGGAAGTTTTAAAATTAAATGGTGAATAACTAAAATTGCTAAATCATGGTAATTAGACAGTTAAATTGTAAATCCTCGAAATTATTTAAAGAAAAATGTTATATTTTCCTTTGAAAATGAAAAAAGTAATCTAGCGTATTATTATTATTACTCCGCGATTCACTAAAAGTGGGTGGGGGAGGGTGCATTACACCAATCCTAATGTCGGAATAGGTGTAGTCTAGGTTTCCACTTCCATTGTTCAGTCGTCAATTAAGTTCAGACATTTTAAGCGTGGCTTGAAATTCATTTTTTTAAATTGTTTTGCTTATTTAGAATTCCATTAGCTTCCATGCTAAGATTCACGTGTGCCTTGAAGTAGTTTCTAGTAATTTTTGAATTTATCATCTGACAGATTCGTTTTGACTAAATTTAGTACATTTCGCGTTATCCGATTTACACTATGCGTACCTACCTATCGTCGTCGACAGTGCACCTATACTCGACATGAAATCACATCATGTTGGAATTTATGCAAACAAGATGATTCAGAAAACTGTGCAATAAACTAGCAATACTGACAGGTTTCAAGTCAATCCGATCGGGTCCAAGTGTTCGTTGAAAGTATCGTCTGTCGTTGGTAATCAGTTCTTGTAGAGCATGTGTTTAAAACAGTCGCTACCGCGTATCTTTCTAGCGAAATCGTAACATTAGTAAGCACTTAAATTCTAGGTACATGTAAGTTTGATATGCTTTCTGCTGACCGAGAATATGCAAATATGATCGCGATGAAATAATAAGCGTATGATCCTCTAAGAATTTTTCATAATAAATTTAGAGAAGAAGAAAATTTCTATTATGTGTAACCTCTTGCCGAATACAGGTACCTAAATTCTTGCAGGTTCCTTAAATCGACAGGGATGTCGAACTTCTGTTCCTGAACAAAAATTGAGCTTTAATTACAAACTGAACGAACATTGGATCCGTTTAAATTTTTATTTATACGTTACAGAGCGACGCTAGAAATCTGAAATTTATTCGTGGAGATGGTCTTTGATACTGTACAATGTTATATTTACGAGTCTTCGGCGGGTAGTAAAATACTTCACTTGTTAAGTACTTCATGTAAAGACGGCAGATATCGCAAAAGAATGTTCTTATATTACCTGACCCGTTGTTTTTTGTTATTTAATTACGTTGTTTTTATATTTCATTCTTCTATTTGTATGAAGAAATTTAATGCAGAGTTGCTTCTCTGACTATACAAATCCCCCAGGGTCTCACGACTTGTGGGACCCGGATCGCGGGTTTTTACCGATGTGACCCCCTCTGGGTCTGGAATTGCGTCTACTTGGACCAAGCCACTTCTGTTAGCTTACCTCTCGATATTCCATGGGTCCTGCAAATACCAAGGTTCGCGAAGACATTTAAAAACAGCTTGTGTTAACGTTTCAGTAACAAATTATTAGGTAGCTTTAGACTTTTTTAAATTTCTAGTCGAATCTTATGGTCGCCCCATAGTTTACACCGGAGGAAATTAAAAACTCAACACGCATACAGGAATGGTAGAATTTTAGGAAAATTTGAAGATATATCCAGGGTCATACCTAGAAGAAATTATAACAAATGGAAATGGATCTGGGGTTTATTACCTTTAAATACAGTTGTCAGTGAGAAATTAACCCACCTTGAGCACCAATACATTCGTGCATCCTTGCCGGCATTGAATCAATAAGTGTTCTACTGTCTTCTTGGGGTATGTCTCTACGCCCGCATGTCTTTTGCAGTCAGTTGTTGCACATTTGTGCTGGATGACCATGTGTTCTAATGTGTCTACTCCTGGCAGCCCAGACATGCTCTATTGGGGACAACCACAGGGGACTGTGCTGTCAAAATTGTGATCGTAAACTCTAGCAAGGCTTGTGTTGTGATGGCCACAGTATTAGGACAGGAATTATCTTGTTGGAAAATGCGATTTGGATGGTGAACATGTAGGTATGGCTGTCATTGTGCCTTCAAAAACAGCCAACTCAGTTGCTGTTGAAACTGATTGCCGCCAAAACGTGACACCAGTGGCTGGACTTGTGTGACGTTCTGAAATCATAGCAGGTAAACCGTTCTCTGCTACGCCTGCGAATATATAGTCGATTATCAGTATGTAACAAGTCTGTATACTTACATTTCACTACAGCCAATCCTTCTTGGGATTTCTCGATATGAAGCACCCTTTTAAAACACACCAGTTCTCCGACCTCTCTCACAGTTACACATTTGGGTGTAGACGGTTGTCACTCTTCGCCTTGGCATACTTGGCCAAAAGAACTTGTGGACAACAAAGTGTCATGTTACACCACGCTGTTCGCCACTTGTACTTTTTTTTTTTTTTTTGCTTTTTTTTTTTAAATAGCAATTTACATAATAATATCCCAGTAATCCTCATACTATTACATGCAAAACTTTCAATTTTTAATCATTTAATACTTTTCATGTGGGGATACTTGGGGCCATTTATTACAACACCGTCTGGGGTTGGGATTTTAATTTGCGTCAGTTTGTGTATCAGTTGCTAGGTGTAAAGGTGCAGCTGCATTTTGCCAATACTGGTCTATACCGTCACCGCGACAGTCAGCCGACTGACGGCATGCCCCTCGCGTCCACACTTTTCCATAGCTCGCCCGTGTCCCTACCCGGTCTTTAGTCTCATTTAACGTTTCAAGTGATAGTTTCAGGGAATTAGTGTTGGGGATGACAGGTAGGTTTGTCACCCTACTTTATTATACAGTACTGTACTTTATTTTGCACAGTTTTCTTTCGAAAGTACATTAAAGTACTTTTTTATATGATTCACGTTATCACCTAACTGGTTGGTCTTTTATGAACAAAAATAGTGTCCCAACGCAGTACTAACAAATCATCACCACACTGTACCGGAATGAAAGATTCCAGCATGTTTCAACGCAATCACAATGATAATGTCAACCACTTCGCACTTGACCTGTTTGTTTTGTTTGAGGTTCTTTTCAATTCACTCAATATTTTTTGTTAGTAAAGAAAGAGATTACAACATATTTTAATTTAAATATAGATCATAAAGATTTTGTGTAGTAAAAATAATAATTTTAAGTTTCAAAGTTCTATTCACAGAGTTTATTATTGGAAATGTCTGTTCACCAATATTTTAGTCGTCTACTTGAAAAGGAGACCTGCAGATTAACGTGAAATTTGAACCACGGAGCGTCCTAGAATCTTCGCATTAACATTAACAGATAAAAGCTTTGCCCCAGGTAAAAGTCAATAAGGCCCACAAAAATTACGGTTGATCCAGGGCCTTCAATAACCAAATCGCACGCAGTAACCATTTGAGTCATCAGAACCGAATGAAGGTATAATGAAAAATAAGTTTTCAAACGTGATAAATGAACATACTCTTTTCTATAACATCTATTTTTGGCTATCCAAAAACACGAATCTACTTTTATGTGTTTGAATATTTATTTTTTAGTACTTCTAGTTTAGTCTGGTGACTAATATGGTTACGGCGTGTGGTTCGGGTGTGGGAGTTCCCCGTTAGAAATGCGGATCTCGGCTGCAATTTTTGTGGGTCTTATAATTGATCTTCAACTTTGTCAAAGCTTTGATTTTTTTATTGTAAAGATGCTAGTACTCTTCCTACATTTCACGAACATCTGATGAAAATGGAAAAAATACACTTTTTTAAGGTAAAAAATAACATGAAATCATCATTTGATCGTAAGGGAAGGGAATTTTCCGAACTCTCTTTATCCGCTTCTCCACTTCCAGCAGGGCCAACACTGTCTGCACCGTCAAAACGTTAACCAATCCTATGACGGGCCGGGTGTCGGTCGACACCCCTTGTTCTTTGGACACACTTCGATCGAGTGACCGCCAACAGCAGGAAACGTGTCGGTGCGGTGACGGTGCGGAACAGTATCGGGAAAGTGAGGCCCGACCTTCAGAGGAATTAAAAATTAATCTATAACCACTTTCGATCACCGATGAGCAACACATGGCTAGAATCTTGCCATATTGACTATTGAACATGAAGTAACTCAAATTGTTAATTTTTAAGTTGTGATTTACGAGTTTGCAGCTGTTAATATTAGATAGAGGAGATTGTGAAAGCAATTATTTTTAGTTTATTTGTGTACCTTTTAAATGTTGATAATATTATATTTTTTAACAAACTATTATTTTTAATAAACAATAATTGTTTATTTAATTATTTTTTATTAATATCATATTTTACATTTACAAGATACTGTATTTTACTTAACGTAGAATTTAAGTTTTCAAGGGGTGACACCATCGATATCCGCCACGGGTGTCATCCACGCTAGCTACGCCACTGATCGTCTCTAATGGTCTCGGCACACACCTCCCAGTCCTTTATCCATTGGTATTCCCTAAGTCCAACTTCTCCTACATGTAGATAGCAGCCTGAAGTAGGGGAGGTAGGGGTGAAGTGGAATGAGGACTATGAGTGTTTTGGAATACTTTTGTTATTTTGAAGACCCTACAGAAACTTTAAAAGTGGTGGCTAAAAGGACTACAACAGTTTTAGTGTCAGGTGCGAAGCTGATCATGGGGGTTTACATAATAGCTTAGTCTACTGCCCAGACGGCGACCCGGATGTCAGGGGGGTGCTAGTACACCCCCTTGCACCCCCCTCCCGGCGCCCATGGCTACTCTTTAATTGCTCAAATTACTCTCTAATAATTTTCTCTTGTTTTGAAAATTTTCCTCCTCCCCCCTTAAAATCTCAATTCTTTCGATTCGTCAACAGGAAGGGGCCATCTTTAGAATTGATCTGTTTTTCTGATTCTGGCCAAAGTATCGCATGGATTTTAATAATAAAAAAAAAAACACATCATGTAGCATGCTCAGGAAAAATTCCCCTTTCCGTTAATTGTGGTCCCCTCTCTGAAAGTTAAATCTCTAATGATCAAGTTTTTTTTTATTTTTTTTTAAAAAAATATACTTTTCTATAAAAACAATATTTAACTTTAAATTATCCGTTTCAAAATTTAACATAATGTGTCCAAAAAATTTACGCATTTTGATTTTTTTTTTTTTTTTTTGTTTGTAACAGTTTAACGTCCCTTTTTAACAACGTGGTCTTTAGAGACGGGAAAGGATGGGGGAAGGAATGGGAAGGAATTCGGCCATGGCCTTTTGAAGGAAGCATCCCGGCATTCGCCTGGAGTGATTTGGGGAAACCATGGAAAACCCAAATCTGGATGCCCGGACGGGGATTCGAACGCCGTCCTCCCGAATGCGAGGCCAGAACGCTATCCGTTACACCACCACGCTCGGTGCGCATTTTTGAGCTAGGGGCCATCCTTGCCCTTGTATCTATAAAACTATGGCTTCAGGCAGGGGCGCCGGTTTTCAGAAAACCTCATGGGTGCTCATGCTCATTTGATGACTCATTTGTTTTTAAAAGAATTGGACACTTTTGAAAGTTTAAATTGGTAGATGTTGATTTTGCAGGAAATAACTTAAGCTATCTTTCATCCTGGAAACATTTAAGATTTTATACCAAAAAAAACCCCTTGAAAAGCTTTTACGAAAACGAAGGAAGTCCCGGGCATCAGCTTGTCTTACGTAATCATGATAATCGTACCCAAATCCCTACAGTAGATTTCAAGTTATAAGACAGCTTAACACAGCAAGATTTTTCGTTTTCTAAATTCGATTCCACGCCAATAAAACGGGTCCGATCTGTTTGACGTGATTGGGTAGCAAACTTTCAGATTTTCAAGTTTATAATATTAGTGAATAGTCTACTAATGATTTTGTATCCCTAGTAGAACTCAGAATTTTCTTATTGCATCTGTTTTAAGTCCGCTAGCAATTAGTACAGAGATACAAAGGAGAAGGAAAAAATACTATTTAAAATGCTAGTTTCAACAATGAAGAACGATTACCTATCATAGTACATCTGACAAATTATAAATGAAACAATGTCTTCCGCATTTTTCAGATTGACATTTTTTACTCGTGTAATATTTAAAAGCATGTTGCAATGAAACACAAACATCAAAGTTATCTACATAGAACTGTTTCACATATCTGCTGCTTGCTCAGTAAGAAATACTGCAATTCCATGTTACTCTCAAATGTGACATATTATTTTTAGTAAAGCGCTTGTTAATACAGCCTACGACTTTATCTAACACTTCGAAACATATTTTTCGCTAAAGTCAGTAAATTGAAGTTTATGAATCTTTTGAGAAATCCTTATTTTTGAGTTTTAGGTTCTTCCAATTCCAAGAGAAGAGAAGTTCACATTCAGTTTCCAAAGGTTTTGAAATTTTTCGTCAGTTCTTTGGGATGATATAATGTGCTTTACAGTATTAATATTACTGACAGCTTTTAGAAGGTGCAAAGAAATTTTCCATAAAGTTGTATTCAAAATTCGACAAGACAGAGAATTTCTATCAGAAATTTGATAGTAAAAAGAGATTCAAAAGACTGAAGACTTTTTAAAAACCATTTTGCTTTCACAATGGCATTACCTTTTGACTTTTTCTGTCATTCAAAAAACTTAGCAGGATACTATAATTGTTTAGAATAGTTTTAAAGGAAGATATACAACAACACCATATTGCTGGGCAAACATGCCGCAGAGAATGGTTTTCAGCTTCGTCAACTGCCTATAGTGATTAAAAACAAGCTTGACGTATTCTGAACCATGTACTCAGGAAGTAAGCTCTCTTACTAACGCTAAAAAATCTCTTATTTCAAGCACTATTTCCAGTTACTTTCGAACAATCAGGTGTAACGAATGTGCGATGCAATGCACATGAATTGCCCTTGCTTCGACTGCTTTAACCCACGATTGAAGGCCAGTATGCGCTCCACTATGGAGTAACTACACTCTACACAGTAATAAATGAAAGCTGAGGTGTACTTAAGCACAGCTATTTATTATGCAAGAGGTTGCATACACAATAACAGAACACGCGGTAGCGCGACACAGATAAAAGAACAAGTTCATACGCGGCACGTGGCTAGCAGCCGACTGGCTCCAAGTAGTACGGTTGTCTCCCACCTGGTCTAGTTGGCGCTCCCGTCGGCTCGATCAGGGCGCCGGCTGTTGGCAAAGAGATGAACCATGGCGTGGTCGATTGCAACGCCGACTGGTGGCGAAGATTTGTACTTTAGGCTGGGCAAGGCTCCGCCACAACCACTCTCCCCCCAGTGACTTACTCAGGGAGAGTAAGGAACGAGACTCGCTTCTTGCCACCGGTGCTGGTGTCTGCACGGGAACCCCTCGCGTAGGTTCTCATGGGTCGGTCCATTGATGTAGATGTGTGCGTCAGTGCTGGTGGATGTTCTGCCCGGGGGGCGTCGGTCTGGTCGTGGTCTGTTTTGGCGATGAAGGCAGGTTTCAGCATGTCCACTGAGACTGCCTTGTCCTCCCCGTTGATTTTAATCACGAACACTCTGTCACTGATGCGCCTAACGACCTCATGCGGCCCTGTGTAAGGTGGTTCAAGAGGCTTCTTCACAGAGTCTACACGTTTGAAGACGTGGGTACAGGTGTATAGGTTTTTCAGTAGAAACAGGCGAGCCTTGGTGTGGTGAGCCGTTGGTGTGGGCCTGGCGGCGCGGATGTGCTCTCGAAACTTCTCCAGGAAGAACTGTGGATCAGCTGGAGTGTCTTCAGAGATGAAGAATTCGCCAGGCAGTCGAAGCGGCGTCCCAAAGAGCAGTTCAGCTGGAGAGGCCTTCAGATCCTCCTTGTAGGCGGTGCGTAGGCCGAGGAGAATGGTTGGCAGTAGGTCTGGCCAACGTAGGTGAGTATTGCACATCAAAGCGGCCTTTAACGAACGGTGCCAGCGTTCGACGAGTCCATTGGACTGCGGATGGTACGGCGTGGTGCGAATTCGCTGAGCTCCTATCAGGCGCGATAGTGCGGTGAAGAGAGCTGACTCAAATTGTGGACCTTGATCCGTGGAGATCGTAAGTGGAGTGCCGAATAGACAGATCCATTGTGTATAGAAGGCTGAGGCAACTGTATCAGCCAGTATGTTGCTGAGCGGGATGGCCATTGGCCATCTGGTGAAACGGTCAATAATGGTAAGGCAGTACCGGAAACTTGCGACCTGCGGCAGCTCGATGAGGTCCAGGTGGATGTGGTCGAACCGGTTATTGGGAACAGCAATGTTGAGTGGTGTCAGTCGGTTGTGACGGTGAATTTTAGCTCGCTGACACGGTATGCATCTTCGAGTCCATAGGAGTGCATCCCGTCTGATACCTGGCCACACGTAGCGTTCCTTCAGCATCCGGGCGGTGACTCTGCCACTAGGATGCGAAAGCCCATGAACGGCGTCGAATGCCCGTCGCCTGAGATTCTGTGGGATGTAGGGCCTCACTCGATTTTCCAGAACGTTGCAAATTATATCGAGGCCGTCAATACGCAGAGACTGCAAGTTGAGTAGTGTTGATTCCCGGAGTGTTGGCAGCTCTTCATCGGCCATCTGCGCCTGGTGGATCTCCTCGTGGCTGATCGTCGTTGGCATGGAGATGGAGTTTATGCGGGAGAGTGCATCGGCCACGACATTGTCTTCACCCCGTGTGTGGACAATCTCAGTGGTGAACTGTGAGATATAGTCCAGGTGGCGTAACTGGCGTGGAGATGCCTTCTCCGGTCGCTGCGAAAAGGCATACGTGATGGGTTTATGGTCTGTCTGGATGACGAAGTGTCGGCCCTCAAGAATGTGCTGAAAGAAACGAATGGCCGCATAGATTGCGAGAAGCTCTCGGTCGTATGTGCTGTAACGGGTTTCGGCTGGGATGAGCTTCCGTGAGAAAAACCCCAGTGGTCTCCAGGTCCCATCCTGAAGCTGTTCAAGAACGGCTCCGATGGCCGTGTCGGATGCATCAGTCCTCAGACAAAGGCTCGCTGACGGCGAGAGGAAAGTCGTTTGTACAGCGTGGGCAACACCACGTTTGCAGGCAGCAAACGCTTGCTCAGTAGCGGGAGTCCAAGGAACTGGGCGTTTGTCGTTTCGTTTAGAGTCTTTCAGCAGGTCGTTAAGTGGGGCCTGCATCTGTGCAGCGCCAGGGATGCACCTCCTGTAGTAGTTGACCATTCCCAGGAACCGACGGAGATCGGAGATGGTCTGAGGTTGCGCATACGACGCGATGGCTTGGACTCTCTCCGCCGGGGGTTTGTAACCGGAAGCGTTGACTGTGTATCCCAGGTAGATGACCTCTGACTTCCCGAACTGGCACTTCTTATGATTGATTGTTAGTCTGTTTGCACGAAGGATGTCGAACACCGTGGTGAGGTGCTTTAAGTGCTCCTCGTGTGATTTGGAGAAAATGATCAAGTCATCGATGAAACAGCCAACAAAGTCCAGACCTCGAAGCAGATTGTCCATGTGGCGTTGAAAGGTCTGTGTAGCATTGCGTAGCCCGGGCGGCATGCCGACGAACTCAAAAAGTCCGAAGGGCGTCGTCACTGCGGTCTTTGGAATGTCTGACTTGGCAACCGGAATCTGGTGGTAGGCACGGACCAAGTCGATTGTGGAGAACACTGAACAGCCATGGAGACGCTGAAGGATGCTGTCTCCGTGAGGGACAGGATAACGGTCAGGAACAGTGATCCCGTTCAGCCGCCTGTAGTCGCCGGTAGTTCGCCAACCACCGAGTTCTTCGGCACCATGTGAATCGGGCTGGCCCACTGACTGTTTGAGGGTCGTATCACGCCGTGATGCAGCAGCAGGTCGAAATCCTCCTTGGCGGCCTTCAATTTCTCGCCAGTAAGTCGGCGAGGGCGATCAAAGACAGGAGGGCCAGTGGTCTCAATGTGGTGAACCCAAACATTGTCAGACTGGGTGACAGGAACAGTGTTAGGCCTCGTGATGTCTATGTAGCGTGTGAGCAGGTCGGCATAGATCTTGTCCTGGTCACCCATACAGGCGTTCTGGTTGATGGTTGAGACTGTGTGGATGGTGGCTTCACAGAGTTGGCCCGTGGTCGTCAGAGATGTAAGAGGATCGATGAGGCATCTCCCCTTCAGGTCCAGGAGCAGAGAGTGGTGAACTAGGAAATCCGCTCCAATGATGGCTGCCTTGACATCTGCAATAATGAAGGACCATTTGAATGCTCGGCGTAAGTTAAGATCCAGCGCCAGGAGTTTTTGTCCATAGGTGTGAATGACGGTTCCGTTGGCGGCGTACAGCTGGAAGTCATCCTTCTTGCAACATCCGGAAATGGAGGCCTTAGGTACCAGTGAAACAACCGAGCCAGAGTCGACCAAGAACCTCATGTTCGTTGTACGGTCGTAGAGGTGCAATCGGTATTCCTTGGTGAGGCGGGCGTTTGTGGTGCTGTCGCCGGCCGCCTGAACGATCGACAGCGCCTCTAGTTTTCCGACGGCTGTCTGGATGCGTAAGAGCAGGGCGGCTCGCAGCTCCTAGCGTCTTCTCCAAAGCGGCGGTGATAGAAACAGACTGTGGCCCTTGATGGGGATCGTCTGCGGTAGCGAGAGCTGCTGCGAACACTGCTAGGCTCACGTGCGCGGCCACGTTCATTGAAGCTGCTGATGAGCGTGGCGTTGATCTTGCACAGCTCAGCCACGGCCAGCTTCAAGTTGGAGATTTCTTCTGTGAGCGATACGAGCGGATCGGCAGGCAGGCGGTCCGGAGATCGTGACTTGGAACGCGTGTAGCCAGCGGCCATAACGGTTGGAGGAGACTGCATCTCATGTAGCTCGTCCGCGATCTTCGCCTGTTCGTCAAGGGAGATGCCTTTCACCAGCTTCAAACAGCGTTGGATTGACGGAGGCAGCAAGGCAAGCCAGCGAACCCTGATGACGTCCGGAGTTGCTCTGCCGCCGGCCAGGGTAGTCATTTGCCTGAGTAGCTGTGTTGGTTTCTTGTCGCCGAGCTCCAACTCGGTGAGGGCCTTGTGAAGTTGGCGGTCGGCTGAATCTGTCAGCCGGCTGATAATCTCAGTTTTTAGGCGATCATATCTGTTCTCCTTAGGCGGATTAGACAGCAGGTCTGCTACCTCCATCATGATTTCAGAGTCAAGTGCGCCAAGAAGAAGATTACACCTCGCAGCGTCGGAAGTAATGCGGTGTGTGTAAAACTGGGCCTCAACTTGAATAAACCACATATGCGGGGCAATGTTTCCAGAACGGCGGCAACTTCATAGCGCCGGCAGACAACACAGTCGGGGCAGCGTCCGTTAGCTGAGGCGGTGTGGGCTTGTCATTGTTGTCCGTTTCAAGCAAAGTATCTGTGTTTGCATTCATGATGGTTTCTGGAGCGCGTGTTTCGAGTGATTTCCTCGTCGGAGAACGCTTCGGCAAAGCACTTAAAACTTCACAACACACAGTTTAACACTGAGTACAAAATTCGATATAGTCACGCGTAAGCTGAAGCACGAAGCATGTGTTCTATGCTACAACGAAGCACGCACGCAATCACGTCGGGGTCACCAGTTATGGAGTAACTACACTCTACACAGTAATAAACGAAAGCTGAGGTGTACTTAAGCACAGCTATTTATTATGTAAGAGGTTGCATACACAATAACAGAACACGCGGTAGCGCGACACAGATAAAAGAACAAGTTCATACGCGGCACGTGGCTAGCAGCCGACTGGCTCCAAGTAGTACGGTTGTCTCCCACCTGGTCTAGTTGGCGCTCCCGTCGGCTCGATCAGGGCGCCGGCTGTTGGTAAAGAGATGAACCATGGCGTGGTCGATTGCAACGCCGACTGGTGGCGAAGATTTGTACTTTAGGCTGGGCAAGGCTCCGCCACACCACTAACATTAGCAACGCCATCTGTACATAGTCCCCTACACATCTTGATATTTATGTCGAATAACGTGTTAGTGATAACCTGTGACAATCGTCTATATCCGCTGCACTGGAACCACGATTTTAGCTCGCAACGTCCTGTTATCGCAGCTACAAGAATCGAATGTAATTTGAATGTTCATCCTCGTGGCTCCTTATAGCTAGGATTCGGTTAATTAAAAAACGAAAAGTTGAAATGAATTTTAAGAATGCGGATCTAGCTATTTTCGTATCTTGAAGTTTATTTTTTGATAACATGCAGTGTTCATTCGCGCCACATTCTTAACTGGCCTTATGAAATACACAAAAACAGTGAAGGTCGGAATTTCAATAGTTTTTTTTAAGCCTTTCAAAAGCTTTATTACTTGATGAAAAAAGCTACTTTGAGTGAATGCCTTAGTGGACTCATCAATTCTTGATTTTTTCGGCGAAGAAATATCACTAGAGATGATATTTTTTACAGATTGGTTGCAACACTATATCTCCATATAAAACAGCCAAGGAAAAATTGTCTACCACTGTGAAAACTGCTCCTTTTCTCATGAATTTTCAGAAGTAACATTTTCTTGTCGGACTTGTCGAGCTGTACTAAGTTGAGAAGAGCTGCTAGTGTAAGGTTCAGATTTGGGCACCTCACGATTTCTAACGACGAATTTATCCATCTAAGCAATCAATTTTCTGAAATAACCAAATAACAACACGCGCGTTGCGATCTCGATGCACGCGTTTTATTTAGTATGTAGGCTGACTTGACAGAGCCGCGAAGCGCAGCAGTGGAGAACGGGAGTGGCACGACGGAGGGCGAGGCGAGTTGCTTTACCTGCTCGTCACAGATCATACTTACCACTTACTAGTTGGTGTTAGGTATTCTCCTTGGGTATGACACCCAGTCGTGCAAGCTCTGCCACGCGGCTTGTGAGTCGGTAGTAAAGTTATCGCTCAAAGTCGATTACAGATTAGTTTCGATATCTATGTTCATGGGTGCTCGGCACCCACTAGTTACTTCTCATGGGTGCTGGAGCCCCCGAGCACCCACAGAGTCGGCGCCCCTGCTTCAGGAATTTATGATACCGTAACTTACGAATTTACAAAACTTACAATTTTAAAATGCAGATATCTCTGCACAGAAAATTTCTACCTGCTAAGATACATATCTCGTTTTACTATTCATGGCCTAAAGTACCTCTGAAAATGAATGTAACGTTTTCTTTTACAAAATAAGTCAAACTGCATTATGTGGCAACATTTACTTTACGTTCTCACTTCATATCACTGCTTACTTTAATATATTCCTTGAATTACTTAAGAAACTGACTTTAAACATAATCTGCCACGGAATTGGAGTTATATCGATATACTTTAAACAAATTTTGGTTATAAAAACACAAAATTGAGGTTATATTACACTAGCAAGCCAGTAATGGATTGGTCATTGTTTTTAAATCACAAAAGAGCCTTTGAAAGGACATAAAAAGATAAAAAAATTGAATATGGAAATAGTTTACAAACTGGAGCTCCAAATATACAAACACTAGCTGGGAAAATTGAGGCAACTGTAGGTAAATTTGATGGAAAGAAGAAATTGGGTATCTTGTAAAAACGATGGATCTGAGAACAGGTTCCGATTTTACTGGATTCAGAATGTGGCAGAGATGGAAATAGGATAGGGGTAGTCTTGAGAGGAGGACTAAAAGAGGAAGTAGAGAAATAGGTGATTCAATGATGTAGATTAAGGTAACAGTTGAAGGAAGAAGTTTGGAGATACAGTAAGTGTATGCCTTTAGTAACTTGACCATCACAGCCTACAGGAGAGTCTGAAGAACTGCAAATATAGTAGAATGAGCAAACAAGTTATAATTGTAGGAAATCGAAATACCGATGTGGGCACAGAAAGGCAAGGGTATAAGAGGGTATTGGGAACAGAATGATGGGGAAGCAGGAATGAAGAAACAGAAAGGCTAGGGGATTTCAGCAGAAATGGGTTAATTGAAAGTTCCTTTTTAAAATAAAAAAATAAAAAAAATCCCCAAGAGTGTCATAAGGTAATTAGTATAGTAGTAATTGGATACATAAGTCTTTATTTAATAAGAGTGTTTGCTGATGTGGAGGTATTACCATTAAGTAATGATTACAGGCTAATGGTAATGAAGCTGAGGACTTTAACAGATAGGAGAAAAGTAGGTTAGGAAAATAAAGACATGAAAAACCAGGTTACCAGGAGGGAAAATAGAGACTGTGGAAGAGGAGTAGTATGGATTTAAAAGAATGCTGGTAGTAGCCACAAGAAATAGAGCGTGGAGAGACTACCAGTGTGAAAATATGGAGAGTAACTCCATGATAAATGGTAGAATGAAAGAAGCTTTAGAGTTGAAAAACGAATTTTTGAGATAATGATTCAAGCTGAGGACATCAGAGATTCACATTTAAAAAGAAAGAAGGTCTAAAAAGTTTTAGCATGTGAAAGGAGAGAGTGATTGGAGAAATTGACTGAGCTGATGTAAGAGGACAGCAAAGATAACAAGAAAATAATGTATGAAGTAATAAAATGGAAGGATTTAAGTGAAAGGTCCAGTATGCTGGCTGAGGATGGAACAGAAATAACAAAACTAATAGTGATGTAGAAGGAGTAGACTGAAGCTTTGTTGAACTTAAATATAGCAGTACTACAGGATGACAAAAACATGGAAAGGGAGGTACAAAAGGATCTAACATGGAAAGAAGAGGATAAAGCTTTGGATAAGGTGAATGGTGCAAAGGCACTGATAAAGTGAATGTGGAAATGGTAGAGCAAGAGGAGTAGTAGGAAAGCAGAGGCTATATCATATGATATGGAAGAAGTGGTCAATCTCAAAAGAAAATTACAGTTGTACCAATCTTCCAGAAAAAAAGGATGTAACACATAGTTAAAGAATTATAGAAAATCACACTGATGTGCCCAAATTTGAGAAGATCCTAGAGAAAAGAATACCTGCAATGCCTAGAAAAAGGTGCTTTGTGGCTACATTCCCAACAGAGTTAGGTCGGCACTTATCAGGAAAATATTTCAAAAGGAGATGTACGAAGGAAGTTAAGGAATTGGGTTACAAAACTTTGGTCAGACCATTGCTTGAATATGGTAGTGTAGAATGGGACCCACATTTTGAGTATCAAATACAGGAGTTGGAGAGGGTGCAAAAAAGGGATACTAGATTTGTTTCTGGAAATTATCACAGAATGCAATCAGTAACAGATATGATAAAAAAAGCTGGAATGGGATTCATTGCAAGACAGGAGGAGGGTGAAGAGAGTCATGGGAGTGTACAGGGTGTATACTCAGTGGCGTAGCCAGGTCAACACAGGCCCCGGTGCAAAAAATTATTTTGGACCCTCAGGCCAGATGGGCGACCACTTTTTTTTTTTTTTTTTTTTTTTTTTTGCTTTATGTTGCTGGTAGGGACCCCTGAGCTGAGGCTGGGGCCCCCCTGAGAAGTGAGAAAGCCCTTCGTGAGGGGCTCCCTATGTCTCAGGGGCTCCCAGAGGCGACGGTAGAGCCAATAAAAATGGTCGCTAGTTTGTCGTGAAGGCCCGTGGACCCTCTGAACTGCGCTTGGGGGCCCCCTAAGGTATGCTTGGGGCCCCCTGTGTGTAGGGGCCCCGGTGCACTGCACCGCCTAGCCCCATAGTAGCTACACCCCTGTGTATACTGATGATGAGGTGTGGAAAGATATTGGTGTAGGTATGGAAAGTAGTGCATGGAAGGGAAAAGATGACGATGACCACAAGATGGCATTGGATTTCAGGCACAAGGGTGTGGGAAGATTCTCTTTTTTTAGGTAAGGGTGTCAGGGATTGGAATAAGTAACCGGGGGAAATGATGAAAAATTTGCCAAAAACGTTGAAAGAATTTAAAGTTAAAATTTGCAGAGGGCAAATGTAGGTGGGTGCAGGAAAAGGGGAAGATGGGTGTTTAAGGAAATTGCCACCAGAGCATGTCCTGCATTGAAATTTAATTTAATTAAAAAAAGCTATTTGTCATAACTTTATATAAAAAAGAACAAAAAAACACACTTTCTAGAGATTTTTTTTTTTATTTGCTTCTTCTAGATGCTGACAGAAAGTTTAGATTCCTTTACTTTTTAAAAAATTCTTACCAACAGACATTGTCAATTTATTTATTGTACTACATACTCATTACAAACTAGCACAGTGGCAGATCCGGGGGGGGAGGTTTGGCTAGGGTCCAACCCTTAACATCATAATTTTGATATTTGGAGACCGTTATTTTTTAGCTCTACTGATCTTTTAAGGGTGGCATGATTGTAAAGCCTACCCTTACCCAAGGCCAGATTAAGGCAGCGCAGGGCCCTTAGCAAATGTGACGAAGGGTCTCTTGGTTTGCACCATCTGTGGGAATTGTAGGACTTAAAAATCAAGCCTCCCCGCAAATCAAAATCCGCACAAGCCCACCTCCACCCCCCCCCCCCCAAAAAATCAAAATCCGATCAAGCTCCTCCCAAACCAAAATCCTAGATCTGCCACTGAACTAGCAGTTACCTGTGGGCTCTGGCTGTTTAGAAACATTTTAGTATAAGAGTTATGTTTATTTATAATAAGAGTAATAAATATTGCAATAATAGAAATTTATTTAGGTTCTATAACAAAAAAGCAATTTTAATAATATTTATCTTCTAAAAAGTAAAATTATTTGCTGTTTGCGTATTGGTTTTATTTTGATGATATGTTGATTCGATCTATTATGTTTTTAAAATAGAAATTTACGTGGATTCAAACTAATCTTACACGGTATCACATAAGTTCGCTAAGATTACTTTGCTTTTACTGATGCCATATTACCGTCATTAATCAGCCGAATGTAGGTATTATTACTCTTAGTTTTAGTAGCAAAGGAGCTAACACTCCAGTGGCAATTCCCATATTCATCTAATCACCCCTTTTTATTTTTTAAATTTTTATTTTAAAAATTGAATTAGTTATTTTGAAAAGGTAATAAATCCGCATTTAAAAAGTTTATAGAAGAACATAAAAATTGAATAGCACAATATCTGTAAGTGAACTTAATTGTTTTGCTTGGGATTTACATTTTACTTCTTAGTACTGATATTATTGTGAAAGATCCATTAAAAAATATTCTACATAGTGGTAGAAAAATTAATTTTTATGAATTGGAAATATGGCGTTTTCCAATTGAGCAATGACATAAAACACTATGTTAAAATAATATATATAAAAAAATGGCAGGAAGACAAACAAAACTGGTTTTGCAGAAATTAAGTTCAAAGTCTTAGAAATCCTCTTATGTTGGAGAGTTTTCATTTGTTGTTGGCCACTGCCAAGGTTACTGTAGAAATATTTTTTCTCCTCAGGTATATAATACAGCAGTTTTTTTTGATGTCATTCATTTTCTTGATATTGATTGGAAGTTTACCATTACAGGTGGTGGAGTATTATGAGCAGATTTGCCCAATAAGAATTTATATTTTACAAGCCCATCAATGTAGTTTGAAACCATCACAGTTCCAGGTTATAAAATATTCATTTAAATTACAATATTGAGAAATCCGGAAAGAAGTTTTCTGATTTCTGGGTATTTGTGCTTCTGACCTGACAAACATTTTTTCTTTTTGTAGTGATGTACCAATACTAAATTTTGGTATAGCAGAACTGATTAAGCTGTGATATTCTTCCAGTCTATAGATCCTGTTGTATTTCCTAATAACCATTTTTGAAACACCAAAGTCTGAATCACATGGTAAAAACAAATATCCATGCATCAGAAAATAATCTTACTGAATTTACCATTTGCACAAACTGCCAACAGAAAATGGGCTACTGTGTGGTTACGTTTTGAGAATAAGTATTATATTGATAATTATGGGAACTTCACTCTCAAAAAATT
>JARYHS010013630.1:360830280-360883280 GCA_031002005.1 Vandiemenella viatica | reverse complement strand
GACAAACAGAAAAATATTGTTAGGAATGTATAAAACATTTTAATAGGAGAATAAACACCATTTACCAAATTAGAAGTTTGCTACACACACAATCCTCCTAGCCAGATGTTTCATTTTGCTAACGAAGGATAGGGTAATAAGACCCAACACTTACACCACAGATGACAGCAGCTGTGAATGACGAACACCAGAAAAAACACAAGAGTGACAATATTTCGGTGGCTAGCCTTATTCTTGCCAGAAGTTACACACCAGGTGGATGCAGACGGCTGTCTAGTGAATGGAGGTTGCAGGGCATGGTCAGCACAGGTGGTAGTTTAGGAGAAGGGGAGGGGTGGGAGCAACTACTAAATCAATAATGTTGGAGGCATGTTATCTTTGGAAGTGGGAGAAAATCAACATAGTTGCTGGGTCAGGATCTAAATATGAAAAAATCTTATATAAAAAATAGACATGTGTTTCCCTATATTTCTTTTTTCAGTGACCACTAGCTAGCACAGATCACTGGTCTTTGTGTGTGGAAGTAGCATGGAGTTTCCTGTCGTGCACAACGTTGGCCAAATACCAATAGCTATGGGGATTTGGGAGATATGATGATTAAAAGTGGTGGATGCAGGGCATTTTCGTATTTTGACCGAAGACATGTGTCTCCGTATATGTCACTCTGCTGCCACAATTACATAGCATAGACCATTGGTGTTTTTGTGTGGTAGTGGTTTCGTGTCTCCTATCGTGTACTATGGTGGTTAGATGTCGGGTGTGAGAGATATGATGGTTGAAATTGGTTGACCTGAGGCACTTTCATATTTCTACCAAAAATGTATGTGTCATGGTGTATAACTTTTCAGCCAAAACTATCCAGCGCAGATCACTGTTGTTTGCGTGTGGTAGTAGCACAGAGTCACCTGTCGATCCCAACGTTGGCCGAATTTCGGTAACTGTGGTAGTGTTGGAGATATGGTGGTTGAAAAGTGGCCGATAAAGGATATTTTCGTATTTCGACCAAAGACATATGTCTCCGCATATGTCACCCAGCTGCCACAACTACATAGCATAGACCATTGGTGTTTGTGTGTGGTAGTGGTATCGTATACTATGATGGTTAGATGTCGGTAGCTATGGGAATGTGGGAGATATTGTGGTTGATAGTGGTCGACCTGCGGCACTTCCATATTTCTACCAAAAACGTATGCGTCACAGTGTATCACTTTTCAGCCAAAACTATCTAGCGCAGATCACTGGTGTTTGTGTGTGGTAGTAGCACAGTCACCCGTCGATCACAACGTTGGTCGAATTTTGCTAACTGAGGGAGTGTGGGATATATGATGGTTGAAATTGGTAGATCAAGGATATTTTCGTATTTCGACCAAAGACATGTATGTCCGTATATTTTACTTTGCTGCCTTAACTACATAGCGCAGATGACTGCCATTTGTGTGTGGTAATAGCATCGAGTCTCCCATCGTGCACTACGGTGGTTAGATGTCGATAGGTGGGAATCCAAATTCTTTACAAACACAAATGAAGTCGTGGGCACCAGCTAGTATATACATATTTTTATATGTATATATTTAGATACCTTACCCAGTAATTATGTTGATGTGCTACTACTTCCAAACATAATATATCTCCAATATTCTCGATTTAGTAGTTGCCCCCTCCCCTCCAATACTACCACCTATGCTGACCGTGCCGTGCTGCCTCCATTCACCATACAGCCATCGATGTGTGCAGGTCTGGCTCCACCTGATGTCTCAGTTCCAGTAAGAATAAGGCTAGTCATCGAAATATTGCGTGTCTTGTTTGTCATTTCCAGCCTCCATCATCTGTGGTAAGTGTTGGGTCTTATTTTCCTATTCTTCCTTAGTTTTATTTCCTTAAAGCATTTTCCTGCTCATTGTTGTTGTTATAAATATAGGTGTTAAAAAGTGGATACATTAAATATTTGGATAGGAGAGATACCACCGCTTACCATGGAAGAAGAGTCCTGCAACAACGAGACACAGAAAAAATATAGTCACACAAAGAGAATGAAATTTCAGTCTCATATAGCTCTTCACATTAGGGGGGATATAAAGGTTCAGACATACTTTTAGGAAAAGGGTTTGTGCATCTGACACATTAAGGGGTATTTATATAACAGAAGGGTTGGGAAATACGACCCAACACTTACCACAATTGAAGGCTGCTGTGAACGATTAACACAAAAAAAGAACAAACACAAGAAACACGCAATATTTTGGTGTATAGCCTTATTCTTGCAAAAGTGGGACACCAGGTGGAGCCAGATGTGTACATGACAACGGCTCTCTGGTGAATGGCTTGGCCGGCATAGATGGTAGTGTAGGAGGGGAAGAGCATGCTACTACCACTTACTCCAATTCTACCACAGGTGAAACATTCCCCATCATTGATCATGCTACTTGCATTACAACACACCTCATATATCAACTTACATGCCTCCATTGCTCCAGCTGATATATAGGCCTCCCTACTAACCCACTTCCTATCAGAATGAATGGCCACAGGCAGACAGTGTATACTAACAATGAGACCCATCCAGTGGCAAAACATGCCAGTTCCCACAATCTGAATAATTTCAACTACTGTTTCTCAGTTAGGACAATGCGAGTTTTCCCTGTAAACACAGCCTCCTCTGAACTATGTACATGGCAACTAGCCTATCAAAATATCCTGGACACCAGACATCTTCCAGGCCTCAGTCTTCAATAAATCCCCAGCACTTATTATCACTACTATTTATATTGCTTTTTTTCCTATTTACAGTTTTTCAAAATATGATTTATATATTTAAATTGTCACTTATTTATTATATTGTTTTACCACTTTCAGTGATAATATACTTTCAGCATTTTCAATTATTGACTTAGTAATTGCGCTTCTCCCTCTCCTATACTGCCAGCCATGCCATTCACCAGACGGCCACCGTCGTGTGCACATCTGGCTCTGCCTGGTGTCTCACTTTTGCAAGAATAAGGCTAACTGTTGAAGTATTTCACATTTCTTGTGTTTGCGTTCATCATTCCCAACCCCTTTCATCTGTGGTAAATATTTCCCTATCCTTCATTTGTTTTATTGCCTTAAAGCATTTTGATGTTCATTGTTGTTATGATATATATAGTTTTGATAATACAAACTAATTAGGACCGTGGTTGGCTTGGTTTATCGATTTGTTTGGATTTTTGATTTGTATAGTTTTTATTTTGTCTTTAAAATATATTAATTACTTTATAATTACCGCAAATAAAAGATGTCTCTTCTTTTCTTCTGATTCATTTTGGAGACACTTATGCTTCCTTTTAGAAGATGGACATGATGGCATTATATGCGTATAGTGTTGGTACAAGATACTTAAGTCAACAGAACTCACTGAAACAGAAAATCAGTAACAAAGACTCGGGATGAACACAGCGGGTTTCACATTTCTAAAAGAAACTCAAATCTACCGGCACACTGAAAGAATTGTTGTTGCATTGTGGTTGTGACAATCATTCAGCATCAAAGCCAGTGTTCAGCTGGTCATAAGCATATTGCAGCGATAATACAATGAAAAATACAAAGTGTGAAACTCATTGTACCTTTGTTAGTGGAATTTCCAAACAAAACAAGTGCAAAGGTGTACTGAGCTGTAAAACTGTAAATAGAAACAACGTTAACACTTCTATAAAATAGTGCACAATTCGTTAAAAAAATAAAAAGTTGTTCGTATAATTGATATAGATATATTTATATATAGTAACCAAGAAATAATAGGAGCTAAGTAGCAAATGGATTTACAAAAAAAGGATAGCAAAATAAACCACCACCTACCTTAGATGATGGTTTCGTGGGGTGAACACACAAAAAAATAACAAGAACAGGAAAAAAAAGTTGAATATTTCGGGACTTTGCCCTTTGTCAACAGCAGAACATCATGGAGGGAGGGTGGTGCAGGATATGGTCTCACAGAGTGACCATTCTTGTGTGTGTGTGTGTTTTTTTTTGTGTGTGTGTGTGTGTGTTCACCCCACAAAACTATCATCTAAGGTAAGTGGTGGTTCATTTCGCTATCCTTTTTTTGTATATATATATATATATATATATTAAACCTTTGAATAGGAGAAAAACCACTGCTTACCATAGAAGAGGATTCCTGCAGCATCGATACACAAAAAACACGTACACACACATAGGATAAAATGTTTGAGCCTATGGCTCTTCTTCAGTAGTAGTGAGATGGCTGCGTATGGAGGCCGGCAGCCAAATATATATCGGTAACAATGGAAAAAAAGAACTGCCATGAGGCAATATTTATATTGGAAAGATTGATAATATACAACCAATAATCACCAAAGTAAAAGGAAGGAGGGCAGAGCAACACGAAACAAAACACAAACACAGAAAATACAATATTTCAGGATTAATGTTTTGTCAAGTTAAAAGAAGTAAGTGGCAGAGCTCGCACAAGACTTGTGGTCAACACAGCCACTCATAGAGTGAAATTGACCTTTGGAGATGGTGGGGAGAACAATGATAATATAACCACAAGTATTAATCACAAGAAATATATATATATATAGGAATTAAATTAGGATAGGGAAATGAGCCACCACTTACCTTTAGATGATGGATGTGTGGCGCGTACACACACAAAGGACAAAAGTACAAATGACACAGAAATTTTTGGGATGAGCCCTTTTTCAACAGGAAAACTTAAGGGAGATGGGTGATGTGGGAAGTGTTGAGTAAGTAGCATATATATACTAGCAAGTAATGGATATATCAGGATGAGGTAGGTAAGTATTGTGTGTGATTGGAGCCCAAGGTATGTATGGTATCCAGAATGTGATGGTAGGCTAATTCAGACCTCGGATGGGAATGTGGTTTCAGGAAGTACTGTTATGGATCTAACTACAAACCGGTAATTGAGGTTTTGAGAATTATTAGTAAGAGGGCGGTAGAAATTTTTGGAGTAAATTGTTTGCCTGTGGCCATTCATTTTGATGGATAACTGCTCCACCGTGAGGCTGATGTAAGTACCATTGCAATGGAGGAACCTAAGCTTATATATAAGATGGGGTGTGGTACAGGGGGGCAGGGCCTATGATGAGGGTGGATTCACCAGTGGTAGGATTACAATAAGTTACAGAAGGTGGATATATGCTACACCTTTTGCAATGAGGCCTATTGCAAGGAATGGAGCTATAGGGTTGTTCAGGAGCATTAGAGGGTTGATATTTTTGCACCAATGTGTTTTTAGATTGGATGTCTTGCTGAGGTGATGCAAGGTGTTGTGGGAAGCAAAGTGGGGCTAATGCGATGTATTTCAGGGAAAGAGCTGAGAAAGTCAGAGTCACAACAAACGGCCTAATTTATGCATAGGCTATCAAGTCTGTAACCTATGGGTCTGCACCTCAAAAAAATGAAGAAAATATGAAAATAAAGTACCTTTTTTTTTTCTAAACAATTTTGAAAATCCGGAAATGCATGTGAACACCGAAAACAATGATCGCTCATGTGCAGTTCAATCCTTTGAACCATGGATTTTCTGTAAAGCAACATTTCCTTGCACCTGTACCAAAACGTAACAATTTTGTGGCATAATGATGATGAAGAATTATAAAACCTTGGTCAGGGCGTATAAATGTAGCTTATAGTCACTGTCACTTAACAGCAATAGTTACCAACTAGCCACAGTTATAGCTGGTAATCGTTAGGGCGCTAATGACCTCAATGTCGATTTCCCCTTAAACAACAACAACAAGTTACCAACTAAAATTTCCTAGCCTTTATATCTGAAAGGACAGGTAAGAAAAGTTCATTGTGTAAATGACAAGTAGAAGCAGAATAGAGGTGCGCAGGAATTTTTGAGAGTTGTGTTTGATCATATAAGGTATTCCAAGCCACTCTGTGGTTCGGATTCCACATTAAACTTTAGGTCCTGGAGGAAAGGAACTGGCCGTCCTACCTCTGACAGTGGCTTAGTATGCCTCCTTCAGGAGGATCCAACCAACCTTTGGGTTGTGGACTAAGTTAGTTTAAGAAATAATTATGCAAAAAGACTCTTTTATAATTGAAATCAATGTTTTCTTTTTTAGGTCTTTAGCAAAATTACAAAATAAAAGTGAAATACCTTTTCCTTAAATGAAATAAAAATTACTAAATATTCATGGTAGGTGTGAGTGTAAAAGATTTGGGGAAGAAGCTTCTGCTTTTAGGTAATAACTATTGGAGAATTATGGGCCCATGTCTGTAGGATGTGTTAGGCACATGTTACAAAGTCACAATTGTTTTTATACCTAGTTCAACGCTTGGTATACCCCTCCATGGCAACTCTCTGGGGAAAATGAACTGAGGTGGTTTCCCATTGCCTTCCCTTCTGCATGTTATTGTAAGTGTAGATGACTGTGATAGTGTGTATGTACAGTATAGAATGTTGTTTGTGTTGAATGAACGAGAGTTGAAAAAGGAAGAGGGTGAAACATGATGTAGGCTTCAGACCTGTTCTTCTGAAAGACAGGAAGGGGACTGGCAGGCTTAACATCTGACAGATGAATCACATCAACAGTGCCATATGCCTTCACTATATATGCACTTGCGGAGAAGTTAGAGATTTAACCCAGGACTTTGGCACACAAACTAGTGATTAGGAACTGTGCACCACCACCACCACGTCTCCTGCACTGCCAGCCAAAGCCTGATGATGGAAATTTCTTCCACCATCAAGATTCTAACTAGCTAACCCCATGTCAGCACCAGATACCATCATGGTGCCGCAACCAACTAAGCCAGTGGGACCGAGTGGGGCGGTGTAGCGGTTAGCGTTCTCGCCTCGTATTCGGGAGGAAGGCGGTTCGAATCCCCGTCCGGGCATCCAGATTTGGGTTTTCCATGGTTTCCCAAATCACTCCAGGCAAATGCCGGGATGCTTCCTTCAAAAGGCCATGGCTGAATTCCTTGCCCCCATCCTTTCCCGTCTCTAAAGACCTCGCAGTTAAGAGACGTAAAGCAGTTAAAAAATAATAATAAGCCAGTGGGGCAGGCATTGATAGAAATGCAGGTTATAATATAGAGTGTGACCTGAGGATGATGATGATGTAGGCAAAGAAAGAGTGTATTGCAGCATGTCAACGCCAGATTCTGCTTATTGATTCAGTAACAACTAACAAGTCTAGAATAATCAATTTACAAGAATTGGAAGTATGCGTGTTGTTGTTTCAAAAACAGTTATGCCAAAATTAACAAAACAAAAACAGCCAAATTATGGTTTGTTAATGTCACTTTTTTCAAGCTGCTAATTTGACTGTTCTATATATGACCACATTATGTTTTGTATTGTGATTTCATCATAACATTTATCATTATTATATAAGTCCATTTCACTGTTGACAGCACTATATTATTGTACACAGCAATTAGTCTTGTGGGTTTTGCATCATTAAGTGCCTTTGAATTTTCATGATTATATATAATAAAAAAAGAATACTTTATTCCTGCTGAAATGGTTAAGTTAACAACCCCTTTCCATTTTAATGGATCAAAATCAATAAATCATGTTTAGCACAATAGACCATCATGAAATATTTGCATCCCACCTTCGTAATGGAGTCACAATTTTCCATTCGTGCCCTATGCTAAAACATTTACCGTAACATACTTATAGGTAACAGTTGAAGGAAAGAACTGCCAAGAGGCAATATTTATATCGAAATGAAAGATAAAATACACTCAACACTCACCAAAGTTGAAGGGAGGAAGGCAGCAGCAACAAAAAACACAGAAAATACAATATTTCATGTTAAACCCTTTGTCAAGTTAAAAGAGATAAGTGGCTGAGCTCGCGCAAGCCTTGCATTTGACGCAGCCATTCATAGAATGAAATTGACCATCAGAGGTGGTGGGAGGGAGCAACGATAATATAACCGCAAGTATAAATCATAAGAAAGATTAAAATCGGAAATGATAATGATCACCCCGTTTCACCTTCAGCAGTCCGCCTAATCTAAAAAATATACTTGTATATACATATCAACCCTCTGATGCTCCTAAACGACCATTTGGATCCTTCCCTTGTAAGAAACCCTTTTGCAAAATGTGTAGTATGCATCCACCTACCACTACCTATTGCAACCCTACTACTGGTGAAACCTATCCCATAATAGTTCATGCCACTTGTATAACAACCCATCTCATATACCAGCTCACCTGCCTCCGCTGTCAAAGCTCCTACATTGGCCTACCTCAAACTCGTTATCGATCAGAATGAATGGTCAGACAAACAGTTTACTCCCAAAAACTAGACCTCCATGTTGCTCACCATGCCAGTACTCAAAACACCCGCGACCTAAATAACTGCTTCACAGTCAGAGCCATTAGAGTTCTTCCAGACACCACCTCCCAATCTGAACTCCGCAGGTGGGAATTGGCATATCAACACATCCTGCAGATTAGACATCCCCCCGGCCTTCATTTCCGATAACATCTTCCATCCTCACCCTGTACAGCCATCACTGGCTAGCACAATAGATTCATATCTATGTAATAAAAAATGAATCGCCAAATGCGTTGCTAAGCGCAAAACTTGAGAACGGCTTCACCAATTTGGCAAGTTCTTTTTTTATATATATTTTTTCGCTTAGGCACAAGGACGGTTCTTATGAAGAGAAAAAACGTAAAAGTTGGAAGGAAAATAGTAAAAACAACAATTTTCTTTTCCCTCGATCAAAACAAAACAAAAGCGTGTTAGGTTTGTCTTTGGTACGCATTCAAGTTGATTAGGCTCTATGGATATTAATCTATGACTGTGTGTGATCAGTGAAAATAATATCATGACCTACGGTTTATCATTACTTCCTCCGTTGGTTGCTTTTAAATTGTTGCTTCTCTCAAAAACCAATTGTGTGTTTATTTGTTCAGTGTGTTTACATTTAGACGCATGCCGCCTATCACCAAAGTTTTGACTATGAAAATAGAATGGATTACTTTAGAAGCATGCAATACTAAGAATACCTAAGAAGCAAAATCGATCACTGATATTTCATTTGAGAAGCGATAAGTATTAGCGTCTGACGATCGAGCCACACTTTTCATATTATTTTAAGAATGCAAAATTCTGGTAAGCCTTGTGATGATGGGTTTCATTCATTTTAAATTATGTTCAGGTAGAATTCACGATGATTGAATTGGCGGCGAGTAATAATACTTTCTTACTTTTAAAATTTATATAACTAAAAATGAATCACCAAATGTGTTACAAAGCACAAAACTCGAGAACAGCTCAACCAATTCAGCTAATTTTTTTTCATATTTTTGTTATTGCACAAGGAAGGTTCTTATCGAGAGAAAAAAACGTAAAAATTGCAAGGAAAATAGTAAAATCAACACTTTTCTTTTCCCATACAAACCAGTCAATAAAAACAAAACATAGGCGCCTTAGGATTTTCTGTGGTATGCCTTCAAGTTGATTAGACCGTATGGATAGTTATGACTGATCAAAATAAAGTTCTAAGGAAAAAAAGGGTTTGCGTGTCATCAATGAAAATAATATTACTGCCAGTCAATTAAAACAAAACAAATGCGCTTTATGATTATCTTTGGAATTGCAAAATGATCGTTATGAAGAAATTTTTTTCAAAACAACTCATTGGCATTAATAATGACAAAATCCCTGTAGACGTTTTGACTGGCTGCATTACATTTCCTGACAATCTTTTGGATGAACGAACTAGCTATATTACAGAGACAAAAACATGGATGTAAATGAAATAAAATTCAAAATGAAATTGCCGGTGAATTAATGACACAGAACTCAGTTGATTGCGCAACTAACCAAGATGATGTCGTCAATTATCCACTAGAATTTTTGAACTCACTGGATTTGTCAAAATTGCTGCCTCATAATCTTCAATTAAAAGTAGGATAGGTGGTCATAATGTTGCGCAATATCAACCAACCACGTCTTTCTAATGGCACACGGCTAGCAGTGAAAAAATTACTAAACAATGTGATCGAAGCAGCCATTTCAAAGGGAGAAGATGTGTTGATACCTCGCATCCCAATGGTACCAACTGACATATCATTTGAATTTAAACGACTGCAATTACCAGTGCAGGTTGCTTTCGCTATGACCATAAATAAATCCCAGGGTTAGTCGTTGAGTGTTTATGGCGTTAATCTTGAAAACCCATGCTTCTCTCATGGACAGTTGTATGTTGCCTGCTCTCGCGTTGGAAAATCGTCAGCTTTATTTGTTTATGCGCCAGATAACCAAACAAAAAATATCGTGTACTGTAAAGAATTACAATAAAAATATCATCACATTATTACTAATGTCTCAGCCACTTATTTCTTTTAACTTCACAAAGGGTTTAACCCAAAATATTGTATTTTCTGTGTTTGTGTGTTTTTTGTTGCTGCTGCCTTTCTCCCTTCAACTTTGGTGAGTGTTGGGTGTGTACTTTATCTTTCCTTCCTGTATTAACATACTTATATTTAGACGCAAACATATTTAGCTGAGATTAAATGATGGAAACAATACAAATAAATGAATAGTAAATCATAATGAGCTACAATGGCAGAATACAGTTTAATACAAAGTGATAACCATTTTAATTTAGATTTCAACAAATATTCACTTTGCAAGAACATCATATAGACCTACAGTCCTTATATTTGTTGTCAAATTGCTACCTATCCTCATTTTATTAAAAAAAAAAAAAAAAAGATTATAGAATATAGCAGCCTTAAGTGCACATCAATTATACATGATGTTTTAAACTAGATACAACCTATTCTTTGGCTACTCTTTAGTAAATTGTTACTCTTTACATCTCGTATCTGTTCAGCGAAAGCTTGCTTCCTATATCGGTCTCTTGTGTGACTGTAGTTACCTACCAACATTTATTATAAATTCACTCATACAATATTGAAATCAGTGACCTATGGATAACCTTGCAAATATTAATTCCTATATTTCTCCTTGTATGTTAAAACTGTATGTGTGGATCTGTCATTTCTTTGTGTCATGAATTCACAATTAATCTCTGAGCTGTGCCTCCCTTTATTGTCTGTATGACTAATAGGATCAACATACCACTTTAATATGCACAAGTGCCCTTACTATGGTGCAAATCAACTATGGCACTTATGCCAACTTAATTAAATAGAACTATGCAGTACACTATGACTGTAAGCTTCAAATGTACAATATTCATTTCCAAGTGATGTTACCTCATCCCTGGCTCAAAACTTCACATTTCCACAGACTAAAGGTAGCCATACACGTGGAGGCCTGGCCTCAAGGAAAGAGCCTGCGGGCCAGACCTCAGGGATTTCATTACACACACACGGGGCGTTAAAATCCTCAAGGGTTTCTCGGACTCGGAGTTGGCTTCACAATGGCAGCATCCGATGATGTTCACGCATTGGCTGCTGTTAGTTTGTTAATCATGGCAAGTAGCACTAAAACTCGCACAAAACAGCGCATCAGAAGAAGTGTATGGTGCAAAGAGTGGCTACTCGAAAGAGGACAATATTCTCACACAAATCTTCTTTCGGAATTGAAGTTTTTTTCCCAACGATTTTCATAATTATTTGAGGATGGATGAAGAAACCTATTTACATCTGTTATCGTTAAGTCACTCCATTTATTACAAAGAAAAATATGACTATGCGGGAAGCAATTTCGTCCCACGAAAGACTTACCGCTACGCTGCGGTTTTTAACAACGGGAAGAAGCATTGAAAATCTCAAGTCTTCAACAATAATTTCTCCTCAAGCCCTTGGATACATCATACCAACAATATGCGAGGCCATTTATAAAGTTATTCGCAAAGATTATAAGAAGATTTCTCTTTGAAACACTGATATTATTTAATATAACTGATTTATTTCTTTTCATAAATACATCAACAACATAAAATTAAGCTTAAATGACATAAAAACTAAATTAAAATAATATTAGTTTAAAATCATATAGTTCTTAAAATAGTTGATCATATTGTGTGGTAAACCCAAATTCAAATCATATGACATCATTTGCATTATAATTTGATAGAACAATTGCTGCTGTGTCATTCTTTTGAGGTAATTTATCAAAATGTGCTGGTGGTTTATAATGATCTTGGGGGTGTTGCTGGAAAAGGTTGTGGGCTGAACAAAAAATCCAGAACTGCTGCCTGCGGAATAGTAGAGACTGGAAGTAGATAACTGTTGCTCATTGTAAGGCATTCTTAAAAAGCCTATCTCAGCTTGAAACTGAATTCCATTAATTATTTTTTCTATTATTAGCATTTGATTGGTCAGAAGCCCATCTAATTTCATGACAACAGTTTTGCCAACAATGTCAAAGCGATCTTCTTGCAGCCTTTTTTTTTATGTTATTTGACGTCAACACATCACTTCGCAAAGATTCATTTCCTGATGGTTTAATTTTGCCAATTTTTTTACTATATATTGTATTTTTTTTTTTTTTTTTACACGAAACGGAACAATACAAACAAAACGGAGAAATAAAATCGCAACACATGCAGGCACTCACAAGAAATCTTCGAAGGCCGACTAACCACAGGACACACACACTGAGGTTTTCACCCTCCATCCCGGCCTTCGAGGAAATAAGAATTGTTTATCGGTGAGAATTTGGTCGCACGAGCGGGCCGCTGGGGTGCAGCCACGGCCTCAAGGAAATGCCCACACATTTTCCGGGGTCGCGCAGGGCTGGGACCATTCCATCCAAATCCCACGGGTTTCCCGTACGTGTGTGTCGGCCTTTAGGTTCCCACTTCTACATACCTTTCATTTCTCATACCATAACACCCTTAATTTTTAGATCAACCCTAATGATTTCACACACAAGTTTACTATTTGTTACTATTGTAAGCGGCTAATAATTTCATTTTGGTCACCAGTCAGAATACCATTTTAATTATGATGAATAATACTGCCTGAGACTCCAGATTTTAATAGGTTGAAGGATTTGATTCCCATCTTTGACTAAGAAAGCTGTGTCTGGTGACCGATCTTCGCTCGGCATCTTTCGATTTCTGTTCAATATACAAAATTTTGCATGAAGTTTTATTAAAGTTAAATGTTTTCCTTGAATACTCTCTAGGCAATTTGCAGTGCACAGTTCCTGGCTCTAAACCAAAAAAGAAGCTTAACTAACATCAGTGGCTTACTGGTACCTGAAATTTCTACAAGATGAGGTTAGAGCTGTTTCCGACATATCGAATACAAGAATTGCTTCTCTCTCTCTTTTTTGTAAAATCGTGTTAAAAATTTGAAAAGCAAAATGTTACTTACATATAAAATTTAATCCAAATCACTAGTGCTATTTCTGAGATGACCCAGTTTACCATATCTTAAACTGCTTTTAAAGAAAAATTATTACCTTGAAATCTCACTGTTACTCAGAGATTGAATAATGGTAAACTTAGATGAGTACATTGTTAGTGCTAAACTCATTCACTCCAGTAAAACTATGCTCATACTTTCCATTAACCTCACATATTCTGATCCAATTGTGCCTTTCCAAATGATAAGAAAACGATTCTCAATAGAAGTAACCTTCATTATGAACATTAATAAAGCACAAGGTCAGACTCTTCAAAAGGCAGGATTGTATTTATCATAAACTGCTTTTTTATATATATATAGACACCCGTACGTGGTTTTTTCATGAGGTTGTATATTCATTAATATTTATTTTTGTGTTAGAAACAAATACAATCAAAAAGTCAACGATGATCACATTATAACTGCTAATATTGTTTTCAAAGAATTTTTGTGAAGTAAAGAAGATTGAAAAAAGGACAATTGACAAAGCCAATATTTTTCCAACAACCAATTTTTAAGTGTTTTACAATTAAATATGTAGTATTTAATGATAATGACTTTTTATAGTAAAAGTTTTATTTATTACTACTCTTCAAAATAAAATATCTTTAATTAATAAACAATTAAACACATTAAACATCATCTCCTCCATGCTTTTCCGCGTAATGGTTGTAGAAATATTCAAATTTCAAATCTGAGTTCTGCCATGGGACAAAAACCTCACCAAGGGAGAGGGGGGGGGGGTCAACAGAAATCTCACATGAGGTTTTAGAATTCTTGTAGAATTTTAGAGCTAAAAAAAGTCTACAGTTGATGCAAAAGTCGATTTTAGGGGGGTAATTTGGTCCAAAAACCGACCTTAGGGGGGGGGGGGAGGTATAACAACCCTTTGGAGCATGAGACCTAATAAAAAAAAAAACTAGTTGTAGAGTAAAATTGTAGGTGCAAAATAACATGGTAAGAGACATTATCACTGGACTAATCTTCATATGTGGGAGTGGCAAATGCAAAAGTGAAAAGAGGAGAATGTGAAGCATTAAAATATCATAAATTTCACGTTGAATTTTCATGGTATTGATGAAACAACAGTGACACCCAAAGAAAAAGATGGGTCAGAGTCAACAGTGTCATACCCAAGACTGTCATGTACTACGTTACAATAAAGGGCGTGGTTGATACTGACCATCTTTTGGCTTTCTATTGTGTTGTCCAAAATCTCCAAAATGGTGTCATAGATTGTTTTGTGGAGTTGAAGATGTCGCATTTGTCAATGTCTGTGTCGTAAATGGCCTGATATTTGGAGGGGGGAAATAAGGATATCGGTAAGAAGAAAAAGAAAACTACAGATTGTTCCAAGTCATGGAGTATTCAAATGACGAAAGTCAGTCTATGGCTCATTTGCAGAAAACTAAAGAAGGTGTAAAGAATGTGTTATGAGGAAGATACTTCTTTTCCTTTGCACGCTTCTTATTCTTACTGACAAAATTGTTTCTTATAGCTGTTTCTATTCTTCTGTGATTCTTAAAGTTCTGACGGTACATGTTTATCTAGGTTTTGTAATTAGCACTTAAAAGTTCCAATAAAAATCTGTAAAAAATATTTGTGCTTAATTTCAATTACATTTATGTTCATATATAATTGTAATTAAAAATTTCTAATAGCCAGTTGGAAAGGGTTTAATTTCTCAGCTTTTCAATGTCTCATGGAACTTATACTATTTTAGCCACGGTATGGGCTGTACTGAAACCCCATCAAAATCCGACAAGTAGATTTTGCATGAATTATGTTTAGCAAAAGATTATCTTAAATTTATCTGTTTTATTAAGCCACATCAAAGGGAAAAGGTTCCATAGGCGCTAGATTACTCAATACTTCATCTAATTATGACCTATGTACTTTGTCTTAAATTTCTGAACTATTTGACATCACATCAAAATACAAACCCTATTTTACATGCAGAATGATGAGCTGTAACTTTTCGAAATTCCATCAAAATCTGATGAATAGTTTTTACACAATTTTCAGTCAAATGGAAATTATCAGCTTTCCAGTTTTACATCAAATTGAACATTCCATATTTACCCATGGGCTATAAATTAATTGAAAACCCAACAAAATTTGACCACTAGTTTTTACACGAATCACATTAAACGATAAATTATCTAAATTCCTCAGATTTTTTATGACACTTCTTTATAAATGTCACTTATTAAACCCACAGGACCACTTAATGTACCTTACACATTGCCTCATCTTTGAGCAATCAGTAGGTTTTACGTGAATCACGTTCAACTAAAAATCGATACTTACGAGGGTGGTCCCAGAAGTACCCGACCTAGCAATGAAAAAACAAAAATTTTGGAATAAACTGTATTTATTTTTCAACGTAGTCTTCTTTCAGCTCTATACATTTATTCCAGCTATTTTCAATAGCTTCAATACCACTTTTATAAAAAGAACTGTCTTGTTCCTCGAAATAGCCATTACCTGCCGACATCACTTCTTTGTTGGTCGAAAATCTTTGACCACTGAGCCATTTTTTTAAGTTCGGGAACAGGAAGTAATCCGAGGGAGCTAAATCTGGTGAATAGGGTGCATGAGGTAGCAATTCGAACTTTAATTCATTAATTTTGGATATTGCAATAAAGGATCTGTGAGCTGGAGCATTGTCGTGATGAAACAACACTTTCTTCGTAGCCAAATGTGATCGTTTTATCTAGATTTCTTCGCTCAAACATTGCAATAACTTCGAATAATAATTGCCGTTGATTGTTTTTCCTTTTTCAAGATAGTAAATGAAAATTATCCCATGCGCATCCCAAAAAACAGACGCCATGACCTTGCCTGCAGATGGAACGGTCTTGGCCTTCTTTGGAGCAGATTCAGTCCATTCAGTCCATTGTTTTGATTCTTCTTTTGTCTCTGGGGTGAAGTGATGGACCCATGTTTCATCCATGGTTATGAAACGGCGCAAAAATTCAGCTTTGTTCCGGTGAAACATCGCTAAACACTCAATTGAAACATCTTCACGACACTGTTTTTGCTCGAGTGTGAGCAAACGCGGCACCCATCTTGCACATAACTTTCTCATGTCCAAATTTTCAGTTAATATGCGATGTACTGCACTTTTCGAAATGCCTACTATGTCTACTAGCTCGCGCACTTACAGTCGATGATCATCCAGTACCGTTTTGTGGATTTTCTTCACCATTTCTGGAGTCGTCACCTCATTTGGTCGACCACTGCGATGGTCGTCTTGGCAGCTCGTACGACTTCGTTTAAACTCTGCCACCCAATATTTTACTGTTGTAAACGAAGGAGAAGACTCACCCAGAGTAGAATCTAGCTCAGTTTTTATATCGGTTGGGCTGAGATCTTTCAAATGAAAGTATTATATCACATAACGATGAACAATTTTCTCCATTTTCACAAATTTACTCACAATGTTCAAGATTAATTGTTGCCAAACAAATACGAAATAACGTAGCGTCTTCAAACTTGAAACATGTGCTTCATAGACTATGTGCTTTGAAATAAAGGGATATTTTTCAAGCAACTACTGCCATCTCTCGGTCAGGCTGTGTACTTCTGGGACCACCCTTGTATTTGTCCACACTTTTATCTTAATTTTTCTGCTTTTTGACCATATCCTGTTTGTCCTGCCGGACCACACACTGTACATTAATTGTAAAACCATCAAAATCCAACTGAAATATTTTACATAAGTCAAGTTCAATAAAAATTTGTCCTGCATTTTTCATTTATTCAATGTCACATTAAAGTTTACCATATCCTATTTTGTCTATGGGGCTAAGGACTGAACACTTACCAAAATCATAATTCAACCAGTTGTTTTTGCCTGAAACACAATCAACAAAAAACTGACACCTTTAAAAATATTGTTTTTCATCTTTTTTACATAACATCAGAATGAAATATATTCTGTTTTGGGCTGTTCCGTAAATAAAATCCATCAAAATCCAACCACTACTTTTTACATGAATTTTGTTCATCTCAATTTGCAGACAAATAAATTTTTTTAAAAAATTGATTCAATCTCTGTAGTTTATTAACAACACGCCAACTCCACATTTTTTCAATATCTTAAGTGTATTGACCTTTTCCCTGTTACAGTTTATTTGTATGTTTAGATAACAGGTGCAAAAGCTAAAAAAATTGTTAAGGAAAGATCAGAATAAGATAGGAAAACTGCAAGACAATAGGAAAAATTTCAAATAAACTAATATTTGATAGCAGCAAAGAGCAAAACTATGTATCCAATTGTGAATAGTAGGCCTACTACAATTGGAGAAGTATGGCTGAATAATTCATTTAGAAATTTCTGTAGATTTGGACATTCAGGAAATTAGAATAGTAACATGGGATATTAAGAGGAAATGTAAATTTAAAAAGCTTAAAAGGCAAGGGCGGAAATATCAATTCATACGTGTCAAAAATATTTTAATTTGCCATTACATTCTACCAGGAAATAATATTTACCCATGATATTAATTACTTTGTAGTAAATGCCATTGCAGTGAGACCCAGTAGGGCAGTAGGCAGCATCTGATCACTGTCACCCATTTAGCACTACCCATGGAGCATGTGTAGCTTAAGTCACCTCTTCTGGTTTAACAGCTCTTTTCTGTCGCGTAAGGGGAAAAGTTCTCGGTGACTTTCCTCACAGTCAGCATAGACCCATAATCTATAAAATAGAAATCCAGATACCTGTTATCCAATCCGCCCCTAAATCCTGGTGGAACTTCCATAAAGCAGATTGGGAAGCCTACGCAAAATATACTGATGCTAACATTCGATGGATCAAAGCAGTCCCAGAGAATTATGCAAGGTTTGTAGGACTAATGCAAGCTGCAGCGAATAAGGCCATCCCGCGAGGCTTCAGAAAAGACTATATTCCAGGATGGAGTGAGGAGTCAAGTAGAAAACAGCTTTCATGAGAAGGCAACAGAACTGCTGGAGTCGCTTGACCATGCTAGAAGAGATAAATGTATAAAAACTCTTAAAAATCTGAACTTTACCCATTCCAGTAGAAAAGCCTGGTCTCTTATTCGTAAATTAGATCCTACATCAATACCCCAAGGAAATACTCATCCATTAATGTGGAAACAATAGCAAATCACATTGTATATTCTTCTAGAACAAAAAAGGCAAGCAGTTCACTAGACGGTTCAAATGTAAGCTTAAACGTCTAAAGCGTAAACTCAACCTCACTGTATATACTCCCATCCATTCACATTACAAGAGGTTCAGGAAGGTTTAAAGACCCTTCAGAATGGTAAAGCTGCAGGATTAGATGTGATTTGTCCAGAACTATTGAAAAACTGTGGACCAGCTACATCTTGTTGGCTTGCCTTATTCTTCAGTTCCATACTACAATCCTGAAGGCTTCCTCAGATCTTCAAGTTAACGAAAATCATTGTTTACTCAAACCAGGAAAAGATACAACTTCCCCACAAAGTTACCATCCGATAGCCTTACTCAGTGTCACAAATTACGGGAAAGGATTATATTGAACAGAATAGCTCTGGCAATCGAAGCTGTGATCCCTGTTGAACAAGCTGGATTCCATCCCAGTCAGGACTGTAGTGATCAGGTCATGTCTCTTACCACCTACTTTGAAATAGGTTACCAGAAAAAAATGAAGAACATATTTGTATTCCTATATCTTTCGGCAGCATATGATACATTTTGGAGAGAGGGTCTCCTTCTCAAACTGATCAAAGCAGTTGCTTGCATAAAAGTAATTTCTTTACTGGAAAACATGTTAAGTAATTGCCTGTTCCAGGTGCACACTAAATTCAGCAGGAGCAGATTTCACAAGCTAAATAATGGTTTACACAAAGCTTGGTTCTCTCCCCCTAAACTTTTCAATTTATGTACTTATGACCTGCCAGACACGGTCTCTCGCAAATTTGTATATGCTTATGACATCAATCTTACAGAGCAAAGAACTAACTTCGTGGAGGCTGAAGAAATGCTGACTCGTGACCTTCATGAAATGGATGCCTACTTTTGAAGGTGGCTCCTTCAAACCAATCTACAGGAAACAGAAATAGGTACATTCCATCTTAACAACAAACAAATGAACTAACACCCAAATATATTGTTCAGAGATCAGATGCTGAAGTATAAAAGTACCCCAAAATACCTGGGTGTGACATTAGACAGGTCCCTAACCTACAAAAGGCACCTTCAGAATACGTCTGCCAAGCTTAAAAGTTGGAAACACTTACTTCAACTGCTGGCAGGAACTTCATGGGGAGCTGATGCAACTACATTAAGAACAACAGCCCTAGCCTTGGTTTACTCCACAGCTGAATACTGCTCCAGCATATGGCTTAATAGCTCTCACACCCAGTTGGTGGATGTTCAACTTTGCCATACAATGTGCTTGCTTCCATCTACAATTATTCAGTGGCTGCCGGTGCTCATCAACATCCCACCACCTCATATCAAAAGGCTAAAGGTTCTAATAAAACTATGGTCGAGAATTTTGAACAGCGAGGCTCTTCCCATCCATAGAGATGTTAGGGAATACAAAACACGGCTGAAGTCACTTTGCCCTGCCTGGAAGGCTGCTGTCAGTCTAGCATCTGACTCCTTCAGCCCTACAGATAGCTGGACAGCGGAATGGTCATCGTCAACACCACAGGGCATTGCGCAAATTATCAACCCCTGCTCAAAACTATCAGGATTCAACTTAACGTGGTCAATTTGTTGTAAATTAAATCGAATTAGATGTGGTACGGGAAGAACTGCTTCAACTCTCCACACCTGGGGTTGGGCAGATTCTCCGTACGGTGATTGCGGAGAGGTTTTACAGACTGTGTTGCACATTGTGCAGGACTTTCCACTGCGTGCCTTTCCTGGTAGTCTGGAAGACCTAACTGTGGCTATGCCAGAGGTGATGGCCTGGTTGGAGCACCTCGACATCACGTCGTAGTGGTTGTGACTGGAGATCTGTCTCAGTGGCCAGCTGCAGGCATTGTCAACTGAACTATGTGTATATATGTGTGTTTAGATTGTTCATTGAATACAGTATAATTTTAATTGAATTGTATAATCGTCTTATAGCATCATACGCAAAATAAAAAATATTAAGTAGTTGTGGAGGAACCCACCAGTGTGACTGCATGCATTAAGGTGCCACTACACTACATTGGGGATGTACAATGGTTCTAAGTTTATATTTCAGGCTCAGTGTTCCAGCTGTCCTGATCACAGTTTTCTGCAATTGCACAGAATGGTGATATAATCCCGAATTTCCTCCTCATAAACTACACATTTCACTAACAGAAATACACTTACCACATAGAAAACAAATTTAACGTTTCATGGAAAGATAGCAGCAACACATATAGTTCCTGATCAAATTGCTTCCAAATAAGCCTCAAGCCCGGTGGGTGAATGGTCTGAACTGGCATTCAGGAGAACACAGGTTCATGGTTCCTTGATTTCCCAGAATCGCCCCATGTGAATGCTGGGATGGATCCTTAGAAGGGCCATGGCTGAATTCCTCCCTGTTCCTTGCCTTCCTTCCTCTCCCGCCTCTAGTGACATTGACTAGGCGTAAAACCCTTCCTCCCTCCCAAAAAAGACTCTGAAAGACTCACAGAAAAGTGTAATTACGAAGGTTATTTCAAAAGTAAGGTTCCCAACTCTGTACCCTTACCGTGCATGGTGTAATGCGAAATCTGGCAACACCAACGTGTTCGCCGGATCCCCCACCACCGATTCCAACAACCTGCGTGGCTCTACAACTGTCAGTACCAGCCTGACAGCCAAAAGCGATGGAGCCCGTCATCGCCGTCACCGCCAGGTGTGAAATTCGTGCGGTCATCCGATTTTTGCACGCAAGAAATTTACCACCTGTAGAAATTCATCGGCAATTGAGTGAAGTGTATGGGGAAATGTGTATAAGCATTCAACACGTCCGCAAATGGTGTAGGGAGTTTGTCAACGGCCGTACGGACGTCCACGACGAACAACGAAGCGGAAGCCCGTCGATCTCCGACGACGTTGTGGCGAAAGTTGAGCAAATCCTGCTCGAAGATTGGCGAATCACCATCCGGCAACTGGCTGCTCAAATTCCTGAGGCTTCTGAAGCTTGAATTGACAGGATATTGAATGAAAAGCTAGGCTACCACAAGGTGTGTGCGCGCTGGGTGCCGCACATGCTTTCAGAAGTCCACGAACAGCAGCACGTCGACTGTGCTCGGAAGTTCTGCAGTGAATGCGACGAGAATAACGAAGACTTCCTTGATTCCATTGTTACGGGGGATGAATTGTGGTGCCATTACGTTATTCCTGAAACAAAACAACAATTGCGCCAATGGAAACACACCGGATCGCCACCACCAAAGAAGTTTAAGCAGCAGCTGTCAGCAGGAAAAATCATGGCATCGGTGTTTTGGGACCGGTGTGGTGTACTGCTCATTGATTTCATGCCCAGAGGGACCACCATAAACTCCACAGGTTATTGTGAGATCTTGAAAAAGCTCAGACGGGCAATCCATAATCGTCGTAGGGGAAAACTCAGCAAAGGCGTAAGGCTGGATCACGACAATGCCTGTCCACATGTGTGAAGGAGTTAATCGACAAATTTGGCTGGGATGTCATTGACCACCCCCCTTACAGCCCCAGCGATTTCCATCTGTTTCCGAAATTGAAGGAGAACCTAAGCGGTCTACAATTCCAGACGTACGAGGAGTTGCAAGAAGAAGTTTCAAGTTTCTCAACGGGTTGGCGGCGGACTTCTTTGAGGTGGGAATGCAAAAGTGGATTACTCGACAGAAAAAATGCATAGAAAAAAATGGGGACTGTGGAAAAATAGCTTAAAGATCAACGTTTCCAATGGTGTAATCGTTTTTTTTTTTGTTTTTTTTTTTTGTTTTTTTTTTTTCGAATAAGATTCCTTGTGTCTAAAAAAAATGTGGGAACCTTATTTTTGAAACAACCCTCGTATGATGATAAAAAATAATTGTGTATAATCTTATGATCCAGCACCAATTTTGTACACACCCACTTTTGCAGAACATGAATTTTCATTTCAGGTTCTTTCAGTGAATGAAGCAATTTGTTCAGCATATCTCATGATAATTTATTACAGTTGCAGACTCCCACCCTAAAGATTAAAATTTTTCCATTTCCTTGTGCCTAAAATCAAGGACCAGTTTATGGTCATGATCATCTCTTCCTTTACACATACTACTATTTATTCTATATGCAACCACATCAGGAATTAAAAAGGTAACTACTGTTGTAGCATTGTTGTTTGCAAGACAGTGCATAGTTGTTTGATTGTCTTTTGACAGAATTTTGATTTTCAAACATTCTGTCTTTGTTGTTGCTGGACCTACAGTTTTACATGGAATATGAATTACGAATGTCCTGGCATATCTTATCAAAGCAAAGTCTTCAAAAAAAAGTATTGAGCGCACCTAGCATTGAACTGGGCGCCATATATTTTATTGGAGCTAGCAAACTGCTCTACCACATAAAAATAAATCATTTCTAAACAAGAAAGATAGGTTTAGGAGAGATTATTGATGTCAATTTCAGTTAGTGTATTATGTAAAAGATAATTCAGATGAAATGGGCAGGGTATCCATGTCTATAGTAAATGATCTTACCAAGGGATTTGGCAGAGGGATGTAGAATGGTGGTGAAAATGGTTAAAACTATTTAGTTTCAGATTGTGACTTGCTGCGTGGAAGAAGTATGAAGCAAAGAGTTACAGTAGGAAACAAAGTATCAAAAGAGGCGGAACTGAGAAATGTCATTGGGTGGTATATTGCAACCACTGGTGTTCATTACTTTATTGAATGGGTGTTTGGTTTGCAGTAAGAAGTTAGGTTGTTTGCATATTACTTAATGTTATACTATAGGATTAAAATGGGGATTGAGAGCAGCTACAGAAGGATTTGGGTATAATACCTAGTTGGATAGGTAAAAAAAAAAAAAATAATAATGCCAAGAAGAGTCGTTTAACTAGGTACACAGTCATAAAACTAAAGGTTTTTGTTATAATAAAGTGGTGCAGGAATTACTTGTTGACAGCATAAAGTATAAACATTTTGGCATATCATAATAAACTAAAGAGCATTCTGGTAGCTCAGTGGCTAAGGCGCTTGCTTTCAAAAGGTTCGCTGCTTCTGCCCCGGGCACGAATCCCGGCAGGCGCAGGAATTTTGAGAGTTGTGTTTAATCATATGAGCTATGCCAGCACGCTGCGTGGTTCGAATTCCACGTGAAACTGTAGGTCCCAGAGGAAAGGAACTGGCCGTCCTACCTCTGACACAATGCCTCCTTCGTGAGGATCCAACCAACCTTCGGGTTGTGGACTAAGTTAAGTTTAATAACCTAAAATGGGAAGGACAAATTGGTTTGGTGATGGAATAGTAATTAGAGGATGTACCATATGTAATGGGTTTCAAATATAGGATTTGGAGGAGTAGCAAAAGAGGTCCAGAAGATTTTTTTGTTTGGATTACTGTGAAACACAGTTACTAATATGATAAATTAGCTGGGTTGTGATTCAGTAACTTTTGAAGTTAGGTATTTAATTGGCAATGAGGTCTTACGGGATTTCTGGGAAGAGTTATAGTATGTGGAAAAGATTAATTCTTAATTCCAGGCATAGAGGTGGGGAAAATCTCTTGTTTATCATGAAGGGAGTCAGAAATCAGAATAAATTACCAAGTTATATAGCAAAAAATTCATTATTATTTAGCCATTATGATGGATCTTGTGCTCCATGGAGCAACAGTAGCTAATCACTAAATTTTATGATTGTAAATAAGGAAGTATAGTAAAGGTAAACCTATCACTCATCAGAGAAAAAGGCAGGAAGGCAAAATTTTTGTATAAACCTTAATCATGATTAGAGTATGACATACAGTAAGGGGATCAGGTGTGTGTATACAGAGACTCATGACATTATCACTTTGCTCTAGGTCTGCCATTTGCGTAACAACATATACTCCTCTACACTATACATTATCTCTTCCTATGACTACCAAAACCTCATGTCTTGCCCACATTTTTGATATCCCCATTCCAACTCCTCTACCACCTGTCCTACAAGTCACTACCCTGTCTGTAGATCATCATCATAACAAACAATGGAAATCAAGTAGGTTGGACTTACATGCAGAATGCCTCTTAATCCATGGGTCTGAATGTAACTGTGGAGTCCAATGTGAGAAGCACATATTTTACCACGACAACGACAATGACAGGCATTCCCGGGAGGTAGTTCTATGATGTTGTGAAGACAGCTGTGCAAGCATTCTTTTAAGGTGAGGATGTTGTACTTAAACATACGTACCATTTCTTGGTGATTTATGAACTATCTCCAACAGCAAGTGAATGGAAGACAATTGAATGGTTCCTAGTCACAGTAGTCTTCATTCGCCACCCCAGCCAAGATGAAGCTGATTGTTCCTACGTCTGAGTCCACCATTATGGACTTCCTATACAGTTGGCCATAGATGTCTCATCCAGTTTCCTGAACCAAGGGGGAGAGGGTACCTTAAATCATTGCCAGCTCATCCGCCTCCTTAGGCAACTGTTGGAAAGGTAATTTGGGTAAGACACCCCTTACTCCCCTGTCTGTCAGTGTACCACAACTGTCAATGGTTAACCTCTTATTCAGTTCTCTGGCTGAACAGCAATACTCCAATACTCTATCTTATCCAAGGGACTCTTGTCCTCACTTGCATCAAAGTTTTACCACAGAGACAAGTGGTATTTCTCGGTGTGTACACTTGTTTCTAATCATGATTAAGGTTTACACCAAAATACTGTAAGTTATGCTCATTTTGGTGTGTTTGTTGTAGCCCTCCTCTCTTTGTCTGTGGTTAGTGATTGGCTTATTTTAACTATCCTTCCTTACTTTCACTGTCTAACAGCATTTTCACTATCAATATTATCAAATTGTATAATTGATACAATATTTGCCACATGACTGTTAGATGTAACTTAGTATGTTGAAAGGGTGCCCAAAAAATTATTCTGGATGGTTGGTTAAAATATTTGTAATATTTTAGATTAGATTTTTTTTTTTTTTAAATTCATTAAAGAAAATATGAAAGATCCTAAATTGAGGCTTAAAACATAAATACATATACTAAACTCTTCATACCATATTTGTATAGATGGCAAAGTGAATATGTAACTTTGAGGACTTACGATTAGTGCCAGTTTATTAGTTAATTATAGCCCAAGATGCTGTAAATTCCCTCAAAAAAATAATAAAGTTCAAAGTGATTTCAAGGGACTTTAGTATAGGAACGTCGTAGTAATAGTAGGTTTGTGGCTGTAAGACTGCAGATAGCTTGTATAATTGATTGAATCTTAACTGTCATTTTGCTGTAATATTTTGTGAAAATGGTGTAGGAAATGTCATGGACACATTTTTATAAATTTTAATACAGCAGTATTTGTTTATTTTCATTTGTGCTATCTTGCTTCCAGTTTTGCTGCATTATCATCATTTTATGCTTTACTACATTTTCAGGAGCATTATTCAAATTTTCTGTGTAGTATTTCTATTTTAGGAGTGGCTAATTGTCATCAAAGAAATTTGTTCAAAGAACTATTGCTTAATATTTTGAATACAGCAGTTTTTTGCTATGTGCCAGTGTACACTAATATCAGAAATTCATAATTTTAATTAATTGTGCCATATAAAAATTACTTTGGATATTCTTCAATGAGATTAAATGCATAAAATTTCCATTGGTACACCGTATGTGAGACCCTACTGTACACATGAGCTTCCCTTATTACTTTTGTCTTATTTCTGCCCTTCTTTTTTTTATTATTAGTGTTAAACATTTTACATAAGTTGCTGTTTGTAGAGACCTGTTTATTTTTGTGCACATATTTATTTCTATAAATCAGTTTATGCTCTCCTTATTTTGTTCTTTTCTTCCCAGTGCCTGAGTAATACTGCCTGTACAGACACCCAAACTAGCAGGCCTCAAGATATTATAAAGTAGCTGTAGGTCGGCTCCTGAGATGAATGTACAAAAAAAAAGTGCTTCGTAAGTTATTTCCTTCCCCTTTAGCAAGTACTTAGTTGCTTACATTATTTTGTTGTGCATGTATTAGTTTGGCCTTTTTGAAAGTAATGCATGCAAAGAATTTACCTTTCCTGTTTCTTATGTAGTCACTTTTAAAAATGGTGTATGTGTAGATAGTAAATTTATGGTTAGTGTAAATGAGATATATAAATAACAGCAGTTTCTGTGAAGTGCGACTGTTATATCATTTTCTTTGTTTTGCATCAAGCTTTCTCTTTTAAAATTTAGGAAAAATATTACAGTTCATTCCTAACAAGGTTAAATTGTCATTTTCAGTATTTATATTGATGTATCTGTTTCTATTTCATAGGATTTAAAGAACTGCCACCTAATGGTGCTCTGCTGTTATACATTTCGGCGGATGGCTGTTTCTCTTCTATTAAACATCCAGAAGACAGTAAGTAAATTGCATGGACAAATGTAGAAATTAGAGTTTCTATGGGTTGAGAATTATTAAGTATTTGCAAAACTCATTAAGTTTAGGGTGTTAACTGAGAAGCATAAACAGAATTGTTTTACTGTTGAAAAGAGGATCAGTAACTCCAACCATTTCTTAAAATGAATTTAAAAATGTTGATTTCAGGGGTAGTATTACTTTCATCTTTTATTTTCTGCTTTGTTTCTCTCTTTGTTGATTGATGCGCTGACTTCAGTTAATGCTGAATATCATTCATGCAGGATGGCCTAGCAGCTACATTGTTGTACTCATTCTCAAATCCCCGTTATACTGTCTCGGCTTGCAAAAATTGTATGGTATCTTTCTTTTATATAATTAGTAAATTAAGAAACTCTAATTAAAGATGTTGCGGCAAGATTTTGCTAAGCAACAAGCTGGCAGTGTGTGACTCTGTAACCAATCTCCCATTAAAATGCACGTTGATAAATAACAGATGTACATATAAGTACCAGATCTTAAACTGAAACTGTTGTTATATAATTCCATCATTTGTTTGTATATTATTGCACTTTAGTAAACTTTGACTTTGAAATTTCTACAAACTCTATTTAAATATGATTCTAAATGGTAACTAAGTAAGAAACATGCAAAACTAATGTTTCACATACAAGTAACAGATATAGGTGTTATGCTGGTTTACAGAGTTCCCAGCATGTAAATTACTTTATCATTTTTCAATTATGTTCAGCTAACTTTTTACTTTCCAGACTGTCTGAGGAATATGAACATTATATGACATTTTAAATAGGTTTTCAGCTGTGAAAAGGTTTGAAGTTATATCAATCATTTGGCAACCTCATATTCAATTGTAGCTAGTATCAGAGGCAACAGCCATTCTCATTATTCTTAAAGTATGAACCGTGTGTTGTTTAGTTAACCCCCAGCTAACAGCATGAGTTCTACATGCTGGTAGCATTATAAGCTCTATCATATAATTAACCTGCAGCTTGTTTATTCATTTGTTAAGATTCTCCTTAAGTAAAAGTGAAACATAATAATAGGTACAACAATTCTGCTAATGGGAAGGTACTTTGAATAAAGAAAGAAAGGAGAGAATGATCGTGGGCTCGTTTCAAGTAATTGTGCAATTTTTTGTTTACTATGTAAAATCATGTGTTGTCCATTGGGCTATTAAGGATAAGTGTAATGCTTGGATTCCAAATGCTGCCTTGTTCTATTTATAACTTACCAAAGCTATGTAAATAATACTTAGACTTAAATAACATGCTAAAGTAACTTATTTTGTGTAAACCAGTAATGAAAAATATTGTGTGTTTAATGCAGTGGCAGTACAGTTTTGATTGAGTACAGGAAAATTGTGATACCATCTTTCTCATTAGTGATAAAGAATTGTGGTGGCGCTGGCTAAATGACTGTCACTAAGCTTTTTTAATTATTTTCATTACAAGTGAAAGAGAGGTTATTGGTAACATTATGTATTGTGAAATTTTTTATATATTATACAATACCCTTTTAAACAAGAAAGTAATTTGCCTTTTATTTTTTACAGTGGGTTATGACCTAGGTGGTATTATGACAAACAGTAAAAAAGAAGTGGATCATCCTAATAAGAAAGCCATTCAGCTGAAAGATATGCACTGGTTAGTACACAATTGCAGCTTTTCTTTCATATTCTATTGTGTTATTTATGCATTCTATTATTAATTTAGTGTTTGTGGTTTTATTGCTTATCTAGTTATCAATACATTTATTGTTATTGACACTCCTACCTCAAACTATTTTCCTTAAGCAGTACTTATTTTTCTAAGCCTATTTCACTGTTTATAATATTTTTCGTGGTTTTTCAATAATTTATTGCATTTAAGTAAATTTTACTTACAAAGAGAAATGAACATGATTTTCATGATGACTGAAGTTGAGAAAAAATAATATCTCAAAGCCATTGTGTTGGGAAAGAGAACTGACCAAAGTCTTCTATCTTAAATAGTGGGATAAGATCTTCAAAATTTTAAAGAAGGCAGGTCTAAAATGACGACATATAACAGTACTTTATAAATTATATAAGAACGGAGTGGCTGTAATAAAAGTGGAGAACCAAGAGACATGCATCAGTAAAAAAGGGTGCAAGACAAGGTTGCAGTCTATCCCTGTTAATATTGAACTTGAATGTAGAAGTAGTAATAAAGCAAGTAAAAAAAAAAATTCATGTGGCATAAGTGTTCATGGAGGAACAACCAGTATGCTATTATTTGCTGATGACATTGTATTGTTAGCAGAACAGGCTGAGGATATTGAGAAGTTATTGAATGGCATGAACAAAATACTGAAAAAAGATTTTGGATTTTATATAAATCACTGCAAGACAAAAGTGTTTAAATGGAGCAGAAATGTTACCAATCACAGTAGATTAAATATAAAAATAGGATTTGATGCAATAGAAGAAGTAAGTGAATTCTGCTACTTGGCGACCAAAATTACAACCAATGGCTGATGCAGGAATGATGTTAAAAGCAGAATAGCACTCGTAAAAATAGCCTTCATGAAAAAGAGAAATCTTTCAGTTTCAAACATTGATATAGGACTTAAAAAGTACTTTTTGAAATTCTATGTGTGGAGTATAGCACTTTATGGTAGCAAAGCATGTACTTTAGGAATACCAGAAAGAAAGAAAATTGAAGCGTTTGAAATGCGGCACTACAGAACAATGCTGAAAATTAATTGGAGAGACAAAGTACAAGATGAAAAACTTTTGAAAAAGATTGGTGGGAAAAGAAGTTTGTGGAAGAAGCTTCCAGAAAGAAGAGACAGGTCATATTTTGAGACGTTGGATTGTTAATATGTTAGTGGAGGGAACGGTCGAAGGTAAGAACTGTAGAGGAAGACAGAGATTGGAAAGTATGAAGTATGTAATTGATGACGTGGGTTGTAAGGGGTATGTAGAGATAAAGAGGTTAGCACAAGATAAGAAAAGATGGAGGATTGCATCTAACCAGTAAAAAGACTGATGGCAAAAAAAGAAGAAAAAAAATATCTTGAATGATATATGTTAGTAGAAAAAAAAACAGACCGACTTTTACCTCATTCAAAAAAGGAAAAGTTTTGACATACAGATCAATACTAACAACTTCAGTTGTTTAGTGGACATTTAGCCCTTAATCTCTTTTTAGAACAATTTTCATTTATTATTCTTAAGATTTTGCAATACTATTGTACCATCTTCTGGTTTCCTGAATTCCATGAGCTGTAGGATGGAAATTTATTTTCATATCTGGAAAATATATTCTAGTCCAGTTACTTCTACCTCGTTCCCTCCTCTCCCCACTACAGTATGTACCCTTGTTGTTTAGTGTTTGTGACAGAGTGCATGGGTTCTATGGAAATTTTATCTTTTCTTGTACTCGCTTACATTTGCTCTCTAAAAAATTTTAACTTCTTTCATAATTTTTGGTAAATTATCCACAACTTTCCTTTTCTAATTTACAAATATCTCTTTGGTTCTGAAATACGTGCTTTTTTTTATAACTGTAATTGTTACCACCTTCAGTTTTGCCCTTGGCTTTCAGAACCATCTAATATCCATCAGAACTGCTCCACAATCACTTATTCCTTCAGCTACTTGAGACCCAACAAGATTATTGTCAGGCTTTATTAGGAATTCACCCAATATGTTAGATTCCCTTGCAATCTGCTCTACTATTTGTGTGATGCCTCCTACCCCTACTTAGGTATTTGAAAAATTCTGTTTCCTTCTGTTTAATACTAAGGAAAAAGGAAATGGCTATTAGGCAATATAAATAACAAAGGATAGGGAAAATGGCTCATCACTCACCAAACTGATGAACAAAAACATATACAATATTTTGGTTTTGCACCTTATTGATGTGATAGGGAACGAGCTGTATGGTTCAGGAAAGTTGCACATGCCAAAGTCTACCACATGACTCATTCGTGTCATAGGGAACAAACCATATGGTTCGGGAGGTGTGCACACGCTGAAGTTTATCACATGACTGGCTGGGCAGTATTAAAATGTACAAAAAAAAGGGTTTGGAGTGTTAAAGTGAACAATAAATAAATAAATTTGTTAGAAATTTGTTAAAATTATTACTGGTTAAATGATCATACTAATATTAATAAGTGATGGATCAAAACATAGAAATTTAGCATTGGTTGAGGCAAGGTAGGTGTCTGGTATCCAGGATATTTTGGTGTGCAAGTTCCCATCTCTGAGGTTCTGAAGTGGCAGTGGTTTTGGGGAAAACTGTGATTGCTCTCACAGTGAAGCAGTTGTTGAGGTTGTTACAATTGTGGTAATTGGCATGTTCTGGGATTGGAAGGTACAAGTTGCGGTTGTGGACTGTCTGTCTTTGGCCATCCATTCTGATCAAGACTTGCTGTATAGTGAGGCTTACATAAGAACTAGTGCAGTGGTGGCTGATTACCTGGTGTATGATAATTGTTGTGGGTCATGTGGCATGCCCAATGATGGGGGAGGTTTTTCCTGTAGTAGTGTTGGAATATGTTGCATGGGTGGATGCATGCTGCATGTTTTGCAGTTAGGTCTATTGCATGGAAAAGATCAGTTTGGTGTTTGAGAGTCTGACAGAGGGTATTTGTGGACCAAGATGTTGTTGAGATTAGGTGGTCTGCTGAAACATGTGCGTGGGGCAGTTGGTAGAATTTTTGGTAAAATAATGCACATTTCTGGAAAGGAGCGATGGAAATCATGTCCCTGTTGTAAGATTTGATTGATTGACTCAAGGACAGGAGAGAATTGGATGACATAGGCTTTGCTATTGTAAGATTTTGGAGGTGCCAGGTGGGAATGGTTACATGGAGGGAGGGTGATTTGTTTATGTATAAGATCTGCTGGGTAACAGTGGGAAATAATGGCACAGGATAGGTTCTGGGAATACTGTGAGAGGAATTCAGCATCACACCAGATGCACTTGCCATGGATAGCAAGGCTGTAAGAGAGAGAACATTTGGTGTGGCATTAGTGGCAACTGTCAAAATGTAGATAGTGGGTTTGACGTGTAAAGAGCACCCTGCCTGAGTTTAAAGTCCATCGAGGAACATAATGTGTGTGCGAGGCCAGGTAAATCAATTGAATAGCTATTGTTAAAGGAATGGAAAAATCCTAGGAGTTGGTTTTCACTGTGGATCCAGATCATAAATATATCACCTATGTATCTGAATTACACAGTGGATTTAGAGGGGGTGTGGTTCAGGAAACGTTCCTTCAGACGACCGAGGAATAGGTTGGCATAGGATGGGGCCCATAACAGTGCTGTGGATCCTGTGATATATTTTGAAATTGAAGGTGAAGACGTTTTTGGTGAGAATTAGGTGAGCCAAGAATGAAAGGAAGCATGTACTTGAATAGCTGTAATGGTGTGTGTGTCACAGATCAAGGAAGTGTTCCAGGGCACTGAGGCCCTGACTGTGGGGAATGTTTGTATAAAAGGCAATTACATTGATAAATACAGGGAAGGAGTGCAGGTGTAGAGGCGTGTGGACAGTGGATAGACATTCAAGGATGTATGGGTTGTCTTTGACATAGGAGGGAAGACTCTGTACAAAGGGTTGAAGATATTGTTCCACCAAGTCTGAAATCCATTCAGTGGGCAACCCAAATGCTGCAACTATAGATCGCCATGGATTGGCAACCTTGTGGGTCTTGGGAATAAGGTACAGGGTGGGTTTATGAGTATTCTGTGGAGTTAGGAGGGAGGTGGACTGAGGTGAGAGGCCTTGTAAGGGGCTCATTCATGGCCTCTCTGTATTGTTTCTGAGACTGAAGTGAAGGTGGTTAGCAAGTGATGCTCGCACATTCAATTTTTCAACTCATAATCGGTAGATATGGTCATGTGTATTGTAGTTGTGTTCTTTCAACCAGACACCCTCAGCAAAAGCCCGTGAAACTACAAACTCAGAAATTTTAATAACAATATATAGAGAGTAGGGTTATATGATAACAGGAAGAGAGGACTAAACTGTTTTTAAACATCGCTCCACAAATCAAATCCTTCCCATGCCACACCAAGCAATCGAGATTCCTGAATGCTGAAAAAAAGTTTTAAAAGTAATAAAAAGTTTTTTAAAACAACAAATTAAAAATAGAATTAATATTGAATTATAAAGACATCTGTTTCAATTATAAACAAATGTAATTTTTTTATACATACTTCCAAACAAAACTTTAAAAAGTGGACCTCCCACCAATACTCACTATTTACATCGTATACAAAATGAATTTATCTTACCTAAACTTCTGGACATGAGAGCTAGGGAATTTTAGTTCATATTGCAGGTGTACAACAGTGTCTTCAATCTACAGTCATACGCCTTGACCACAGTATACCGCAACCTTATGTTACAAGAGTCATAAGTTCTCATTGTTAAATCTCAAAGTTATTACTTTTCGGTATAGGTGCACTGAAATGTTATTACAGTACACTCCTACTTCAAAGAATTAAATTGCACATGCATGAACATTGTTTTCGGTTTCCACGAGCATTCCAGGACTTTCGGTGCTAAAACTGTTTCGGAAATAGGTTTCTTTCTTTGCACATGTTTGATTATAATTTTTGCATGTGGTATGGGCCTCTAGGCTACAGCCTAGGTAGGCTATGCCTATATGTGGCCCTGAAAAGTAAGATAAATTATTATTAAAAACTTAATTCCTCTAGCCTTATACTGTAACATGGAATATCAGTTGTCATTCTGGTCCAGCCTCCATTTCAAAATAACCATAATCATTGCACATATTGCTGATAGAAAATGCAAACATCTACAATGCACACATTAATACATTTAACATTTCACAATATAAGGTTTACCAACGTAATCATAATATAAAAGCTATGTTATATGGGGAGGGGGGCTGGCATAAATTTAATAACTGTCAGCTAAATGCTTGACTTTAAAAGGTAATTTTGGTGTGAATGAAATTATGTTCTATGATTGCTCAAAATAAAATAAAACACTTTGCCAAAGAAACTGAGCATAAAAAATAGCTTATACATGGTTTCCAATGTTTTTTTTTTATGTAAAGATGAATAAGTCATTACTTCTAGCTCTAGAGAATTACTTTTGAAATGTTTTAAAAATCTATCAATCTTTGTGATTCTTGAGGGTTCAAATATTTTTGGTAGCTATAAAAATAGGACGACACTCGCATTTAATTACTTCTTCATTACATAACACAGTTAATGAATATTGGGTCTATTGCACATTGATATTCCTTCTTCCAAATATTGCAACGATATACCTACACCATAGAACTTTTATTTCAATTCTGTTTGTGTATGATAACTAATGTTTCTTTTTTATATTCTTTCAGTCTGTATCCTGGTGATCTTTATCCATTCACAAGGAAACCCTTGTTTGTGATTGTAGATTCTGACAATAGTTTTGTTTTCCAACATATCCCACGTTATTTTGGTCAGCCACTTGTGGTACTAATGTCTCCTCAAGACCTGCCGCCTGCCTTTCAAGGTAATTTTAATACAACGTAGTAATTCAAATTTATTTTTAATTACATTAGGTTAATAATAGCATATATGTAATTTTTACCAGTTTTTCTTTTAAATAACTATGTTTGATATAAACAAACATTACTGTGGTAGAGATTTAATTTGGCATCTGATATCTAAAATTTTCATGTCACCATAGTAAACAACTGACAATGATTGTTTTTGTTTTCCTGGCCCCCTCTACCTCCATTTGACAAAAGTTCTAGCTTGATATTTTATGTGATTGCATAAAATCATTTAAGATCTAAAGTGTAAATATCTTGGCATAACATTTGATTATAAACTCAAATGAGGATGGTGACACATTGGGCAGGTGGTTGAAAAAGGTTTCAAAATCCTTTGTTTTTTGCTGATGATGATATGTGGATGTACCAGGGAAATGAAGGAAATGTGTTACAAAACGTTGCTTGAATATGTTGGTATAATATGCGACTGACATTTTGAGTAGCAAATGAAGGAGTTGAAAGGAGAGTAGCTTTATTTGTTTGTGGAATTACTGCCAAACTGATATGATAAAAAAATAGTTGCATTGGGGGTCATTGGAAGACAGGAGAAAGATGAAGGGATTGCTGGAAGTGTACTAGGCATTTATTGGTGATGAGGCTTGTAATGATATTGGTAGAAGAAGTCAAAATAGTGCATTGAAGGTAAAAGATGACTAGGACCACAACCTGGTGATTAATTTCAGGCATGAGGGACTGGCAAAATTTTCTTTTGTAGGTAGGGTAGTTTAGGATTGTAATAAATTACCATGGGAAGTGCTGAATAATTCACCAAAAAACTGAAAGAATTTAAAATTAAATTTGTTAAGGGCAAAAGTAGTTGAGTGGAGAAATGACACTTAAAGGAATTGAAGATGTAAAAATAGAGTATGGAAATTGTTGTGTAGGGATATGATTAAGTTATATCTGGAGCATATGCTGTATAACAATTAAATTAAAAGGTTTCTCTATGTCATAGTGGCATGTATTGTCAAGATGCAAGAGGAATATTATACGAGAGGTATAAGTTGCAAATCCTAAGCTTCTATGATTTACCACATCAAACATCAGGTTGAGGTATGGGTGAGAAAGAAGGATAAAAAATGTTGGTGTTTAATTAGCTATTGAGAGTTCTTTCATGTATAGTAACAAAGTTGTGGAAATAAACTCAATAACTTTTTACACTAGAAGCAGAATTCTTAAACTTATACCAACAGCCTACCAGAATTCCAATAAACAGGGTAAAATGATACTAAAGTGAAAATGGATGCTTAGTATTGCTGAATTACGTGATAATATTAGGAAACCAATTAATTAAGAAAGAAAGAAGCTGAGGTTTAATAATTTTGTGAAGGGAAATAGAATTTCGTTTAAAGAGGTTTAGTGTACAGTGGCATCAATGTGTAAGGTATGGACTTGAAGTTATATATATACGAGGTGTGTTCAGAAAATAACGGGAATTTTCGTTTTTTGAAAAAAATATTTATTTATTTGTCTACATTAATGTTGTCGCCTTCAAAATAGTCCCCATTAGATATTATGCACTTCTGCCAACGCTTCTTCCAATCGTCGAAACACTTCTCAAACTCGATTTTTGGGATAGCCTTTAGCTCTTTCAGCGATGCGCTTTTAATGTCATCTATGCTTGTAAAACGACGGCCCTTTAAGGTTCTCTTTATTTTTGGAAATAGGAAAAAGTCACACGGAGCCATGTCTGGCCAATATGGAGGCTGGGGCATCGTTACAGTATTGTTTTTGGCCAAGAATTCACGAACAAGCAACGAAGTGTGAGCTGGTGAATTATCGTGGTGCAAAAGCCATGAATTGTTTTTCCACAAATCCGGACTTTTTTTCGGATTGTTTCACGCAAACGGCGTTGAACTTGTAGGTAGTACTCGTTACTTACCGTTTGACCTTGTGGCAAGAATTCACTATGCACTATGCCATTAAAATCGAAGAACACCGTAAGCATAACCTTCACGTTCGACCGCACTTGTCGAGTCTTTTTCGGTCTTGGCGAGCCAGGATGCTTCCACTGAGACGATTGAGCCTTAGTTTCGACGTCATATCCGTAAACCCATGTTTCGTCACCTGTTATAACACGTTTCAGTAATTCTGTATCGTCGTTGACTTCATTTAGTGACTCCTGAGCAACTTCCATTCGCCGCTGTTTTTGTTCAAAATTCAACAATTTTGGAACAAATTTTGCTGCCACGCGTTACATACCCAAAACATTTGAAAAAATTTCATGGCATGAGCCAATCGATATGCCAACATCATCAGCAACTTCTCTGACTGTGATTCGGCGATCATTCATAACCATTGCTTTCACTTTTTCATCAGTTGTTGATGTGCTGGGGCGTCCGGGGCGTTCGTCATCTTCAACGTCTTCACGGCCATCTTGGAAACGCTTATACCACTCGTAAACTCTTGTTTTACTCATAACAGACTCACCATAGGCCTTTGTTAACATATCACACACTTTGTTACACTTTATTTCATTTTTTACGCAAAATTTGATACAAATTCTTTGATCCATTTCTTTTAACAAACGAAAATCGCCGAGCTCATAAAAACACGTCTAACCTTAGCGGCTGTCACAGGCAAAGTAAGCAATGAATACAGCTGAAAATTTTATCATATTTCCAGGGCATGTATACCAACATAGTAAAATTTTTTTTGACAATTGGACTCTCCAAACCCGCGAAATTTAAAAATTCCCGTTATTTTCTGAACACACCTCGTATGTACTTGATAAACTTTGCTACATGACGCGTTTTGAAAAAAGTTATTCAGTTACTAGGCACTGACTTGTTATTAAAATATTGTCTAAAGGCAAATATGATCTGTGAAAAGTAAGGGTACATGGATGTGTTTTTATTTTCAAAGAGTTTTGGTATAAATTAGCAAGGAAAAGTTGTATCATTATTGTGAGAGGAGGCAGTTGTGGCCATCAAGCAATTTGGTATCATTTTTATAAGATTTGTTTCAGTGATTGAATACAAGCTTTATCTTTGAAAAATAATCACTAAATTAATGTGAAACAAAGTACGAATAAAGGAAAGGAAATGATTTTATGTCTGTGTTTACAATCTTTATCTTGGAAAAATCATCACTAAATTAATTTGAAACAAAGTATGAATAAAGGAAAGGAAATGATTTTATGTCTGTGTTTACAAGTGTATTATTCTTTGTTTCTCCAATGATTCAGTGAAATATTAATAAATGAAATTGAGTTAAGAGGTCTTCCTTTTGTTGGTATAACATAGAATGTATTATTTTCTATATTTGTTAAGTGCAGAGAAGCTTGATTCTTTCAGCTTCGAAATTAATATTAAAGGTAATGCGGTTGGCCCAAAATGGCCTACTCATGATGTGTTGCTAATGGTTAATGTTGGGGAGCAGGAATAAATAATTAATTATAAAACTATGAAATAGATCATGATGAATAGACCTAAGCTTGGCAAAATAATGACCTATTATACAGAACCAAAAATAGCAATTTCATTGAATCAGCTGTTTTACAACAAATTCTTAGTATTCTAGGTCGAATGTGCTCATTATTTTGCAAGTAGAGAAGTAGACAACCTGTGTACTATAATAGGGAGGTGAGGAGGTAAAAAACTCAGGGGAAGGGAGGGTGTTGAGACGCTTATAGATAGGATTGAGAAGAAATTACTGAAGATTTGAAAAAGGCATAGATTTTAAGTAAGTGGTTTAGTGAGACCTTTAGGGACGGTGAATCAGAAAAGGGAGGTTCTAAATCAGAGAATGAGCTTAACAACACAATTAGAAACCCTATCAAAAATATATGTGAGGAATATAAGTGGTTTTCAAGTAGGCAACATTGCTTTAGGCAAGGATATTCATGCGAATCACAATTGGTGGGATATATTTCGGATGAAATTGACAAGGGAGGCCAAATTGATAGTGCAGCACTAGATCTTTCAAAGGCTATTGACAGAGTGAGTTATAAAATGTTAGTAAATAAGGTAAAACTATTGGAGTGGCTGAGAAAGTGATTTGCTGGGTAGAAGATTTATTAAAAGGTAGAAAACAAAAAGTTGGGTAGGAAATGAAGTATCAAAGGAAGTGAAGGTAAAAATTGGAGTGCCATAGGGTAGTGTATTGGGACCATTGCTATTCATTATTCTAATGAATAATTGTCTTGATGGTTTTCTATCAGAAATTAAATTGTTTGCTGATGACATAATGTTGTGTAAAAGGATCAAAATCGTAGGGGATTATAAACAGCTGCAGGGTGACCTGGACAGGATATCTACAGGGTGGCCACAGACCTGGAAAACCTGGAAAATATGGAATTATCAGGGAATTTAAAGCAACCTTGAAATATCATGGAAATGTCAGGGAATTCAAGTAATTTCAAAAATTATCAGGGAATTTTAATTGCAACAACCCAAAATTTGGAAATTTTTGATTATTTATTTTAATATTGAAATTTTGCATTAAATAATTCAGCTTATATATTTTTGACACAAAATAGCTAACAAATGCCACATTTACACTAGCAACTTGCATCTCGTCTTGCGCCTCATCGAGATTGGATGACGAGATGTTTGTACGCGAGCGCTGACATGAACTCTCTCTGGAACTCGGCATTCGAAATTATATTTTAAAAAAAGGTGGATGACATCTAAATCAGAATTATAGTACTACATGTAAACTCAGAAGTTATATTTTTTACTGAATAAAACAGCAATCGTAGAGTAGTAAGTTTATAAAGATGTTTTTATGTTTCACTAAACAGTTTTACAATTTCAAGCAAAGTGTGAAACAGATGTGCCAAAAATATTGAATTTGTGGAGAATCTTCGAAGTCCTGGTTTTGAACTTCTTTTGAGAAAAATTGAACCTATAATATCAAAACAAAAGCCTAGATTCAAGATACCAATGCCAGCAAAAATGTGAATAGTGATAATTATACGGCTTTATAACTTTTTCGTATTAATGATATAAGGCGAATTAAAGCAGGAAGAAAATAATACTTAAGATCATGTAAATACTAACCAGAGGTCTAAATAAGTAGGATTTATAAAGTTTTGTGTCATTCAGAGCTCTTTCAAATGCTGAATTGATGCGATAGTATAAACATCGTGCTTGTGCCTTTGACTTGCACCAAATAAACCGCTGCCAAAGCGAGCGGCACACCCAAGCAACCACGCAAGGTGAGCCTACACGATTGCATGGTTTCTACAAACTCGTGTTCATGCTATCTTGCATAGACTCGCGGAAACGTACGCGTAAGTTTTAACTTGGCAACAGAAGAAATTGAAGATGGAACAAAAGAAGCTACAATAACTGAACCAGAAGATTTGGAAAGAAAAGTGTAGCAAATGAAAAAAGGCATAAATAAGCTAAGCTGTTGACTGAGTCAAGTTACTGATGAACAATTTAAAAATCTTCAATTATTTTATGTACCAAATATTGAAAGATTACTGAATTGTTCTAGTTCATATTAGTCATTATCTTATTTTTGTGCTACTTGTTTTTAATTATGCTTCATAAGATTACTAAATTAGTTATAAAATTTTTAAATAACCATTCTTAAACATGTTTCTTTTTCTAATTTTTTTAGTTTTATACCAGATTTAATTATTTACAATCAAAATCTAATTAAAACTTTAAATATCTTAATCATGCAAATAAACTTTCTAAATCAGGGAAAAATATGGCAAATTTATCTGGAAAACCTGGAAATATCAGGGAATTTTTAAATTACTACCTTGTGGCCACCCTGATCTAGTTGAGTTGGTAAACATGGGAGGAAATAAATGCAACGAAGAGTCAGCTTATTAGATACACAAATAAAAAACTAAAGACTGATTATGATTATAAGGTGGAGAAAGAATTACTTGTTGAAGACTTGAAATGTAAATATAAATTACATTTGATAACAAGCTTAATTGGGCATGACACATTAGACAGGTAGTAGGAAAAGGTTTCAAAATTCTGCACTTGTTGGGGAGAGAGATGAGGGGATGTATGAGAGAAGTAAAGGAATTGGAATACAAAACTCTGGTTGGACCATTGCTTGAATATGATAGTGTAGTATAGGACCCACATTTTGAGAATCAAATGCAGGAGTTGGAGAGGGTACAACAAAGGGCTGCTAGATTTGTTTCTGGAAATTATTGCAGAATGCAATCAGTAACAGATATGATATAAGAGCTGTAATGGGGTTCATTGCAAGATAGGAGGATGAAGAGGGTCATGGGAATGTACAAGGTGTATATTGGTGATGAAGAATGGAAAGATATTGGTGTAGGTATTAGAAGTAGTGCGTGGAAGGGAAAGGTGACTATGACCGCAAGCTGGCACTCGGTTTCAGGCACAAGGGTGTAGCAAGATTCTCTTTTTTAGGTAGAATATCAGGGATTGGAATAAGTTACCAAGAGAAATGATGAAAATTTACCAAAAATGTTGAAAGAATTTATTGTTGAAATTTGTAGAGGGCTAATGTAGGTGGGTGCAAGAATGGAGGAAAATGGGTGTGTAGGGAAATTGCCACCGGAGTGTGCACTCAACTGCAATTAAAATTAAAGTAAAATCTACCAGAAGAGAATTTTGTTATTTTCTGTTTACAATGGAAAGTTTACCAAACATTGGATTTATCATGAAATGTTGTAGTACTTACTGTTAGATTTGAATTTAAAATTGGATAAATTAACTAACAAACTTGGTGATTTTAAATTGTGTTTTCCATAAAAAGATTTGATCTAGTACAGTAATGGAGTTACTGTTGACAAAACCTATTGTAAAGCTGAATAACTATTTCCTTTTTTTAAAAAAAAAAAAAATAAAACAAATAAAGATTTTTCTTTTGCAAAAATTATATTATTCTTAGGGTGAAAAAAATTTTGCTGAGTGTGGTGTGTGATGAGTTAATTCTTTGGCCTTGCATTCAGGAATACATTAGTTCAAATCCTCGTCCAGCCATACAGATTTGGGTTTCCCATGTTTTTCCCAAATCACTTCAGGCGAATGCTAGAATGGTTCCTTCAAAAGGCTGAGTTCCTTGCTCCCCTGTCCTTTCCTACCTCTTATGACCTCAACGTTCACAAGGTGTAAAACCATAAGCTGCTGAAAATAACTTCAGATTTTACCATCCAATTAGAAACAATGGATTTTATTTGTTTAATATCTTTTCAGCACATAGTGAGGTGCTTGAAGTGCTCTAATTATTTTTTATTTTGATACCAAGGGTTAATTTGTTGTATTTTACTTGCTTTTGTTTCAGTTGCATTGTATGTTGAACAACTAATAGCATCTTATCCATCAGCGTTGTGATTTCAGTTTTTGATGTTGTCTGTATGCACACACAGTGCAGTATCCACATTCTATGGCACTATTTGCAAACTTTTGTGTATTTGGATACTGTGTTTAGTATTATTATTTGAATTTGGTGTAAACATTCACAGTTATGAATCTTGTGGGTGAATTAAACAGATCTAGTTTCTTGCAACATTATATTTTTAAGCATTTGAAACAAAAAGAAAAAATCTTGATGTTTTGCAAGGGCAGTTTCCCCCCCCCCTTTTTTTCAACCTTTGATAGGCCATAAATAAAAGACAAATAGACATGAAAAAAATATTTTATTACCAACTGTTATGTACACTTATGGTTACTTTTCAACATAGTCACCTTGAAAATTAAGGCATTTGTCATACCTGTGGACAAGCTGTTCAATACCCTCTTCATAAAATGTTGCCACCAATGACTTTAAATGAGTAATCACATTGTCTTGAAGCTCCTCGTTGGTTCAGAACTGCTGCCCTCCTAGCCACTTCTTCAGTTCAGCAAAAAGATGAAAGTCACTTGGTACTAGGTTGGGTCTGTATGGCGGGTGATCAAAAATCTCCCATTGAAATTTTTCATGAAGTCGCTGGCTGACACCGCAATGTGAGGGCAAGCGTTGTCGTGGAGCAGAACAATGCCAGAAGTTACCATGCCTCTTCTTTTGTTCTGAATAGACCTCCGTAAGCATTTTAAAGTTTCACAGTAAACAGCTGCATTAATCATGGTCCCCATCAGCATAAACTCCACAAGGAATACACCTTTTTGGTCCCAAAACACGGTAGCCTTAACCTTTCGGTTGTTGAAGTTCTCTTTGAATTTTTTTGGTTTGTTTGGTGAATTTGTGTGTATCAATTGTTTGGATTGTTGTTTCATTTCGGATGTGTCATACCAAATCCATGTCTCATCTCCAGTCCAAATTGATTTAAAAAAATCTTCTCCATCTGCATGATAACGTTCAAGGAACTTCAAAACTGACGCCATTCTGTGAGTTTTGTGGTTGTCGTCCAAAATTTTAGGGACCCAGTGAGCCCAGATTTTTTTGTAGCGTAAATAGTCTGTTAGGATAGAATACAGAGAAGATCTTGACACACCTGGAAATTTAATTGATAAATCATTTATCATGAACCTGCGGTTTTCTCTTACCACTTTTTCAACTCGTTGAACACTTTCATCGGTAATGACAGGTTCACGTCCTTGACCTCCTTCATCGTGCACATCAGTTCGGCCTTCTTTAAATTTTCTGCACCATTCACACATGACTCCTTCAGTCATAAAGCCCTTTCCATACACATAGCTCATTCTTCAATGGATTTCTGCTGCACTGTTCCCTTCTGCTTGCAGAAAATGAATAACGCTTCTTAACTCACACTTGGCGGGAGAATTGATCAATCCTGTCATGTTTCTGTGATTGTAGCTCAGCACAGAATGAAGTCACTAATGCAGCAAAAACAGAGAGTGTGGCAGGAGAGATGCACAATCGTCTACTGTGCACACCACTCACCTGCCACTCATCTGGTCTCTATAAAGTCCCTCGTACATATTTTGTAGGCTGTTTTGAGCTGTAGCAAGGATAATGCTGGCAAGATCATTTACTAATGTTGGTTGAATTTACTCTTTTGTTTTTCTTAAGTTCATTTAATAATAATCAGTTATATCAGATAAACTGAATAAAAGTCTTGGGAATGATTCAGATATAGATAGACTTGAAAATGGTTTGATTATAGGGTCAATTCTAGAGAAATAATAGTAATTGATTTAAATGATAGTGAAAAAAATTGTTAAACTATTTATAGATAGTGAAGAGATTTCCAGATTTCCATAGAAAAAAGTTCAGATTGGAAACAAAAAAAAGGACTAATTTTAATGCTGATGCTATAGAAAATAAAAGGATGGGAAAGCTTGGGCAAGAGAATAAGAGAGCATAAAAAGGAAGGTCTAGGATGATTAGAACAGAAAATTGATTTACAGTAGGATCAAGTAGAAATCTCAAGTTCATATTTCAAAATATGGGATGAAGGAGAAAAAATATTATTAAAATGAATGAAAGGAAGCTACAGAAAGGAATGTATCAGCAGATGTTTTGAATGTGGTGGAAGATCGGCAGGGTACTGATAATGAATTAACTGATAGTCAAAGCAAAACTGAAGATGAAGAAAGAGTGAGTAATGTCAATGAAATGTTAAGAATGAAACTAAATTCTGGTGATGTCCTCCTGTGGTTATCTTATCAAAGAAGCAAACGTATTATTTCATGTGCCAACTGTGGACAAGCTTTTCTCTTTAACTTTTGAAATTGATAGAAAAAGATAATGTACGATGGTCTTTTGCAGTTGGTTCAAAATAGTCTACACTTGATACATTGCTGATTACAGAACAAAATGGCCTGTCATCAGGAGGACAGGTAAATAATTAACTAAAAAGTTATCAACATGGCTTTCTGGATAAGACAGAGAAACATGAGCTACCATTTACTGCATAGGGTGTTCCAGACAGAAAGTGTGGGAATGAGCTACAAAACTTTGATCAAACTATTTATTGACTATGTTGTAGTTTGGTACCCACATTACGAGTATCAAATACAGGAGCTGGAGGGCATGCATAGGAGGGCAGTTTGATTTGTTTGTGGATTTCTGCAGTATCTAATCAGTTACTGATATAATATAAATGCTGGTTTGGGATTTACTGGAAGGTGGGGAAGAGTGAATAAACTGCTAGGAGTGTACAAGATTATACCGAGGGAAGTGATAAATGATTTACCAAGAATAATGGAAGAAATTTAAATTTGTAATGGCAAAAGTAGATGAGTGAGGTAATTTATATGTTAAGTATATAAGGTAATGAAATAATAATAATCAGAAGAAGAAAGGAAGAAATAGATGACTAGGGAAATTGCCACCATAGCATGTGCTCAATCACAATTATATCAAAATGAAACCAAGAAACCTATTTTGAACAGCTAACGTATTATGCGGGGCTCCTGAAATGATGACAGGCATTTCATATAAATCTCCTTCATGGCACTCAGCTTGTTGGGTGAGCAATACAAGTAATGCTCAGGCCTGGCATTTAGGAGCGCTGGGGTATAATTCCCTTTCTGGATCTCCAGATTTTGGTTTTCCACAGTTTTATGAAATTGCCCTGTCACGGATAAATAGGCTTCCCAAAACTGATAAAAGGGAGGTTACTTCAAAGCCATTAATTTGCAAACTGGTAATATAAACATAATATTGATAATAAAGGACTTTCCAGTATGAAACATTGTAAAAATGGTCACAAATAAAAATCATAATTCTCAGGTGTATTCATTTCACCACATTCATTTCCACTGGTAGTACTATTAAAGAAAAATATTTCAACACAAAGTTTATGTAGGTTAAGAATTTTACTAAACTAGATAGAGCCATTTAAAAGTTTATTTTACCATATGATTAACATAGCTTCAGCCAACAATAGAATGTCAATCATTTAAATTTATCTAGGACAATAGGTAGTCAGCATCGGGAAAAACATTCTGACCAAAATTTGAGGCTGTAATTCTATGTAATATTAAAAAAAATAGTTAGGAAGACAAAAATACGCTCAAATGATAAAGAAGATTTTTTATGATAACACAATAACAATTTAGCAATAAGCTTGAGATTTTAGGGTGAGAAAAGGATTTTTTGTATATGAATTCGTGGATAAAGTCAATGAAACATCTCAGATAATGTAAAATATTAACCAGCTGAACGTAAAAAGGAAAGATTTGCGAAAAGTGAGATGGATATCAGAAGATAGAGCAGAGAATTCTGGAGTAATGGAGCAATTTCATTGAAAATTATAACACATCAAGTGAGATATTAATTTTTTTTTAGGTTTTAAGAGCACACCAAGTGGGGGGAAAAGGCATGAAAATTTGAAAGCAAGATAAGAAAATGAGAAATTTCACCCAGATAAAACTAGATACAGAGTTGAAACTAATGTCAATTGAAGGTGTGAATTAAATGCAATTCCATGATGGTAAAATCTTTGCGAGAAACTAAATATTTTAAAAGATACTCTCAGAAAATTAAAATGAAACTTCTAAAATTAATAGCAACTAAATAGATCAATTTGAGACAAAAATTTATAACATAAAATACTCAGTATAAACTGTTCTATAAAATTACAAAGTATCAAAGAGATTGGAGTAAAATTACAAAATAAAGAATTGCGTCCAAAACCATTGCAAGCCCCCTCAGTTTCTGCCTTTGTATGCAGTTTGAAGGCAGACAGACTTTGTGTTGGTTGTGGTCGTGATTCAATTAGAGGCTCCAGACTAGTGAATTTTTTGAAACATGTAGTGGTGTAACACAGATTTCTTATGGTCAGATAGTGTTTCCAACTATTAAAATTTTTAAGAACTTAGTAAACTTATTGAGCATGAGCTGATAATTTAATTTTAATGAAAATTTGGGAGTTTTGTGAAAGCTTTCTTCGAGTGATTGAGAATTGTTAGTTGTGATGACCTGCTTTCTTCATAACCTACCCTAGGGCATTATAAGTTGATACCAGTTTAACTCAAGAAACATTAAGAGAATATACTGATGAATTATCAACAGTGACTTTTTATTTCTATGTGGAACCTTTTATCTATTTTGGTAATAGTAGTAAAACAGTTTGGTGACCGAACCACAGTCTACAAACTTTCATTTAGGTATAAGGTTCAGTAACATTCACGGTTATAGCTTATGTTGGAATGTTGCATACCCCAATGTACATTTCATCATAACAACCCCAGGTGAATGCCTTCATGAGGCCATTGACAAATTCCTACCATTCTTTTGTTCTGAATCCTCAAATGGCATCAACATCAAGAGGTGTAAATCTGTAAGCAAAAAAAGTTCTTAATCATTATAGTTAAGATTAGAAATTTTTGTCAGATCAGAAAAGAAATTGGTCACTTATTAAACACCATCCCAGGAATTTTTCCAATGAAAACCAATATTTGGTTTACTGAAATATGATTTTAACCTGGAGTTTTGCAAAAGTCACAGGGGTTTGTAATATTTTTGCCTTTGTTTAAAGAACGAAAGTGTTACTTTTTCTCTGCTCCAATTTCAGTATCCTTACATCACTCTTGTATAGGTGAAAGGAACTGCTAATTCTGGATCAGATAATTGTGAGCATTTGAACTTACACCGAACTCCAACAATTTGGATTTTAGCCATCTACATCTTTGGAAATGCTGCTGTTGACTGAATGGAGGCTTTCCTAGAAAGGGGGGGAGTTTTCACTTAGATAACAGATGGAATGTGTTAGTAGATTGAGTTGCAACTTTTCACAAAAATTTACATTTTAAGTGTGTGTCATGTTTTTTTCTCTCTTCTACTATGATGCTGTCTAGTGTGGTAAATAGTCACTTATTTTACTATCTAGAAATAAATTAATTTGATTGATTTGTTTAAGATGAGATACTGTGATTAGTAAGAAACTGGTAAGGAATGTTCAATACTATGTGAATATATTCTAAGCATTAGTTAGTATTCAAAGCTATTGTTTCAATTAATGAACACACAATTTACAGATGAATCATGTTTACTTTTCTTCCATTTGCAGACCATCAACATAATGGCAGCTTGTTCACTTTGTTTCTGCACAGTCCATTGACTGCCTTCTGCTTCATTTGCAATATTCTTAACATTCCTATACATCACTGGGAAAGATGTCAGTCATTTATTGACAGGTTTGTGACAGAGGCAAGCAGATTGTTTACTCGGTGCAGAATAGGTAAGCATTTGCCAGACCTTAAACAAATAAATGAATCAATTCATATTTTACCATTTAGAGCTTATTAATCCTATTGTTACAGATTCTGCATATCTACAATTTTTTGGTGATGACTTTTTGCGATTACTGTTGTTACGATATGTTTTTTGTGATGTTGTGCTTCATCTGCATAGGTCGTTTAAGGTAAGCTAAAATGTTCCTGAAACAGGATTTAAACCACTTACACTTTTCTTTGAAGAACCTAGTTGATATGAATGCAGAAATCAAAATTATTTTTTCTGAAAAATTCTTTTCCTCGCATTTTTAATTTTTTTACTTAAATTATTGTTGAATATTAAATCAAAGCTCTTTTTAAAAAAATAAATAAATTATTATTCCGCATTTGTAGTATACCTTATTATATTGTACTTTTTTTCAGATATTGCAAATTTGTTAGTTTAGGAAACTAATACTGTTCTCAAGCCTCGGAGGGATCAGTACTAATGACATTTTGTGTTGTTGCAAGCAGCAGTATGAATGCTTCGAGTGTTCCCCTTATAGAAAGCATACCAGCCTGTATTTAAGGTGGACATTTCTTTAATGCCTCAGTAATACTGTTCAGTACAAAATGTCTTAATTTCACATTCAGTACTGTAGTGTTTTTTCAGTAAAGGAAGACTTTAAACTTGGTAAATCAAATAAATCCATACAATCAGAGTGCATTTCTTATTATGGCTTTAATACATGCATTTCATAGAAGAGGTTAGCCTCCACAGTTTCTTTGTTGTTATCATTTGACTTCACCTATGCTCTGTTTATCAGCATCCTTTTATTACTGTCATCTCATAACCCTGTTATATCATCTGAACCCACTGATAAACCATGATTTCTCATTCTAGATATTATTTCAAAATAATACAGGTACGCATCAGAAATCTTTCTGTGACCCAGTAGTAATTTTATATCTATCATTATAGCCAGTGCTTGAAAATCAGTAAGTCTTTAATTTTATTATTATTGTTTTATGATCATTAGAAACATAAGTTATAATCTTAGCTCATATAAGTTCAGTTGAAGTTTTTTATTAACATTAGCAATTAATTTTACTATCAGTCTTGACCTGTAATTATTCTAATCCCTCACATTTTTCTTAACCCTGGCAGAAGGTTTCGATGTGATTCTTCTGGTGTTTCACTGTCTCTCTTTCTACTTAATGCTATCATTCATTGTTGAACACAAATCGTGGTTTTCCTTGTGATCTTATTAGATTGTAAGGTTATTCTTTGACTTACATGTTGTCATTTAAATAATAATTTTCTTTTAGGAAATGAGTAGTATAGTTAATGGAACTAAGCAGTTGATGTTACTAGCTCACATAATTGTGCTTTAAAATGTGTTGTCCATTCATATTTACAATATGGTGTGACCAGTGTTATACAAGTTTCATCAATCCACACATTACCTTCTTGTTAAGGCCTTAAAATCTCCATCTTATGGTGACATGCTATTGCAACACTGTCTAAATGTTCAAGAACTTTTTTTGCAGAAGTCATATATTTGTTTATAATTATTATTACTAGCCACAAAGTCCATCAAAAATGATGGTTTTAAAAGAGTGACCTGGCAATTAATTTCTTTTTAGTTGCTTTCCTAAATAGAATTGTTATAAAGTAAAGCTCAGTGTGCTGTAATTTCTCGTCCCTCGTGATGTAGCAAAAAGTTAGTTGTCAATTTGGTACAAGCTGCATTTCAGCCCAACCACAATCTCCACTAATATTGCCACTAGAAAATCAAAGCTTCAATCACATGTGAATTAATATATTCCCTGTATTGCATTTCAGTGTCATCATGCATCACAATATAAACTTGATCCAAATTCTTCATGTGTTCTTACATCTTTCTTTTTTATTATCTGTGACGAAGATTGATGTTTTAATGGATGACACAGCTTACATGCGATTGAAATAATGAACCCAGTGAAAATGAAGGATGCTAAAAATAAATCTTATCAACTTACGTTATGTCATGTCATAATAGTTTTAACTGTGGTTTAGCCTGCATAGATTGCGATCAATTTGGAACTTCTTTCATTCAAGCCAAGTAATGATTTCAGTTTAAAAAATCAACTGATACTTAATATGCCAGTTTAAAGAAAATACATACTTTTCTTTCAGTGTTCTGGCAATTCATTTCTTATCAACTGCTTAAATAAATAAAATAAATAATAAAGCATAATGTAATTTCTAGTGCCTTGCGCTGTAACAAAAGGTTGCTGTTTCAATCCCAGTCCAGGTTGCATTTCAGTCTAACCACATACTATGCTAAACTTAGCGCCAGAGAAATAATACTTCAATTACACACATATTAATACATGTTTGTATCACATTTTAGTGGCAATAATGCATCACGATATAAACTAAATGAAAAATCTTTATGGGGTTTTACATCTGCCTTTCATGTTATCTATGATTCAGATCGATATTACAATGGTTGAATGGCTAATGCAGTTACATACAGCTGAAACATGTCATTAGTAAAAGCAAAGGAATTTAAAAAAAAAATCTTAACTATTTATGTCATGCCAGGTAATATTAGATATAATTGTAGTATAGTCTCTATAGGTTGTGATCAGTTCCTTATTTATTTTTGAAATACTTATACCTTCTTTAAAGTCAAGTGCCAGTTATAACAACAATCTAATCATTTCTACATGAAAATTAAAAGTTTAATTTTACATATCTATAGATTTTTACAAATACTTTCACATCAAACAAATATTAAATAATTAGAAGCAACTAATAATTATTATGTCGATTTAAACAAAATACGTTCTTTTCTTTCAATGTTCTGACAATTAATTTATTTATCGATGCTTGGCTAAATAGAATTGTTTTTAAGTAATGTCTATAACCTAGGACAACATCTCTGATCATAAATTGGACAGAAATACAAAAAATATTTGACATCATAGCGCAACGTCATAGAGTAACAGAGGACCAAAACTTACAAGTATAGATTATCATTGTATGCCAAATAAAATATATTTGGTGATGCCTATTCATAAATCAAATCATCTTTGACACAGCAGGTTCTGTACAATTTCCACAGTAATATAATTAACTCCCTTTGTTAATGAGGGTAACGTATAATGTATGTTATAAAATTAATTACTTGCTTGGTACCGATCATAAGTTAGCTATTGTAATGTATCTTATGAGGGCAGGCCTATTGTAAGCACCTTAGAATTTTGGAAAATTCTAGTTTTTCTTATGTTGGACTTAGAAATTTCGAGAAAAGTAGTTGTCCACTTTAAGGAATTCTCCCGTAATCTTTCCTATAGTGACGATTCACCATAAAAATAATTTTTAATTGTATTTATCATATTGTGAAATGTTTATATTGAGAGATATTCTGGTTTTTTCATGTTTTGAAACACGCGATCAGCATAGTAAAATTCTAAGATTTGTAATATCTTTAAATCGAGTAAAGCGACAGTTGAACTTTTATCACCAGCTATAGTCAGCATTGTTCCCGATATTTGGTAATAAAATCAAATAATTTGGCAAAGTTTAATTAGCAGTTTTAATTAAGAGAAAAAATGAACTTTGTAATTAAAAGGAATATTAATTTGAAATTTATATCAGTAGACAGCCCTAATTAAGACGATCCTGAATATATAATGGTTCTAGTAAAAAGTATAAGCATTTGTCTGGTAATTAAGTTTTTGAAGATAGATTGTCGTTGATTGTCACTGTAAAAATTCAAACATTTGGGTTAATCCCCTACTTCGGAGATTTGTATCACCACGCAGAAATTAAATAAAACTTTAAAAATAATCACTCTAAATTTCCCACTAAACTGCCGGTGGACTTCTAGTAGATAAGTCTAGACATTGGTTAAGTTTAAACACCCTTAATAATCTGGATCGTCAAATAAATTACACACATTTTTGGTCTCGTAGAAGCAAAAAGTTGTGATACAGCTGCGACGTCATTGGTTTGGCCACTTGCTATATAAACTCGTGCTTACATGTGACCGGGTCTTTCTTTCGGTTCTGTATCCGGGAGCATTATGTGAGATAATCTGCATCAGTTCGTGTCGGAGTAGTGGTTAGCCGGTTGAAAGTTGGCGCGTATAGGCAGCCATGTTGGAACATCAGTGTGTTAGTCTGTGAGTATGAAGACTACTTAGAACTTTTAAAATTTCAAAGGGGTGTTCGGTAAATTTTCTCGCCACAATCTGCAATGTTTTGGAAACGTTTGTTCGATCGCCTACTCAACTGTATAATGCTATTTTTAAACTTGTGATTGTCTTTAATGAACTTCAAATTTTTCGTGCAAAGTGGATTTGTAATTTCATAGTAGACTGGAAACCTTTTCTAAGTTTGTGGTTTGAACAAATTTAGTGGCGACCTTTAAGCATTTCAGTTGAGTTCCAAAAGGGCTACTTGGTCAAATTAAAATTATTTTGCAAAATTTCCACAGAACTTTAGATCCACATGAACTATTGGTTAAGGCACTAAAGTGATACTACAACCCCGGTGTTAGCTTTTGTCCTTACACTATGTTTTTTTTTTTAAGTTACAGGCTTATGGTAAGGGGATAAAAATAGTTGATTAAAGGGATGCCCATTTTGCATCTGCAAAATGTGAAAAATCAATAATGCTAATGAAATAGATGAAGCTGGTGAAATAATTAGGAGGTAAAGTTTGATGCTGGAAATGGCACAGTAACAGTCACAAGACTGTTACTAGTGAACTGTAGGAGCATAATGAACAAAGGAATACAGTTTGACTACTTAAGATATATTGTTACTCATTTTTGCTGTTCTTTAAATGTTTAATGCTTTATTTATAGTATTTTACAACTTTTAAATACATCACAATACCAACAAACCCAACTTCACATCTTAATACCACCAAAGAATCTCTCTCACATTTATCAGTGATATTCACTACGCTAGACATATTCACGTTATGATACTACCCCCTTGTAGATCTATTCATCCCGTATAGATTACATAGAATGGCCCCAACGGTTTGCCAGCTTGTCGGTGCAACAACCTTTCATTTGACCATGTAGTAACATTCTAATTCTGTACACCATGTCATTAAGTCTCTTCACAATTTCAGCAAAGATGTCACGAATTCCATCTAATTTTAGATTCCTGTTGAATTGCTGGGTATCTCCTTCTCCAGCTGACCAACACATAATGGTTTGCTTGGGCTTGAAGCACTTCATGCACATTAGACATCTGTTATGATGCTTACCTGAATATTCTTCTGCAACCACCGTATGCACTTCATGTTCTGTTTTCATCATCCTCTTGGCCACGTACACTATCAGTGCATGTGCAAGAAGTTCCTTCAGTCTTGTCACATGTAAGACCAGCATGTTTAACATCAAGGTCACTTATTGCAGCAGAGAAGTTGTCACAAAACAGCTTGCTTGGTGTTTGTTGATCCTATCCAGAATAGCAGCATTTGGTTAATTGCTCAGTAACCGTCTTGACCTCTGGGAAAGACGGTCCAGGTTGCTGAATGAGACTCTTTAGGTCGCTCTTGTATACCATCTCCAT